>JANAVB010037819.1:21057691-21165191 GCA_029216955.1 Iris pallida | reverse complement strand
TAATGGTTAGGATTACCCTTAGACTAGTTTTGACCTCGGTTGACCGTTTGACCAAAAGTCAACGAAAGTCAACCGAAAGTCAAACTTAGCCTAATAATGACTAGAATTGACCCGAAACCAAACCGGAGTTGACCACTTGACTGAAAGTCAACAGTTAGTCAACATTAGACTAGTTTGACCTGGGATTGACCTAGAGTTGACTAGAGTTGACTAGAGTTGACCAGTTGACCAAAAGTCAACTGTAAGTCAACCTTTGATCCAGTTTGACCTAGTTTGACTTGGATTGACTTCCTGTGACCTTGTTTGATCTTGGTTGTCCTAGTGTGACCTAGTGTGGCTCAGTATGACCTAGTCTGGCCTGGTATGACTTAGTTTGACCTAGTTTTGACTTAGACTTGCATATCATAACTAGATTAGCTTTTCTTTCATTATTAAACCCTGTTTTGACTTTTAGTATCTCATCTTTAGGTCTGTGATTACTCTGAGCATCTGTTCACCTTATCAGTTTAGGATCGCAGGCGAGTACATTCACTGATAGTTTTTATTGTCTTGATATCTGCTATATCCGATTCAGTTGTAGTGTCTTACTTGATTCCTAACACGATGGTTCATGGACTAGTATATGTCGGATCCTGTCATAAGATGTTGTTCCTGGATTACTTGGTATATTGGTACATGACTCGACTTGTTACTTGTACTTGTATTATGGACTTGGGAGCGGGCTGGCCCCTGCTCTTGAGTCCCGTATCATGACATGTCATGTCCGAATCCATTATACTATTCGGGGATGGAAAGTTATTAGTGGTTGTGTGATTAAAATCCCTACTTGTTCTTCACACTTGTACTTGTTACTTGTTCATAGCTATACCCTCGCTCACGACGGGTAAAGCCTGACCCCACTTGTTCATAGCTTTCCATGGTGGCCGGCCTGATCCTGCCGTTGTACACTTGTTCATAGCAGGTCAGATGGAAATCCTGATCATGTTTTCCAAGCCGGTCACATAACGTACTAATAATTTATGGCACATTTTTATATTTATTTTATTACATCATACGTCCTATTCAGTTTACATTCAGTACTTTCCTTACCATGTTATGATATTCAGTTTTTATATGTTCTACATGATCTTATGCTATACTTTATTTGGAGGCTAGGTTCTGTTCAGGAGAAGGGTTACAATTTCGGTCCTTATTTGGTTTACGGGTTGTAACTCGACTTCCGAATAGCTCCCAAGTCATCCTATATCCTTGTCTTATATTTCATTATACTGTCTTTATAGAATTTTTCAAATCATATGGAACTGCTGTAGTGTTTGTACTTGCTCATTTTCTTGACAAAATACCGTTGATATATTACAGATGTTTCTGAGGCAGACTGCTCGACCTACTATGGGGTCGAGATAGATGAAGACTTAGGCCAGGACTGTGGCCTATTAGTTGAGCCACTAGACTTTGCACACCCAGAGTAGTTAGCTAAGTTAGGCTTGCCTGGACTGCGATCCAGCTTTTATTTTAGACTATAGTAGCTTATATATTTTGTGACTCTGTGATGTGTTTTGTTTCTCTCTGGCTGTGTTGGATGTTGAACTCATTTACTGTTTTCACATCTAACATATTTTCTTTCCGTGCTATCTATCTTAGTTTTGTTTTGTGATTGAGTTATGCCATACATATTCCTTCGTGCGAAGATGATAGGTACCCTTATATTGTTTAGTAGTAGTATTTACAGACGACCTATACAGCGTTCTACTGCCGATTCTGCGGAGTAGGCTGGACGTACCCACGTGCTTGTGCCCCTAATCAGGGTGCAGGTCGTGACAACTTGTAACGCCCCAGAACCAAAGTACTGGAGAGCGGGGGCGTACATAGCCAGCTACGTATATTGAAGTGCAACCCACCTCGCTATACGGTCACGGCTGTCTAGATACATGAGGGTTTAACTACAAACCATCAGTCTCCTATGGTCATAAACAAGCCTATTGTCTCAATCTCAAGCAAGTAATAACAATTACAAGATATCAGAGCCCAAAATATAAATAGTAAGGCGTTCCATACATTACATATTTGGATGATCTTGAAGCTAGTCGTACAAAATGTCAAGACTAGCAAGAGTTTCAGTCATACATGTACATCCCGTAGGCAGACAGTAAATAAAGGTGCAATCGAGCTAACACGTGCTCGTCGACTAAACGCCTCAAAAGAATATTTTTACAATAGAGTGGGAGAATAAAGAAACCCACTCGTTGACAGGGTTACGTCTGGTGGTCACCATCTGGCTGGAAGGTAGGTAGATCCTCTGGAGCTACTCCAAAATATGGCCATACAAAACCAGCTGGGTCAAACCCCAGAAAGAGCAAGTGCCACAAAGGAGGCTTCACTTAGGAACTAAAACCAGCACATCATAAATGAATATTAAAGATAATTATAAAGATACTGATAATAACAGGGGCAACAATAATGGATTGAGTACGAGAAAACCATTCAAGTAGCCAGGTCGCAACCCTTAAACCAAATAAGGATCGGGGTTGCAACCCTTCACCTGAATAGAAACCCGTCTCAAATACTGCCGGTGTAAAGTAAAACATGAAGCTCGACATAGGGTAAAATAAGATAATAACGAAGAGAGGATAAAGAACTGCTCCGGGAGCCAGGTTACAATCCTTAAACCAAACAAGGACCGGGGTTGTAACCCTTCGCCTGAACAGAACCTTACTCCTGATCTTTATTATTAAGGCCAATATAGGTAATCATGTCATGTCCAAAATCTTGTAAAATATGACGAGCATGACACGGGATGCAATAGGACAATAAACGAGGAGAGGATACAGAACTGCTCCGGGAGCCAGTTTCAACCCTTAAACCAAACAAGGACCGAGATTGTAACCCTTCGCCTGAATAGAACTGGTCCCCTGATCATTATTGTTAAGGCAAGCATAAATAATCAGGACGATATATGATAATATAACCATGGAACTATTCAGATAGCCAAGTTATAACCCTTAAACCAATCAAGGACCGGGGTTGTAACCCTTTATCTGAACGGAACTTGGTTTCTCATCATTTATTGATAAGTAAAGCACAAGGAATCAGGTCATGTTACAATCTTGTACAGGATCAGGATAAACTAGACTGGGCTAGACTCCATCCAATCAATTACGGCCAAGCAATGAGCACGGCTTGATACTTTAACTAACTAGGGTTATCACATGCCTAGTTACTAGCAAGATGCATAAGATTATTCTAACAGCCACAAGCCTTGCAGACCATCCAGGTTATCCAGACGCAATTAGGGGATTGAATTTATGCGGGTACATTGTCCAAGAACATATGTACCCTTAAGTAGCTTGGTGAGTACAACACATGACAGTGTGCTAGAAATGTTCCCTACTCGACGGTAGGCTACAAATACCATGATGGGGCACCCAGATAGCGGAATTGCCTATAGCTGGAAAATCTCTTCATGACTACTGGATTATTCTAGTTATTAGCCTTAGTAAATTTCAGTAGGTACCCCTGACTGTAATGCCTGTTGTTCGTATTACGTATTTGAAATACGTATACGTATTTTATCTTGTAATTGTATATCTCCTTGGTTTGGCTTGGCTTGTTTACTCTCGGTTTGGGTTGGCTTGGTTCGGCCGGCCCAATACTTGGTTCATCATGGGCCAAGGGTGGAACACCTTAGCCTATACTTCTCCTTCATTTCCACCACAATCCCCTCTTTATATCCCCACCAACCTTCTCTCTCCTCCATAATTCTCATTTACTTCTCCTTCCCCCACCATTACTCTTCTCCACCAACCAAGAACACCATAGGCAAGTACAACTTGCTTCCACAAGAGAACTCCTTTTGATGGTTTCATTAGCTTCTCTTCATGATTCTAAACCACATTAGAACTTGTCATTTTTCATTTTGAGGCTTTAATTCTTGTAGATCTAGAGTTTTGCTATTTTCGGATTTTGGTGTTTTGATCTGTCAAACTTGCTTGTTTTCAAGTTTTGATGGTTCCATGTTTTAGAGAATTCTATTCTACCCAATTTTGACCTTTGGAAAGTTAGATTCGGACTTGTTTTGACCAAGATTTGGACAATTGAAGCTTAGATTCAACTTTAGAGTTCTTGCTGTTCTTGCCATTTGGAGAAGACAGTGAACAGTGAGCTAGCTTTTTAGCTTACGCCACTGAGTGTACGCTGCTCTTTAGCGAGCGTACGCTGACTTGTGTACGCTGCTCTTTAGCGAGCGTACGCTGACTTGTATACGCTGCTCTTTAGCGAGCGTACGCTGACTTGTGTACGCTGCTCTTTAGCGAGCGTACGCTGACTTGTGTACGCTGCTCTTTAGCGAGCGTACGCTGACTTGTGTACGCTGCTCTTTAGCGAGCGTACGCTAGCCTTGATACGCTGCCTGTTGGCAGCATGTCTTGAGCGTACGCTAGCTTGAGCGTACGCGTGCCTTGGTACGCTAGCTTAAGCGAGCAAGGCGTACGCTGGCCCCTTTCGTACGCTAGCTCGAGCGTACGCAGTCTTGAGCGTACGCTGACCTGTAGCTTGAGCGTGCCCTTGTGTACGCTGACCCTTGCGTACGCTTCCCATTGGAAGTGTATGGATACTTTGGTACGCAGACCTGAGCGTACGCTAGCCTGAGCGTAGCCTGGCTTGAGCGTAGCCTGATTACCCTTGATCTTCTATAGCCCTGTATATTGATATTTTATTAGATATTTAACGTCCATTTTATATCCTTACGCCTTTTGTCATGAACTTGATAATCATGGATTTGTTTAATATGTTTGGAAATGATAACTGAGCCTGACATAATAGTGACCCGTAATGGTGCACTCTTGACATAATGACCTGACATGACCTGATAGTGGCCCGTCGTGGCGCACTCCTGACAAGTACACTTGACATGATAAACCTGACATGTTATATCTTGATAAGCTGTTGCGACGGCTACCTGACATGACATGACCTGTATGAATAACCTGGACACCGTGGGCGATTGTGCTTGTACAAATAATCCAGTCCTGTCTTGCATCATGTCTAGGAGGGGACTCCTGAGTACCACGGTCAGGAGTACCTACTAAAATGGACTAAGGTTAACAACTAGATTAATACATTAGTCATGAAGAGATTTCCCAGCTACAGGCAATCCGTTACCTGGGCGCGCTTGGGATCTGTAGCCTGCCGTCGAGTAGGGCACATTTCCAGCACACTGTCATGTGTTGCACCCTTCAAACTCTTAAGGGTATATGTGTTTCCTGGACGATGTATCCACCTGAATTCAACCCTAATCTCTCGACCTGGGTGACCTGGATGGTCTGCAGGGCTTGTGGCTGTGGAATAATCTCACTGCATCTTGTTAGTAATTAGGCTTGTGACAACCCTAGTTAGTTAAAGTATCAAGCCGTAGTTCTTGCTTGGCCGTGAAATGATTGGATGGAGTCTAACCAGTCTAGTCTTGCCCTGACCCTGTTCCAGACTATTGAATGACCAGAATGCTTGTATTTATTTTACCGATAAATGGTGAGAAACCAAGCTCCGTTCAGACGAAGGGTTACAACCCCGGTCCTTGTTTGGTTACGGGTTGTAACCTGGCTATCTGAATAGTTCCATGGTTATCTCGTCGTATATCATCCTGATATGTTTCTTTTATTCTAGTCCTATTTTATTTATATTTATATTCCTGTGGATTGCTGGTTTTAGTTCTTAAGTGAAGCCTCCTTTGTGGCACTTGCTCTTTCTGGGGTCTGACCCAGCTGGTTTTGTGTGGCCAGATTTCGGAGCAACTCCAGAGGATCTACCGACTTCCCAGCCAGATGGTGGCCACTAGACGGAACCCTGGCAACGAGTAGGTTATTTTTGGCTCTCCCGCTCTATTGTAAAAATATTCTTTTGAGGCGTTTAGCCGACGAGCACCTGTTTAGCTCGATTGCACTTACTTACTGTCTGCCTACGGGCTGTAACATGATTAACAGATCCTAGGGTTGATCATGTATGACTAAACTCTTGCTAGTCCTAACATTTTGTAATGACTAGCTTCATGATCAGCTGAATATGTAATGTTTGGGACGCCTTACTATTGTATATTTAATGATCTACATCTTGTAACATTTACTTACTTGCTTGTGATTGAGACACTAGGCTTGTTCATGACCTTAAGACTGTTGGCTTGTAGATAAACCCTCATGTATCTAGACAGCCGTGACCGTATAGCGAGATGGATTCCATTTCATATACGTAGCTGGCTATGTCTGCCCCCGCTCTCCAGTATTCTGGTTCTGGGGCGTGACACTGACCGTGGTACTCAGGGGTCCCTGTCCTAGAATGATGCAAGATATTACTGGTTTATTTGTACAAACAGAATCATCCACGGTGTTCAGGCCATTCATTCTCGTCATGTCATGCTAGCCGTCGCAACAGCGTTCAATAGTTCCCATCATGCTTGCTTGTCATGTCTTGTTACGTCATGTTAACTTCATACCTTACCGGGTACAATTATTATTTCAAACATATTAAATAAATTCTTGATTATCAAGTTATGACAAAAAGGCGTAAGGATATAAAAGCAATACATTACGCTAAGGGAAGGGGGCTCGAGATTCTACGCGGGCAATACTATGCTAGGCCAAAGAGACCCCGTACGTAAAATATCTCTACGCGGACAAGACAGAAGGGTAGGCATTCTCTACGCGAGCAAGAGTGCATACGGGCAGGATTTTACGCGAGCCAGGGCTTTACGCTAGCAAGCCGTAGGCAAGCGAGGCTCTACGCGAGTGAAACTCTACGCGAGGGAAACTCTACGCGAGGGAAACTTTACCCACGCGAGAGTCTGCTCGAGCCAGGGTTTTACGCGAGTACAATTTTACGCAAGCAGGGGGGCCCCGAGCGTAAATTTTTAATGAACTCGGCGTAAAACTGAGTACGCTGGCACGCAATTGCGTGTGCGTAAAAGGCTGAATAATACGCTATCACGTAAAACGTGGGCGTAAAAGCTAAAAACTACGCTGGCACATAAAACGTGGGCATAAAACTTCATCTTCTCCCCATGGCCAAGTCAGTAGGCGTAAAAGCTCACGAACTCAAGCAAGCCCCACCTCGATCAAGTCTCAATGAAAACCAACCATTCCAGAGCCAAACTTGTATGAAATCGAAATCCCTACCACATGGAACTCTACATTTCGGAAGTAACCAAGTTTCAGAAGATCAAAACCATGGAGATCAAAAATATTAAAACTTAGATCTAACATGAAATGAGCCATGAAATTCGAAAATGCTAAATACTAAGGTGGCTTAGAATCTTGTGGAGAAGAAAATGGAACAATAAAACTTGAGTTCCTTCATGAAGTAAGTTGCACTTGCCTAAACCTCTCTCTCTCTGGTAGGTGAGGAGAGTAATGGTGAGGAAGGAGTAATGGGGAAGAAGTAATAAGGAGAGAGAGTGTTGGACGGCTATTAAAGAAGGAAGGGGTGGTAGGTGGGAGTGGTTTAGTCTACTCAAAACCAAGCAAAACTGAACCTATGCAAAACCAAGTCGAATCAAGACAACCAAGTCAAGCCGGGCCGAACCAAACAAGGAATTACCAGAATAAACCATGCCAGAAAGCATGCAATATACGCATACGTATACCAAAATACGTAATACGAACCACGGTCGTTACAGCTCTACCCACCTTAAAAGAATTCTGTCCTCGAAATTTGATCAAGATGCTAGAGAAGCAAGACAAGCTATACTAATCACAGGCAAGCTATACTAAGCAATCAATCAAGCGATCATTCATGCAAACAAAGGAATCGAGGGCATAAGGCATAAGAAGGACACTATACCTTATGAGTCAAACAGGTCGGGATATCGCGATCGGATATCATCCTCACGCTCCCACGTTGACTCACCCAAAGAGTGATGACCCCAAGCAACACGGACTAACTTAATAGTCTTGTTCTTGAGTATCTTTTCTCTCTGGTCCAATATAGACACGGGCCTCTCCTCATACGAAAGGTTGGTACCAACAACCAATTTCGAATGATCCAGGATGTGGCTCGGGTCCGGAATATACCATCGTAACTGGGATACATGGAACACGTTATGCACCTCACGCAGCGACGACGGAAGAGCGAGACGATAGGACACATCTCCTACTCGCTCCAGAACGTGAATGGCCATATAAACCTAGGACTAAGCTTTCTCCGTATGCCGAAACGAATGACGCTACGGTTAGGCGAAATCCTCAGAATACATGATCACCGACAGAAAACTCAAGGGGTCGCCGATGAGAATCGGTCCAATGGCGCTGGCGATCTTGGGAAACTCGAAGATGATCTCTGACTCTCCTGACCACTTCAACGGTCTGATCAATCATTTCTGGGCCGAGCATCTGCCTCTCTCCGATATCGTCCCATACTAGCGGGGATCGGCACTTCCTACCATATAGTGCCTCAAATGGTACCATCTGGATACTGATCTGGAAACTGTTGTTGTACGAGAACACCAACAGGTGCAGTGATCTTCCTACGATCCACCAAAGTCGAGTATACAAGATCTCAACATATCTTCCAAGGTTCGTATGGGTGCGCTCAGACTGACCATCCGTCTGTGGATGATAAGCTGAGCTGAACTGGAGGTGAGTTTCCATACTCTCTTGCAGGCTACGCCAAAAGTACGACATAAATCTTGAATCTCTGTCCGAGGTAATACTGACTGGTACGCCATGAAGCCTGACGATCTGCCTGAGGTACATCTCTGCTAGCTGATCCGTCGACTGACCAAATCTGAACGAAAGAAAGTGAGCCACCTTCGTGAGCCTGTCTATGATAACCCAAATAGCATCTCTACCGGCCGGGGACCTAAGTAGTCCAGTCATAAAATCCATGGTTATATGCTCCCACTTCTATTTTGGAATCGACAAGGGCTGAAGTCCAGCTGGTCTCTGATGTTCAGCTTTAACTTGTTGGCAAACCAAACACCGAGAGACAAACCGGGCTATCTTCCTCTTCATGACATTCCAACAGAAGTGCTGACGGATATCACGGTACATCTTCGTGCCACCGGGATGAATCGAATACTGAGAACTGTGAGCTTTCGCCATGACCTCCTGTCTGATATCTCTACTGGGTACACAAAGACGCTTACCTTGTCGAAGTGTACCATCTTCATAAATGCATAGTTCTGGTCGTTGTCCTGCTTCACATTCTGCTCTAAGCCGCTGAAGCTTAGAATCTGCTGACTGTGCCATCCGGATCCTCTCGACTATAGTGGATTAAACTTGCATGCTGGCCATCAATGCCATATTGGCAGGAAGGACAACTTTTATTTCCATCTTCTGAAGATCTACTAACAGCTCTGGTTGCGTTGTTAGGAAATAAACTCTGGCTCTCCTGCTCAATGCATCTGCTACAACGTTGGCCTTCCCTGGGTGATATTGCAGGTTGACATCATAATCCACAAGTAGCTCTAGCCACCTCCTCTGACGCATGTTGAGATCCTTCTAGGTGAAAACATACTTCAGGCTCTTATGATCGGTGAAAATCTCTACCTTATCTCCGTACAAATAGTGTCTCCATAGCTTAAGTGCAAATACTACTGCTGCCAGCTCCAAATCATGGGTTGGGTAATTTCTCTCATGATCACGAAGTTGTCATGACGCATAAGCTATTACCTTCCCATGCTGTATCAAAACACATCCTAAACCTCTGCCTGAAGCATCACAATATACTGAAAATCCTCCGGTCCCATCTGAAAGTGTGAGAATGGATGCCATCATCAAGCCTCGCTTTAACTTTTCAAAGAATTCCTGACATTCTGCCGTCCAAGCAAACTGCACATCCTTACGGGTCAACTGGGTCAATGGTGCTGATATACAAGCAAAGTCCGAAACGAATCCCCGGTAGTAGCCAGCCAATCCAAGGAAGCTACAAACTTTTACAACTGTGCTGGGTACTGGCCACGTCTCAATGGCCACGATCTTCTGGGGATCCACTTCTACTCCTCCTCTGGTGATGATATGACCCAAGTACGAAATGCGATCGAGCCAGAACTCGCATTTACTGAACTTGGCATACAACTGGTGCTCTCTGAGAATCTGAAGAACTACACGGAGATGCTGCCCATGCTTCGTCTCACTCTTGCTGTAGACCAGGATGTCGTCTAGGAATACAATCACGAACTGATCCAAATAAGGCATGAAGATGCGATTCATGAGGTCCATGAATACAGCCGGTGCATTGGTCGCTCCGACTGGCATAACAAGGAACTCCCAATGCCCATATCTAAATCTGAAAGCTGTCTTCGGGATGTCCTGCTCTTTGACTCTGATCTGATGATATCCTGAGCGCAAGTCGATCTTCAAGAATACTGCTGCCCCCCTTGAGTTGATCAAACAAGTCATCTATCCTCGGGAAAGGGTATCTGTTCTTGATTGTCACTGAGTTTAAGGTACGATAGTCAACACATAATCTGGACGTACCATCCTTCTTTTTCATAAGAAGCATCGGGGCTCCCCAATGCGATCCACTAGCACGAATGAATTCCTTGGTTCTAAGCTCTTCAATCATCTTGTATAATATCTTCAACTCTGACGGCGCCATTCTGTAGACTCTCTCTGATACTAGGGCTGTCCCTGGGATCAAGTCTATAGTGAACTCGATCTCTCGCTCTGGCGGCATCCCTGGAAGCTCTTCTGGGAAAACATCTGGAAACTCCTCGACTATCCGAGGTAACTGCACTACTGCTGCCGCCATCTGCATCACTGGAGGAGAAGGCTCAACTTTGCCTCGGGAAAAAGAAAACTCCGGCTCGCCTGGAATGCTAAAAATAACCCTGTCAAGATGGCAGTCTATCCTAGCATACTGGTCCCTCAACCAATCCATCCCTAAGACCACATCATAATCGGCCATCGAAAACTCTATTAATCTAGCGGGGAACTCTCTACCGCTAACTACGATCCGACACGAGGAAAACACCCTATCTACTCCCACAAGTCCATTACCAGTAAGTATATTGAGCCTCACTGATAATGACTCGGGCTCCAATCCTATCCTTATCGTGAATCGTACAGACATAAATGAATGCGAGGTACCAGAATAAAATAATACTGAAGCTGGAAAGGTATTGACGAGAATAGTACCTGCCACTACCTCACCGATTGCTATTCCTTCCTCTCCCATGGTCAAGGCCAGCACTTGACCATGCCCTCTGGGTGCGGGTCCCCTCTGCTGAAAATTTCTCTGTCTGCTATGGATCAGGGCTTGGGCTTGGGCATACTGCTGCGATCTCTGCTGCTGGAATGCCTGGGCCTGCGTCGGCAATGGCCTCGGGAACGGATACTGCAGCTGCTGCTGCTGCTGGACTGGTGCTGGTCCTCTAATTGAAGGATTAGAGAAGGCTGATGAAGATGAACTCCCCCGATTCGGACAGTTCCCAACCCTGTGGTCCGGGGCACCACAAACCAAGCACAAACTCTGTGCTCTGCGACACTCTGATACCACATGACCCGGCTTCCCGCAGTGTGAACATCCCACTGCGGAAGACTGCTTCTGCTGCTGAGGGTGCATCGGGGTAGAATGCTGAACCGACGTCACTGAGGCCACCCGCCTCGGAGCTCTAATAGTCAAAGCCCTGGCTGCCGGGACTGGGGCTGACGACTGGTTCATCTGGCTATAGGATCGCTTCTGACCTCCGGTCCTATCAACGATCCTCTGGGAGGTATATTCATGCCTCCGGGCTGCCCTCAGAACTGCATCAAAGGTCTGATGCTCAAACTGCTCCACCGCCAACAAAATCTCTAGATGGAGCCCCTGCTGGAACTGCTGGGCTCTATCGAACTCGGTCGCCACCAAGGTAGGAGCAAACCGACTAAGCCTGGAGAACTCGGCCACATATCCATCGACCGTCCTGTCCATCTGCTTCAGATTGGTGAACCTCGTCTGTAGATCATACCGAGCTACAGCATCAAAATACTTTGTCTGGAATCTCTTCCTGAATACTGCCCAGGCAATAGGGCCACTAATCCAACGGCCTGCGCCACCCACAAGCTGCGGGCAAGATCCAATAGCTGCAGGCACACCACGGCCACCTTCTCGACTTCTGGAGTCCTGGCTGCTTCTAGAATCACCTCTGTGTCCTGAAGCCAAGCATCAGCAGCGATAGCATCTTCACTGCCGTCGAAGAATGGAGGGTTCAAGCGCTTAAAGCTGTTGGCCGTGCTGTTACCCTGATGACCTCCTCTGGTCAAAGCATCTGCCACCGCCTGGTGCAAGGCATCTCCTCGACGATCCTGGGAAGCTAACAATGTCCTGATGAGACCCACCAAAGTGCCATCATCCGGTTCTGCAGGCTGGACGGGCTGAACGGGTGGCTCTCCTCCAGTAGGCACGACTCTGGAGGCTACTCCTGAATGCTGGGCTTGATCTCCAGGTTGCTGCTGGTCCATAGAAGGTATTCCACCTTGCTGATCGACAGGTCCAGGAACAATGCCACTGAAGAAGACGACATAGGGAACAATAAGGAAGGACCAGGACAGATCAACGATACAAGCATGTGATCAGGTCAAGATTACAGGGATTCAGAAGATACGAGCAGAGATCAAGGGCGAGTAATGATTGAGACATTTATTCGGTAAACCCTCACATATCTTAATTTACAAGACCTGCATGGACCACCACTTAAACCATGTAACGCCCCAGAACCAGAGTACTGGAGAGCGGGGGCGTACATAGCCAGCTACGTATATTAAAGTGCAACCCACCTCGCTATACGGTCACGGCTGTCTAGATACATGAGGGTTTAACTACAAGCCATCTGTCTCCTATGGTCATAAACAAGCCTATTGTCTGAATCTCAAGCAAGTAATAACAATTACAAGATATCAGAGTCCCAAATATACAATAGTAAGGCGTCCCATACATTACATATTTGGATGATCATGAAGCTAGTCGTACAAAATGTCAAGACTAGCAAGAGTTTCAGTCATACATGATCAACCCTAGGATTTGTCAATCATGCTACAGCCCGTAGGCAGACAGTAAAGAAAGGTGCAATCGAGCTAACACGTGCTCGTCGACTAAACGCCTCAAAAGAATATTTTTACAATAGAGTGAGAGAACAAAAGAAACCCACTCGTTGCCAGGGTTACGCCTGGTGGTCACCATCTGGCTGGAAGGTAGGTAGATCCTCTGGAGCTACTCCGAAATCTGGCCATACAAAACCAGCTGGGTCAGACCCCAGAAAAAGGAAGTACCACAAAGGAGACTTCACTTAGGAACTAAAACCAGCACATCATAAATGAATATTAAAGATAATTATAAAGATACTGATAATAACAGGGGCAACAATAATGGATTGAGTACGAGGAAACCATTCAAGTAGCTAGGTCGCAACCCTTAAACCAAACAAGGACCGGGGTTGCAACCCTTCACCTGAATAGAAATCCGTCTCAAATACTGCTGGTAAAGTAAAACATGATGAGCTCGACATAGGGTGAAATACGACAATAACGAAGAGAGGATAAAGAACTGCTCCGGGAGCCAGGTTACAACCCTTAAACCAAACAAGGATCGGGGTTGTAACCCTTCGCCTGAACAGAACCTTACCCCTGATCTTTATTATTAAGGCCAGCATAGGTAATCATGTCATGTCCAAAATCTTATAAAATATGACGAGCATGACACGGGGTACAATAGGACAATAAACGAGGAGAGGACCCAGAACTGCTCCGGGAGCCAGGTTACAACCCTTAACCCAAACAAGGACCGGGGTTGTAACCCTTCGCCTGAACAGAACTGGTCCCCTGATCATTATTGTTAAGGCAAGCATAAATAATCTGGACGATATATGATAATATAACCATGGAACTATTCAGATAGCCAAGTTACAACCCTTAAACCAAACAAGGACCGGGATTGTAGCTCTTCATCTGAACGGAACTTGGTTTCTCATCATTTATCGATAAGTAAAGCACAAGAAATCAGGTCATGTTACAATCTTGTACAGGATCAGGACAAACTAGACTGGGCTAGACTCCATCCAATCAATCACGGCCAAACAATGAGTACGGCTTGATACTTTAACTAACTAGGGTTATCACAGGCCTAGTTACTAGCAAGATACAATAAGATTATTCCAACAGCCACAAGCCCTACAGACCATCCAGGTTATCTAGACACAATTAGGGGATTGAATTCATGCGGGTACATTGTCCAAGAACATATGTACCCTTAAGTAGCTTGGTGAGTGCAACACATGACAGTGTGCTGGAAATATGCCCTACTCGACGGTAGGCTACAAATTCCATGATGGGGCGCCCAGATAGCGGGATTGCCTGTAGCTGGAAAATCTCTTCATGACTACTGAATTATTCTAGTTATTAGTCTTAGTCAATTTCAGTAGGTACCCCTGACCGTGGTACTCAGAAGTCCCTGTCCTAGACATGATGCAAGACATTACTGGTTTATTTGTACAAACACAATCATCTACGGTGTTCAGGCCATTCATTCTCGTTATGTCATGCTAGCCGTCGCAACAGCGTTCAATAGTTCCTATCATGCTTGCTTGTCATGTCTTGTTACGTATGTTAACTTCATACCTTGCCGTGTACAATTATTATTTCAAACATATTAAATAAATTTGTGATTATCAAGTTATGACAAAAAGGCGTAAGGATATAAAAGCAATACATTACGCTAAGGGAAGGAGGCTCGAGATTCTACGCGGGCAATACTATGCTAGGCCCAAGAGACCCCGTGCGTAAAATAGCTCAACGCGGACAAGACAGAAGGGTAGGCATGCTCTACGCGAGCAAGAGTGCATGCGGGCAGGATTTTACGCGAGCCAGGGGTTTACGCTAGCAAGCCGTAGGCAAGCGAGGCTCTACGCGAGTGAAACTCTACGCGAGGGAAACTCTACGCGAGGGAAACTCTACGCGAGGAAAACACTCGAGCAAGCCTTTACGCACGCGAGAGTCTGCTCGAGCCAAGGTTTTATGCGAGCACGATTTTACGCAAGCGAGGGGGGGGACGAGCGTAAAATTTGAATGAACTCGGCGTAAAACTGAGTACGCTGGCACGCAATTGCGTGTGCGTAAAAGGCTGAATAATATGCTGTCACGTAAAACGTGGGCATAAAAGCTAAACACTATGCTGGCACGTAAAACGTGGGCGTAAAACTTCATCTTCTCCCCATGGCCAAGTCAGTAGGCGTAAAAGCTCACGAACTCAAGTAAGCCCCACCTCGATCAAGTCTCAATGAAAAACAACCATTCCAGAGCCAAACTTGCGTGAAATCGAAATCCCTACCACATGTAACTCTTCATTTCGGAAGTAACCAAGTTTCAGAAGATCAAAACCATGAAGATCAAAAATATTAAAACTTAGATCTAACATGAAATGAGCTATGGAATTCGAAAATGCTAAATACTAAGGTGGCTTAGAATCTTGTGGAGAAGAAAATGGAACAATAAAACTTGAGTTCCTTCATGAAGTAAGTTGCACTTGCCTAAACCTCTCTCTCTCTGGTAGGTGAGGAGAGTAATGGTGAGGAAGAATGAGTAATGGGGAAGAAGTAATGAGGAGAGAGAGTGTTGGGCGGCTATTAAAGAAGGAAAGGGTGGTAGGTGGGAGTGGTTTGGTCTACTCAAAACCAAGCAAAACCGAACCTATGCAAAACCAAGCCGAATCAAGCCAACCAAGTCAAGCCGGACCGAACCAAACAAGGAATTACCAGAATAAACCATGCCAGGAAGCATGCAATATACGCATACGTATACCAAAATACGTAATATGAACCACGGTCGTTACACAACTACACTAGCCATGCCATAATTTATAATCAACATGCATACCAAAATTTTACCATGACTAAGGCCGTTTTATATAAAATAAAAATAAAAATAAAAAGATAATAAAATATATTTATATAAGTTAAAAATTCATTTATTTTTTAGGGTTTTACAGTGCTTGCGGTACCGAGATATGGGCATATTTTTTGTCACATCCCAGACTAGAATACTAGAGAACAGAGATGATACTAATCCGGCTACGCACTTTAGAGTACGTCAATAACAACTATGGTCACGGGTTTATAAACCCAAAAGTGCATTCATGGGTGTTATTCTACAATCCATCGATCAATAGATCGAATAATTATGGATGTCTCAATCACTGGCAATTAAATAAGCTAGAAGATGTATGATCATCATACATATAATTGATAATGTTATAAAATATAGAGATGGTTATGAAACTAATAATACAAAATAGAAGCAGGATTATACAATTATACATCATGTCTAACTACAGTCTAAAAGATATACAATTATGTTGTGCTCCGTAGGATGGAGCGGTCTTCCAGAACATGAGATAACATATTGTTTATGGCTAAATGTCTCAAAAGAATATACAAAGTATACTAGGGGAGGTTAGAACAGTAACCCACCCAGGCTCGCAGGTGGTGATCCTCTTGATGTTAACCATTGAGCGGGAGATACGGTAGATCATCTAGCTCCACTATGAGATCTGGCCATACAAAATCAGTGGTCAATCCATCACAGGTTGCAAGTACCACACAAAAAGCTCTATGGTGTACTAAAACTATCATGCAAAAACATACGAGAAAAGCAATACATAAATAGTAAGAAAATAAAGAATATGGCAAATAACAATAAACTAGAATAGTAATAAAAACTATCCAACAACCTCGACCAATCATGAACTACGTCTTAATAGAATTAACTGAATAAGGTTGTCACAATTATGTTCATTATTATATGTGGTTGAGGTTCCAAGGAGACATGTGCTTCAGTTACTCAAGACTATCTAGGTTAAACAGTAATCAGTAAAATATATGCATCATTCAATGGTGAACTAAAATAATTAGTATAGAGGTGCATCACTTGACTGTGGGATGTAAGTATTACCTCTCGACGGAGAGTTCCAAATACTTAAAGTAGCCGGGATAACGGGGCTACATGCAACCTGGAAACCTCCCATCTCAATATACACTAAAAGAAAATACATTTTTATGACAACTAAAAAGCATTATAAAAAGACGAGTAAAAGTGTTATAATTAACTTTTTATAACGCTTTTAAATTGCACATAAGTTTTATAAATACCAGTGTTATAAATGTTTAAAATGCCTTATAAGTGGGATGCACCTATTTAACATTTTTTTTTCAAAATGTTATGAACAACCATATTCAAACTTATTTATTATAACGCTTTGATTACCAACATATTATAAAAACACAAAAAGTGTTATAAAATTCACACAATTGTTGAATAACATCTAAACTTCAAAAGTGTTATTATTTCTCTATTCAGCCAGAGCTTTCAACTCAACCTAATTACTTTTTTCAACAAGTCAAATGTACAATAAGTTAATACTACATGTCACCAGCGTACAAGGACATCACATTGAGCAATAACATAAATATGTACTCATAAAACGGCAACACAAATTCACAACTGTAAGCAATATATATGGCAATAACATAAAGCATCTTCCCATATCATATAATCTGATATATAAGGTTTAATGGACTCGAAACACAACTTGAGACATCAAACACTACGTCTCATGTGACAAAATACATCCGCTTGCACCCCATAGTAGAAATGTTTTATTTTAGAACTCTCAAATACTAAGTATTATGTGACAAAAATATATGCGACTTAGACGGCTCATTTTGAGTCATTTTCAAACCTCTTTATAATAGTAAAGATGTATAAGCGATACATTAAAATTCTATATTCTTAATTTCTCTCTCTAATTTCTACATCTTCATTTGATCCTGCAGGTCCGAAAGGAACATGTGGAATAGAATCCTACCCAACTAGGTGGATCACTTCTACTTTGAGGCTTGGAACCTACCCACCCTAAACCCTAATATACAAGTTCATAGGAAAAAAGAGGTTATATTTAATTAAGCCCTTATACTCTTGACTTCTAACATTGATGAGCCCATGTTTACTAGTGCAAATACAAAGAGATCAGGTCAAGCAAAGTTAACTAGCACAGGCCACAAATCCAAGATTTTTCATTTGACCAACAAATTAAGTAAGTGAAAGGGGGAAATACAAAGAGAATGGTCAGTCAATAGTTTTTGTACTAGAGTGAGTACACAAGTGTATGGTGGACGAGCACTCCGTGGGTAACGAGAGGTTTGCATGTCGCTTGTATAACGTTTGGTTGGTAGTAATTAGTAGTAGAGAGAATCAATAGAGTTTGTTTTGCTAATAGCCAAAGAAAAATTAATTAAGTTGACGTTCCTTTGCAACAGACCCACAAAAAAGCATAACGTTTCACACCAACCATTTTGGTACTAGCTACTCCTCCATTTTGAAACATTTCGAGTGGAATTCCTATATCTAAGTAATTCTTCTTTTCTTTGATTCTCAAAATCCTAACCCTATATCGTGTACAACAAATATTTTGTTTAACAAACCTTCCATTTAAGAATAAAAGATTGATTTAAAAAAAAAAAAAATCTTAAGTAGCATTTGTTAGAATTATTGTGCATGTTGATTCATGAGATGAAAAACAAAATAATTGCGGAAGCGTACCTGGATCTATTACTTGGCTTTATGGATCTTGAAGCAGACGTCTCTTTTGTGGGTTTGATCTTCCAACTCGCTACGATCCTTAATAACAAAGATAAAATCTTTGTTCCTCTCTCTGTTGATGGGGATGCAGAAGAGAATAGAAAAAATTCTCTCTTTTGTGGTCGTATGAGTTGGGGACCATAACCCTAATGAATACATATATATACATATATGTTTTGATATTTCTAATTTGGTCCCTCATCAAATTAGATTTATCTCCGGTATCTACACATTATTTCTATGACAATTATACCATTAAGCCAATTTTTCAAATATAGCACTTTAATTTGGCTTAATTATTTAGATAGTCCAATACAATTAATTTTATATGTGTAGCCCCTATTAGTGAATAATTTTAACAATCTTTCACTGGGCCACATATGTAATCTTATAATTGCGTTAACCTTACTGAGCTCATAAATTGCTATCTTAATCCTTAGGGTATATCCGGACAATCTCGTCCATTAACCATATCAATATATTATCAAAGCGGCCTTCATTACATTTAGCGTAACTAAACCATCAGTGGTCACATATAACGATATAGATCAATCATAGATGCATAGCATGAAAATTACACGCAATATGATCAACAGATGACTATTTACAACTGGTCCTCCTTAACTTTAATGAGATCAATACTTTAACATAATGAAAACAGAATGAACTAAATTTTTCATATATCTGATCAGATAAAAATCCAAAATACTTTAATACATAAATGTGTCCAAAGCCAAATAGTACCCAAATACATAAAATACAAACTCTCACTATATTATCATATACTTAATTAAGATAACACCCATATGAGTTGCATGCCCATGAAAGACCTTGGATGATAATACTTGTGTGAGCGAATCCGCTAACATGGAGTTTGTCCTAATGTGCTATATGGACACTCTAACCATTCTGAATTCTTTTTTTCACAACTAAAAACTTTATGTCAATATCCTTTCACTTATACATGTTCTTATTGTTATTGGAATACAGTATTGTTGATTTATTGCCATACCATACTTTGAGTGGTCTTTCAACACCCTCCTGTAGGTGCAGCCTTGTGACAAAATTTCGCAATTGTATTCTCTGAATGGATGCCTCACATCATGCTATAAAGCTTGTTGCCATGGTAGAAGAAGTTATGAGTGTCTGTTTGACACTTATCCAAAATATCTTCACTAGTCAACACGTAAACATAACCTGACGTGGATCTCCTGCTGTGTTGGCATCCAGCAAAATCGGAGTCAGAATACATTATGATCTCCATAATTATCTAATCTCCTACAAATAGCATATAATTTATTGTTCTCTATTAATAACTTAAGTAGTTTGGCTGCTACCCAATGATCCATCCCATATTTGCTTAAATATCTGCCTAACATTCTAACTATGTACGCAATATTCGGACGCGTACATACTTGAGCATATATTAGACTCCCTAAAAGTGATCATGAACGGAAAATCTATTGCATTTTCTTAATTTTAAGGCTATTCTTAGGGCACTTGATTGAGACAGAACTTGTCTCCTTTAGCGACATGTATCTGTCACGACCCGCACCCGCTTTTCGGATGCGAGTTCGTGAGCAAGCCAGCTACGTATCGAGCGGACTCCAGCCCGACTCGAGTACATATAAGCTGTCAAGGTCATGGGTATCATATCTAATCTAAACTATATCTCAATCCACATGAATCATATAAACAAGAATAAACAAGTATGGGTCATGGTCTGCAGCCCATTAGTATATTGTTCGATTAGACTCTAAGAATGATATGAGCCTATAAATAAGCAGAGTATATCATGATATGGAATATAAAGCACGAGAAGATAATAAAGAAATAACACAAACAAATACCTGTATCATACATCGCAATCTTCTATTATCCTGCTCTGCTAACTAACTCCATGTAGTCGCTAAACCTGAAGAGATCATCAGGTCCTCAGAGGACTAGCAAGATACATAAAAATAAGCCTTTTTAACAATTTATTATGCATGAAGAAAAATACAGAATAAACAAGTAAAACTGAGTAATGAATAAGCACGAATCTATACACTGTCTACACAAAAATGAACTGCTGAACAAGGACTAGAGAGCTCATGTCAAGATGTCAACGGATAACCGAAACGAATACTGAAACCCTCGTCCCTAGTGTGGACTCGCAGGTTTGAACAACTACTAATCCTCGTCCCTAGTGTGGACTCGCAGATTAGCATCACCCTCGTCCCTAGTGTGGACTCGCAGGCGTAAACCCTATACTACTAACCATCGTCCCTAATGTGGACTCGCAGGCTAGCATCTACTACTAATCCTCGTCCCTAGTGTGGACTCGCAGGCTAGCATCACCCTCGTCCCTAGTGTGGACTCGCAGGCGTAAACCCTATACTACTAACCCTCGTCCCTAATATGGACTCGCAGGCTAGCATCTACTACTAACCCTCGTCCCTAGTGTGGACTCGCAGGCTAGCATCACCCTCGTCCCTAGTGTGGACTCGCAGGTGTGGACCAATAACTACTAACCCTCATCCCTATTGTGGACTCGCAGGTTAGCTTCAAGGTTCAAGACACGAAGGCATGACTCAATCAAGGTACGACCAATAAGACACAAGGCTAACTGTGAACACGGTCTACAAATCAATGGTACCAATATATGAACAGGATATGAAAGATACATATCAATAATATGAGAAAACTGAATAATAAATAAAGACAATGCATATAAATAAAGCTGTGTAGAAAGACAAGGTTTACTTGCCTGGGGGTTGCACGAAGAACCAACAATGTAACTCCAATAAATAAGTCAGAAAGTCCAAGTCATCACAACTGTCTCCGAAAGCTGAAATAAACATTACCAACATTCTCAGAATAGTCAAATTAGCTAGGATTGCCTGTCCTTAAGTCCAATTCTGGACACAGGGGCAAAACGGTAATTTTGGACAAAAACGATGTCCGCCGTTGGACCCGTTTTGCACCGAAAAGCGTGCCAGAGTCAATGGTCTCTAAAGTCATCAAACTACATGTCTACAGATCCAATTTTTCGATACGAACCCAACCGTATGTCCAAAGTTGGATTCCGGCGGGTCGTGCACAAAAGTGCCCGTTGAGTGGGAGTGGGGCCCGCAAAACGGTGATTTTATCAACTGTCTCAGAATTGGACCAAACTTGGCGTACAGGACTAGAAAAATGATACGGTCCTGTTGGCGCAAGTTTCGTCTCGATCTGACGGGCGTGCACAAAGTAATTGGAGAATTTATAAAGTGCACGATACGGTGAATTTCGACGGATACGCATCAAATTCGTCGCGCACACGCGACCAATTTGAATTCCGCCAAAGCCCACACGACCAGGAAGCCGATACGCAGCTTTCGATGCTTTCGGTTCGCGACCACGTCGCTCGGAATGGCGGGACGCACGTCGTGTGGATAGTTTTTAATGTTTTGAAAACAGATTTTTTGTCAACTTTATCCTAATTCTAAACAGAAAATAAATCTCAGGAATTAAATCTAAAAACAGGGTTTTAATCTTGGTTAGGTTGTCTAGAAGTATGTTCTGGCAATTTTCCAAAATTTGCGATGTTCTGGTCGCAAATCGACCGCGAACATTGGGCGTTGGGCAGTTTCTATACCCAGGAAATCAATATTTTTTCTCGGTTTTGGAACTCGGTTCTCGTCATGCATTACGAGTTAAAAGAATCTATGTGAAGGGGTTTACAGCCCTATGGGTTGTGAACGTACCTGAAGTTGCGGATCGACAAACGATTAAGCGTGCGTCGAGAACGCACGACACGAAGTCGACCTCGTGACGGCTGCTACTGCCCTGCTATTCGGTTTCATGCGCGCGCACGCGCGTATCCGCGCCTCCGGCGACCCGCGCGGCCGTGCGCGGTGGTCCAGGGCGGTACGCGCTCACGGGAAAAGGTCGGCGACGGTTGTAGATAGGAGTCGGTTAGGGTTTAGGCGTTTTTAGGATCTCCCTTCCTCGCTCTCGTTCTCTGCTATATATGTATGAAATCTTTACAGAGAGGGTCGGGGCCTGTGTAACACAGGGGTTATTCTTGAGTGTTTGGGGAAACTCAGGCTATGGGAAGTTGGGCTGGCTCAGGCCTGGGCCCGCTTCGCTGGGCTGGACTGGGATTGGTTTCTCTAATATTTGTTTTTTTTCCTTCTTTTTGATTTCTTTAGCAATTACTATCTATCTATATATATATTCATATATATATATATATATATATATATATATATATATATATATATATATATATATGCACATACACATATATACTACTATATGTATTTATATATATACACATACACATATATACTACTATATGTATTTATATATATACACATACACATATATATAACTTAGATAAATCCCTTAGAGTCCAAAATATTTGTTAAAGAAAATTATTTAATAAATTATCAATAAAATTATTTATTATCAAGAACTCATAATATATATATTTATATATATACACATGCACACATATTATATTATATATTTATATATACATACACATTAACACATATAATATTTATTTGACAATAGGATAATATAACCAATAAAATAATAATATTTAAATAATAATCCCAATAAAGATAATAATAATAACGAAATTTAATATACCAATACTAGGCATTGCATCTACTTGAAATATGTCTATATGGGTGTATTTGATCTCACTACATACCTACGAAGGCTTGGATTCGGTTCGGGCCCAGCTCGGGCTAAATCGACACAAACGGTCTCCTACAGTTCAATACTATAATTAATAAATAATTAAAATGTTCTATAGGGTTAAGTCGCAACTTGGCCTGGTTTTCTTAGTTAGGACATCACTATGGCTCGGCCTTCCTTGACATGGCTAATATACTAGTCAAGGCACGCCACTGCACTATCTGTGCCATTATTCCTAGTCGTCTTGTACTCCAATTCTTAACCATGGCTAAAACCATCTACCGTAATAATTAACTAAATAATTATTTACAAAATCTAAAAATTCACCATTTAAATCAAATAAATAAAAAAAAATATTTCAAAATTTTCCGGGAGGGGAGCTACAAATCTACCCACCTTAAAAATAATTTCGTCCTCGAAATTCTAATTCGTAGCTATTCCTAGAATTCAAGAAGAAAGTCTACCTTAACCTTAATCTCCTCAAATTTAATTTCTCAAAATATTTTGTAAAAATTCTTTTGTCATTTCATCACTCCGAATACTTGAGAACTTCTACCCACCTTTGGTCACACTACTCCTCGAAATACGGTCACTAAAGTCTTATGATCTTCCAAGTAGTTGCTAATAATTCTACCAACAGGTATCTAGGGCATATGGCATCTATAATTTCCATATCTATAAGCAACCAACTCAATAATCATGCAATATTATACTATAATTTAAGAATTTCTGATAAATCCTAGACAGCACGATTCATTCGTCACCTCGAAATAGGAAGGGACGAGAATTCAATGATACAGGAAACAAGGAAGCATAATCGAGAGCAAATATGGAGTTTTCAAGGACGTAGAGAATTTCTAGGAGAATTTTCAAAGCAGTGTGGATTGAGATTCCTAAGGGTTTAGTCAAGGTCGCAGGCTCGTACCAGTACAATTACGTAACCGGTACGATATGCTCTGACCTGCATGGGCCACCACAAAAACTTGTCACGACCCGTACCCGCTTTTCGGACGCGAGTTCGTGAGCAAGCCAGCTACGTATCGAGCGGACTCCAGCCCGACTCGAGTACGTATAAGCTGTCATGGTCATGGGTATCATATCTAATCTAAACTATATCTCAATCCACATGAATCATATAAACAAGAATAAACAAGTATGGGTCATGGTCTGCAGCCCATTAGCATATTGTTCGATTAGACTCTAAGAATGATATGAGCCTATAAATAAGCAGAGTATATCATGGTATGGAATATAAAGCACGAGAAGATAATAAAAAAATAACACAAACAAATACCTGTATCATACATCGCAATCATCTATCATCCTGCTCTGCTAACTAACTCCATGTAGTCGCTAAACCTGAAGAGATCATCAGGTCCTCAGAGGACTAGCAAGATACATAAAAACGAGCCTTTTTAACAGTTTATTATTCATGGAGAAAAATACAGAATAAACAAGTAAAACTGAGTAATGAATAAGCACGAATCTATACACTGTCTACACGAAAATGAACTGCTGAACAAGGACTAGAGAGCTCATGTCAAGATGTCAATGGATAACCGAAACGAATACTCAAACCCTCGTCCCTAGTGTGGACTCGCAGGTTTGAACAACTACTAATCCTCGTCCCTAGTGTGGACTCGCAGATTAGCATCACCCTCGTCCCTAGTATGGACTCGCAGGCGTAAACCCTATACTACTAACCCTCGTCCCTAATGTGGGCTCGCAGGCTAGCATCTACTACTAATCCTCGTCCCTAGTGTGGACTCGCAGGCTAGCATCACCCTCGTCCCTAGTGTGGACTCACAGGCGTAAACCCTATACTACGAACCCTCGTCCCTAATGTGGACTCGCAGGCTAGCATCTACTACTAACCCTCGTCCCTAGTGTGGACTCGCAGGCTAGCATCACCCCTGATCTTTATTATTAAGGCCTATATATATGCACATACACATATATACTACTATATGTATTTATATATATACACATACACATATATACTACTATATGTATTTATATATATACACATACACATATATATAACTTAGATAAATCCTTAGAGTCCAAAATATTTGTTAAAGAAAATTATTTAATAAATTATCAATAACATTATTTTTATCAAGAACTCATAATATATATATTTATATATATACACATGCACACATATTATATTATATATTTATATATACATACACATTAACACATATAATATTTATTTGACAATAGGATAATATAACCAATAAAATAATAATATTTAAATAATAATCCCAATAAAGATAATAATAATAACGAAATTTAATATACCAATACTAGGCATTGCATCTACTTGAAATATGTCTACATGGGTGTATTTGATCTCACTACATACCTACGAAGGCTTGGATTCGGTTCGGGCCCAGCTCGGGCTAAATCGACACAAACGGTCTCCTACAGGTCAATACTATAATTAATAAATAATTAAAATGTTCTATAGGGTTAAGTCGTAACTTGGCCTGGTTTTCATAGTTAGGACATCACTATGGCTCGGCCTTCCTTAACATGGCTAATACACTAGTCAAGGTACGCCACTGTACTATCAGTGCCATTATTCCTAGTCGTCTTGTACTCCAATTCTTAACCATGGCTAAAACCATCTACCGTAATAATTAACTAAATAATTATTTATAAAATCTAAAAATTCACCATTTAAATCAAATAAATAAAATAAAAAAAAATATTTTAAAATTTTCCGGGAAGGGGAGCTACAGTATCACCTGGTTTGCATTAAGTACTTTAATCGATATACAAAACTAGAAAAATATATCTACTCCCACTGAACTTGTGATACACACAATCTTCAACAGTGACTATCTCAAAACCAAACGAGATAATTACTTGGTGAAACTTGAAGTACCTTTGATAAGAAGTTTGATTGAGTCCATAAATGAATTTTGTCAGTTTACAAACCATATTCTTTGGGTCTTCTAACACAAAGTTTTCTGGTTACATCACATAAATTATTACGTCCATGTTTCCACTGAAAAATATTATTTTGACATTCATTTGATGTAACTCAAGATCAAAATGTGCAACAAGGGCTTATGATTGTTCTAAAGAGTCTTTCGAAGAAACCAAAGAGAAAACATCTTTAAAATTAATCCTAACTTTTGAGTAAAGTCACTAGCTACAAGACGTACTTTATATCTCTCCATATTATCCTTCGAATTCTTCTTGGTTTTAAATATCCATTTGTAACCAATAAACTTCACACCTTTTGGTAATGGGACAAGACCTTTTGGTAATGGGACAAGTTTTTCAAACTTTATTGTCTTGCATAGACTTATACTCCTTATTTATTGTATCAATCCACTTTGAGAATTAAAACTTTTCATGGCCTGATGGAAGTTGATTGGATCATCTTCCAATATTCCACAATCTTTCTCGTATTTCCGAAGAAATATGAAAGAGTCAACCGAAATTACATTTCTCCTTTCTCTGGTGGACCATCTTAACATTACCGGCTCTTGAGGTTGTTGAGTTTGTTCCTCATGAATAATTATCTTATCTTGAATGGGGGTGCCGCTACGTTGTCTCACTACAAGAAAAATGACGATTCTTAACGGTTTATAAGTTGACGGTCGTCAAAAGCCGCCAACAATAGTGGTTTTCTTGACGTATTTAGGCTTACGTCAAGAGATGACCTTTTATTTGTTAAATTAGCAATTTTATACCATGTATGTTGACGGTTTCGAATGATCCTCAAGAAACAACAATTTATTTATTGACGGTTTGGTGATAACTGTCAAGTAATGTATGTGCAAAAAACTTGGCGAGATTTTTTCAGCTGCCATTTTGGTAATTTTTTTAAACGTTTTATATTTGGTGACGGTTCTAAAGGAGAATTCATGTGCCATTTTGGTAATTATTCTTCAATCTTTTCTATATTTATCCCGATCCATTTGCTTCTCCCCTCTCTCTATTTCATACGAAGAAACCTTAGCTAGGGTTTTGTAGACTTCCATTCCCCACCACCCCTCTCCATCGACTTCTTCTCTCTTGGCACCTCCACACGTGCAGTCCTTGGTAGATCTTAACCCTAACCCTAGATCCGGTGGAGGCTCTAAGACTGAAGTCGGAGACGAGCGATTCGTGTCTCGAACTTTGGGACACGATCTGGGCTTCTGGACTCGTCGAGGACACTACTAGAGGTTTTGATCTCGATCTGATGGCTAATCCTGAGCTAAGTATTCTATTTCTTGGGTAATTCCGTCCCTAGGGTTTATAGGTGTCTGTGATGAGTAGGATCTACACCTCCTACACTTAGGAGATGTTCTTGATGATTTGTGATGTTATGCTTGTTGTTTTTGGATTTTGATTTGTTCTGGAAACCCTAATTCTAGTTGTTGGTGGTTCCGCGTTCTTGATTGGGGATCTAAAAACCTAATCTATGTTATCCTGACGGTTTGGATTAATTTATGGATTTGTTTATACAATGGGGTGATCTTCCAAAGATCAAATGACCTAGGGTGCATTCTAAAACGTTGAGTTCTCTATATATTACCACAAATGTGCCAGTCGCTCTAGCATATTTTGTGCAAGAATTTGGGTAAACTTTCTCCCTACAACAAATTCTTCCACTCTGAATTTTTTCCTGTTCTAGAATGCATTTTAAAATTTAAATTAGTGTTATATGAAAAGGTTCTGACACGATGCTCTGCTTTACTTTACATTCTTATTCGCTTTGAATACAGACCATATAGAAATAAATATTGCTTCATTTTTTCTCCTCTTTGAGAGACAACAAGGGCATTTGTTCAGACTTTGGTCTTAACTCCCCTTTGTTCAGTAATAAGTTCAGACATATGTTAACCATCTGTCCACCTCTTTCAGTTTTTGATATCATTAACCTTCATAATAATGCACCTATGCCATACCAAGTCTTCGCTTAACTCAAATGTCGTGAAAGCTCCACCATGGCATGGTGTTCTAGTTCCTTTATCCTATATTTGAATTTTGCACTCTACGTGTGAGGATGTTCTTATATAATGTTGCAAGTGAGCTTGTTCCGTTTGGATGTACAAAAGAGGCGATGATGATTTTAATATGCCCATGGTTTCAGACTAGGTCTGATATCCTCAGATCAGTTCGTAGCCTAATTCAGACTTCTCAAGCTTGGCGAGGCAACTTTGGATGGCTACCAGTTGCAGCCATTTGTCGAGAGAGAAGAAATTTTATATTGCTTTCACCTTCAGTACCATGTATGATAGAAGGGCAAACCTGAGCCGCTTTGTATGTCTATTAATTTTCTATTGCTTTAGGTTTCTTGTAGCTTTTCTATCTCTTGCAGAACATCAGGATATATTTATTACAATCCTTTAGGATATATTGATTTAGTCCTAACATTCTTGAGTATCAGTCTTTTCCTTCATTGATGTTCAGTTATCTACTTGAATACATATGCCCTGTCTTTGTATATTTCAATAATTGATTCGGACCGCTAAATTTAGCAATCTGGATCATACCATGTCGATCAGGCACTATGAACTGGAATGCTTCTACCAGAATGGGGCTTTAGGTGTATCCAGTATCTATGAGTGATTTGCTTTCCCGTTTGAATAAGGTCGGATATGGAGCACAAGAGCTCCATAAAAAAATTGATGCAAAACCTGACATCAATCCTATGCCAGTGTCAGATCCAAGTAACTATATATATTGTTGTTCGTCCCCAGGATAAAAATTGAGCCTCTGACCTTTGTTACAGACAGTTTTTCTCTTCAAGTACTAACATCTTGGTCTGGTGCTTGTTGATATATGTATATATAGTCAACATCACTATAGTTTTCTGCGACACTGATTCGCCAATGAGGTATGTTGATATTGGAATCCCTGTAAACAACAAGGGGAAGCACAGCATTGGTTGTCTGTTCTGGTTGCTGGCTAGGATGATGCTTCAGATGCGTGGTACCATTGCTCCCGGCCAAAAGTGGGATGTTATGGTAGGATATATTATAAACTCTTCAGGTTCCTTTGTCATGTTTAAATGTGTTTTATCTTCAAATTGTGTTAGAAAAATTCATCCCAATCCTGTTTTGCCAATTTGCTCCATATACCTTTACATCCCACTCTACCTCAGGGAAGTAGACTCGATGAAAGAAGGGGAAAAAAAACTTGATATATCAAGCACCTGTATATTTCCTTCAAAATTTATGATCTATCTGCATATTTGATAAGAGAATGGGACAAGCTTGTTGGTGAAGATGTTTATGGTGTATACACTTTCTAATTACTGGAAGATAACGTTATTTCTATTATATCAGTGGAAATTTTAACATGTTAGTCTCTCTTACTGATTTGTTTGGTTCTTATGAATAGATTTGATGAACCCATAATTTTACTGAGTATCAGTGGCTATGTTTGGGCTATGAACCCAAAATTTCAACTTGAATTATCACTTTTTACTGATTTATTTGAGCATTTTCTATTTTTTTTGCTTGAGTATCAGTGGGTATCCATGATTTGGTACCCAGTTTCTGAACTGGCCACTAATATCTACCAATAACACACTAGTTTTTTGTTTTGGTTTTGTGATGTTGTATATAAATATCTGTGGGTGAAACTAATTAATGGTTCTCTGTATGGCACATGGTCTGTTGTCCTCATAACAAACAACCATCCATTTTTCTACTCAAACAATGTACAGCTAAATATATATATGTATTTTGTGTTAATTTTTGCTGACATTAATGATATCTCTTCTTTCATGTCTTTAGGGATACATCTCGATTCGAAAACCATGATTGACACAATTGGAAGTGTTTTGAAAAGTTTTGGAAAATATTTTGATGCATGTGCAGCATTTTCTATATCATGATTAATTTGTGCTTCATAAGTACATTCTTAAGTTGCTATCAAAAAATGTTACATGTGTTCTCCATTCTTAAGTTACATATTTTGGGTACTGTTTTATGTTCATTTGGTACATGTGTTCTCCATTATTATACTAAGGGGGTACATAGTGAAACTAAATCCTTTATCTTGAGTCATCAGCTATAGAAGGACTCCCCTATTGTCCTTGTGATAGTATTCTATCTAGGGGTGTCGGTTCAGTCTAACTGAACCCCTTTCACATAACCCGAAGAATATCGTTATATCAACTAAAATGAATCACACTTCGGCTGAAACTGACATGCACCAAACCAACATTTTTGGGTTGTCTTGATATGTTTTGGTTTTCCATACTCTCGAAGTCAAGGTTTGTCAAAGCTCTTGGTAGCTGGTTCTCTTGCACTCACTCTTGGTCTCTAGATTTGTGGTATCTACAGGATCTTGGTTTCTCAATGTCTTTCTCATTTTCCTTATTGTCATATGTTTTTTTGGTTCCTCAATGTCTATGGATTGCATGGGATGTCGGTTTATGTCTTGATTTACTTAGCAAGTAATGGTATAATAAAATAAATGATCTTATTGTTGTAGATTGGTTCATTTATTTTATTTCTTAACACCAATCCTGAAACAAAACAAGAAAAAATTTGAGATGTTGCCTTGAGAAGCATAATTGTAGTTTTGGAAATTATACATTAGTCACTATCTTTTTACCTCTCAGTGTTACATGTTTTACATGTTTAAAGTTGAATCATGTTAGTTGTACTTCTGTTAGTTCTGTACCAATTTTTTTTTCTTTTAGACATATCTTGATTTTGTTTCTTAAAAAGGACATGTTGATTCAAATCATAATTATCTAAATTAGTTTCCCCCCTTAAGATTTTTGTTCTATGCTTCTGTTTTGCATAACAGCAATACATTCTTTATAGTATAATTTGTACTGATAAGGGATGATTTTACCTTGAGGTTTTTGGCATTAAGATAACTATGACTGTCCATCAGATAGCTACGACTGTCCATCAGATTGACAACCTTTCTTAAGTGTCAGTGGTATATATCTATATGTGTATCAATGTAGGAATAGGTATCATATTAAGTGTGGCATGTGTACATATGTAAGTTCAGTTGTGTTGCATAGACAATTGCCTATGTAGCAGTTATGTGCAGGCTCTGGATTGAACCTACAGTTAGTTTCTGCAGGCAGTAGCATAGGGAAATTCCATCTGCAGGAAACTGAAGTGGCAATGAACTACATGTAACTACTCACTTATTGTCTCTACCCATTGGACATATCCTTTATTCTAATTTGATGTTCCTGGATTCTTAGCTTTTTTTTAATTTCTTACAGCACTTATCATATATCTTATTTTTAGTTGAAATAAGCTATTTTTTTATAGAGTTTTTGTTCTTAGTTGATATCAGTTTATACAAACATGTGCATATAGTGATTAAATATATTTCTCTTCTTCTCTCAGGAACTACATAGAAAATGAAGGTGCTGAGAATATGGGAGGGATGTGTTCCGGTCGGATTTACGACATATTTTTCTAGTTATATAAATATCGGTTTTTGATGTTTAAGATATACAAAAACTAGATACTTTGGTTGGATATGTTGCGGTTGGACGGGTTGGATGTTTGTGGTTGAATGTATATTGGATGTGTTGGAAGTTTGTGGTGTATGAACAATACAGTTTGTTAATATAAAAATTTGATATTACAATTATTTGATGTGTGTTTATCTTCTGGATTATTGATGTTATGTCTGTATTTGATTCATTTTATATAATTATAAATAAAATTTTGGCTATACAGAATTTAGCTTCTCTTGACGGTTAAAAAATGTCATCAATTAACTCAATCCTGCTACAAGAGGGCTTTTCTTGACGGCTAATAGCCGTCATATAGGCCGGAGTCAAGAAAAGTTTTTACCTACATTGACGGTTTCTAAGAGCTGCTATCTTGATGGCTAAAAATAGTCAAGAAAACTACTTTATATGACGGAAAAAAAGTCAAGAAAAGCCCTATCAGCGACCGTCAAGAAAGGGGGGATCTTTTCTTGACTCTGGCCTAGTTGACGGATCTGCAACCGTCAAGATACCCATTTCTTGACGGGGAATGTCCGTCAAGAAAAGCCCTTATTCTTGTAGTGTCTTCTAAGGTAACTCAACGAAGACTTGTAGAGATAATTCGACATTGTCTTGTTGAGGCTCCGAATTCGCTTATTGATCAATGATAGGTATGGAATCCTGCACATCGTCAAAAGTGACAGTAGGAATCGCAAATGATTCCTCCTCAAAGACAATTATTTCTCCTCCAACTCAACATCCTAAAAAATATTACACTTCTCGTCTCAAAAAATTTCCTTTGTGTGGGACCTAATAATTATTAACCCATTGATCTGTCAGCATAGCCAATAAAGTAGCTGCTTATAATAACATGTCTTCCATTTACATATTCAATACAGATATTAAAGTTTATAAAGTCAATGGAATCCAAATTCCATCAGACACAAGTCGTTCAACTTTATTTATAGAGACGTGACATAATCACTTATATCATAATGAGGCTAAAAAAAATTATTGTTAATTTTGCGTTTAGTACCACATGACTCCACTTGCAAGATTTTATTGTAAGATGCAATAGTTCAAGTGAATATAGATTATCATAAACCTTAAGGAAACCGTTACCAATAGTATTTAAATTTAAAGATAGACTAAACTTATTGTTTCCAAATGAACAAAGATAACTAGATTTGTCCATTAAGGAAACTGAAATTGAATTTCGTCTAAAAGACGGTACAATAAAAGTGTCGATCAAATTCAAATAATAATCGATTCCTAATAATAAACTAAAATGTTATATTGCTTCCACTTCTACCGATTTGCCTTCATCCGCATAGATGTGTCTTTCACCATCAATTGGCTTTCGGTAGCTCAGGCAACCTTGTCTATTGTCACGCCCCAGAACCAGAATACTGGAGAGCGGGGGCGTACATAGCCAGCTACGTATATTGAAGTGCCATCCACCTCGTTATACGATCACGGCTGTCTAGATACATGAGGGTTTAACTACAAGCCAACAGTCTCCTATGGTCATGAACAAGCCTATTGTCTCAATCCTAAGCAAGTAGTAACAGTATACAAGATATCAGAGCACCAAATATATAATAGCAAGGTGTCCCATACATTACATATTCGGATGATCATGAAGCTAGTCGTACAAAATATCAGGACTAGCAAGAGTTTCAGTCATACATGATCAACCCTAGGATCTGTCAATCATGTTACAGCCCGTAGGCAGAAAGTAATTAAAGGTGCAAAACGAGCTAACACGTGCTCGGCGGCTAAACGCCTCAAAAGAATAATTTTACAATAAAGTGGGAGAACAAAAAGAAACCCACTCGTTGCCAGGGTTACGCCTGGTGGTCACCATCTGGCTGGAAGACAGGTGGATCTTCTGGTGCTGCTCCGATATCTGGCCATACAAAACCAGCTGGGTTAGACCCCAGAAAGAGCAAGTGCCACAAAGGAGGCTTCACTTAGGAACTAAAACCAGTCTATCACAATAGAATATTAAAGATAATAAATAAAGAACTGATAATAATAGAGATAACAACAGTATACTGAGTACGAAGAAACCATTCAAGTAGCCAGGTCACAATCCTTAAACCAAACAAGGACCGGGATTGTAACCCTTCACCTGAATAGAAACTCGTCTCAAATACTATTGGTATAGTGGAGACAATAAACGAAGAGAGGACACAGAACTACTCCGGGAGCCAGGTTACAACCCTTAAACCAAACAAGGACCGGGGTTGTAACCCTTCGCCTGAACAGAACTGGACCCCTGATCTTTATTGCTAAGGCCAGTATAAATAATCATGGTATTGAAATAAGGTAAAAGAACATGACGAGCATGGCATGGGGTTGCAATAAGACAATAAACGAAGAGAGGACACAGAACTGCTCCGGGAGCCAGGTTACAACCCTTAAACCAAACAAGGACCGGGGTTGTAACCCTTCGCCTGAACAGAACTGGACCCCAGATCGTTATTGTTAAGACAAGCATCAATAATCATGTCATGTCCCAATCTTGCACAGGATCAGGATAAGACTAAGCTGGAATAAACTTCATCCAATCAATCACGGCCAATCAAGAGTACGGCTTGATACTTTTAACTAACTAGGGTTATCACAGCCTAGTTACTAGCAAGATGCAATGAGATTATCCCAACAGCCACAAGCCCTGCAGACCATCCGGTTATCCGGGTCGAATGTCCGTTTATGAAGGGTGCACCACATGACTGTGTGCTGGAAATGTGCCCTACTCGTCGGTAGGCTACAAGTCCACTTAATGCGCCCAGATAACGGGATTGCCTGTAGCTGGGAATCTCTTCATGACTACTGAATCATTCTAGTTAATTAGCCTTAGTCAATTTCAGTTGGTACCCCTGACCGTGGTACTCAGGGATCCCCATCCTAGACATGATGCAAGACAGTACCAGTTTATTTGTACAAACACAATCGCCCACGGTGTCCAGGTCTTTCATACTTGTCATGTCGTGCTAGCTGTCGCAACAGCATATCGAGGTGTATCATGTCAGGGTTACTTATCAAGAGTGCGCCATGACGGGCCACTATCGTGTTCCATCCTTACAACATTATAAATGAGAAAAGTTGCATAAATAGTTAACAACATATTCTTGAAGTCAAGGAAAAGATCTATAACTTTTATGTTGGGAGTTGGAAGAAATTCTGACCATAAACCAGCCAAATAGGATAAGAAAAACAATCAAATTAGATACTATACGGCCAAGGGTGAACTGGGGGCTCATGCGGCAGTAGATGGGTACCCATCTATGCGGCTGAGTAAGTGGGTACCCATCTATGCGGCTGAGTAAAATGAATCTCATGCGGCTGGGTGAATGAATCTCATGCGGCTGAGTGAATGACTCTCATGCGGCTGAGTAAGTGGGTACCCATCTATGCGGCTAAGTAAGTGGGTACCCATCTATGCGGCTGAGTAAAATGAATCTCATACGGCTGGGTGAATGAATCTCATGCGGCTGAGTGAATGACTCTCATGCGGCTGAGTAAGTGGGTACCCATCTATGCGGCTGAGTAAAATGAATCTCATGCGGCTGGGTGAATGAATCTCATGCGGCTGAGTGAATGACTCTCATGCGGCTGAGTAAGTGGGTACCCATCTATGCGGCTAAGTAAGTGGGTACCCATCTATGCGGCTGAGTAAAATGAATCTCATGCGGCTGGGTGAATGAATCTCATGCAGCTGAGTGAATGACTCTCATGCGGCTGAGTAAGTGGGTACCCATCTTCTCAAAAAAACCTGAGAAGGATGGCCATGGAACCCTTAGCTTCCAAGCTCCATAAAACCTTCACCGTGAGTCCAAATTTGGACTTCCATAGGTCAAAATGGGGTATAACGAAATTCTCTACAACATGGAACCATCAAAACTTAGAAATAACAAAATTAAGTAGATCAAAACCCAAGAAATCCGAAAATACTATAAACTTAGATCTACACAAATTGGGTCATGGAAATTAAAAATGTCAAGTACTAAAGTGTGTTAGAACGCTGTGAAGGAGAGAATAGAACAATAAAATTTGTGTTCCTCCATGAAGCAAGATGCACTTGCCTAAGCTCTCTCTCTCTCTCACTCTCCTGGTGGTTGAAGAAGTAATGGTGGGAGAAGAAGAAGTAAATGAAGAGAGAGAATTAAAGGAATGGGTTAATAAAGGATGATGGTGGTGGTAGGTAGGGGTTCTCCCCTTGGTTTATGATGAACCAAGGCACCCCAAGTCTAGCCGAACCAACCCAAAATAAACCGGGCCAAGCTAAGAGATATGCAATACAAGAACAAATACGTACACGTATTCCAAGATACGTAATACGAACTACAGGCATTACAACTCTACCCACCTTAAAAGAATTCCGTCCTCGGAATTTAATCAAGAGGCTAGAGTGGCAAGAACAAGCTATACTAATCACAAGCAAGTTATAACTAGACAAACAATCAATCATGCAAGCAAGGAATCGATGGCATGAGGCATAAGATAGACATTATACCTCATGAGTCAAACAGGTCGGGATATCGCGATCGGATGTCATCTTCACGCTCCCACGTTGACTCACCCAAAGAGTGATGACCCCAAGCAACTCGGACTAACTTGATAGTCTTGTTCTTGAGTGTCTTCTCTCTTCGGTCTAATATAGACACGGGCCTCTCCTCATACGAAAGGTTGGTACCAACAACCAATTCCGAATGATCCAGGATGTGGCTCGGGTTCGGGATATACCGTCGCAGTTGGGATACATGGAATACGTCATGCACCTCACGTAGCGATGGTGGAAGAGCGAGACGATAGGATACATCTCCTACTCGCTCCAGAATGTCAAACGGTCCTATATACCTAGGACTAAGCTTGCCCCGTACGCCGAAACGAATGACGCCACGGGTAGGCGAGATCCTAAGGAATACATGATCGCCGACAGAAAATTCAAGGGGTCGCCGATGAGAATCGGCCCAATGACGCTGGCGATCTTGTGCAACTCGAAGATGATCTCGGACTCTTCTGACCACCTCAACTGTCTGAGCAATCATTTCTGGACCGAGCATCTGTCTCTTTCCGACATCGTCCCATGCTAGCGGGAATCTGCACTTCCTACCATACAGTGCCTCGAACGGTGCCATCTGGATACTGGCCTGGAAACTGTTATTGTACGAGAATTCTACTAGGTGCAAGTGATCTTTTCATGAACCACCGAAGTCGAGCGTACATGATCTCAACATATCTTCGAGAGTCTGGATCGTACGTTCTGACTGACCATCTGTCTGCGGGTGATACGCTGAACTGAACTGGAGATGAGTCCCCAAACTCTCTTGTAAGCTACGCCAAAAGTGCGACGTGAATCTTGAATCTCGGTCCGAGGTGATACTGACTGGCACACCGTGCAATCTGATAATCTGCCTGAGGTACATCTCTGCTAGCTGAGCCGTCGACTGGCCAATCCTAAATGGAAGAAAGTGAGCCACCTTGGTGAGCCGATCAACTATAACCCAGATAGCATCTCTACCAGCTGGGGATCTAGGTAGTCCAGTCACAAAATCCATGGTCACATGCTCCCACTTCCATTCTGGGATTGGCAATGGTTGAAGTAGTCCAGCTGGCCTCTGATGTTCAGCTTTAACTTGTTGGCAAACCAAACACCGAGAGACAAACCGAGCTATCTCCTTCTTCATGCTATTCCACCAAAAGTGCTAGCGGATATCACGGTACATCTTTGTGCCACCGGGATGAATGGAATACTGCGAACAGTGAGCCTCTGACAAGATCTCCTGCCTGATATCTCCACTGGGTACACAAAGACGATTACCATGTCGAAGTGTACCGTCTTCATGGATACATAACTCTGGTCTTCGTCCTGTCTCGCACTCTGCTCTGAGTCGCTGAAGCTTTGAATCTGCTGACTGCGCCATCTGGATCCTCTCGACTATAGTAGACTGAACTTACATGCTGGCCATCAATGCCATACTGGAAGGGAGGACAACTTCTATTCCCATCTTCTGAAGATCGGCTAACAGCTCTGGTTGTGCTGTTAGGAAATAAACTCCGGCTCTCCTGCTCAATGCATTTGCAACAACGTTGGCCTTTCCTGGGTGATACTGCAGGTTGACATCATAATCCACTAGCAGCTCTAGCCATCTTCTCTGACGCATATTGAGATCTTTCTGGGTGAAAACATACTTCAGGCTCTTGTGGTCGGTGAAAATCTCCACCCTATCTCCATACAGGTAGTGTCTCCACAACTTAAGTGCAAACACTATAGCTGCCAGCTCTAAGTCATGGGTTGGGTAATTCCTCTCATAATCACGAAGTTGTCGTGACGCATAAGCTATCACCTTTCCATGCTGCATCAGAACACATCCTAAGCCTCTGCCTGAAGCATCACAATACACTGAGAATCCTCCGGTTCCATCTGGAAGCGTGAGAATAGGAGCCATCATCAAGCCTCGCTTCAACTTCTCAAAAGAATCCTGGCACTCTGCTGTCCAAGCAAACTGCACATCCTTACGGGTCAACTGGGTCAATGGCGCTGAGATCCGAGTAAAGTCTGAAACAAATCGCCGGTAGTAACCGGCCAATCCAAGAAAACTGCGAACTTCTGCAACTGTGCTGGGCACTGGCCATGACTCAATAGCCATAATCTTCTGGGGATCCACTTCTACTCCTCCTCGAGTGATGATATGACCCAGGTACGAAATACGATCGAGCCAGAACTCGCATTTACTGAACTTGGCATATAACTGGTGCTCCCTGAGAGTCTGAAGAACCACACGGAGATGCTGCTCATGCTCCGCCTCACTCTTGCTATAGACCAGGATGTCGTCTAGGAACACAATCACGAACTGATCCAAATAAGGCATGAAGATGCGATTCATGAGGTCCATGAATACAGCCGACGCATTGGTTGCTCCAAATGGCATAACAAGGAACTTCCAATGCCCATACCGGGATCTAAAAGCTGTCTTTGGGATGTCCTGCTCTCTGACTCTGATCTGATGGTACCCTGATCGCAAGTCGATCTTCGAGAACACTGCTGCCCCTTGGAGTTGATCAAACAAGTCATCTATCCTCGGGAGAGGGTATCTGTTCTTGATTGTCACTGAGTTCAAGGTACGATAATCTACACATAACCTGGACGTACCATCCTTCTTTTTCACAAGAAGCATCGGGGCTCCCCAAGGCGATCCACTAGCACGAATGAATCCCTTGGTTCTGAGTTCTTCAATCATCTTGTACAATATCTCTAGTTCTGACGGTGCCACCCTGTAGACTCTCTCCGATACTGGAGCTGTCCCAGGAATCAAGTCTATGGTGAACTCGATCTCTCGCTCTGGCGGCATCCCTGGAAGCTCTTCTGGGAAAACATTTGGAAACTCTTCTACTATTCGGGGTAACTGCACTGCTGCTACTGCCATCCGCAATACTGGAGTAGAAGGTTCAACTTCGCCTCGGGAGAAGGAAAACTCCGGCTCGCCTGGAATGCTAAAAACAACCCTGCCAATGTGGCAGTCTATCCTAGCATACTGGTCCCTCAACCAATCCATCCCTAAGACCACATCATAATCGGCCATCGGAAACTCTATTAATCTAGCGGAGAATTCTCTACCGCTAACTACGATCCGACACGAGGAAAATACCCTATCTACTCCCACAAGTCCGTTACCAGTAAGTATATTGAGCCTTACTGATAATGACTCGGGCTCCATTCCTACCCGTGTCGCGAATCGTGCAGACATAAATGAATGCGAGGCACCAGAATCAAATAATACTGAAGCTGGAAAGGTGTTGACGAGAATAGTACCTGCCACCACCTCACCTGGTGCTATTCCTTCCTCTTCCATGGTCAAAGCCAGCACTTGACCATGTCCTCTGGGTGCGGGTCCCCTCTGCTAAAAATTCCTCTGCCTACTCTGGATCAGGGCTTGGGCTTGGGCATACTGCTGCGGTCTCTGCTGCTGGAATGCCTGGGCCTGCGTCGACAATGGCCTCGGAAACGGGTACTGCAGCTGCTGCTGTGGCTGGACTAGTGCTGGTCCTCTCACCGAAGGACTAGTGAGGGCTGAGGATGAACTTCCCCTGTTCGGGCAGTTCCCAATCTTGTGGTCTGGGGCACCACAAGCCAAGCACAAACCCTGTGCTCTGCGACACTCGGACACCACATGTCCTGGCTTCCCGCAGTGTGAACATCCCATTGCGGAAGACTGCTTCTGCTTCTGCTGCTGAGGGTGCATCGGGGCTGAATGCTGAACCGACGTCACTGAGGTCGCCCATCTCGGGGCTCTAATGGTCAAAGCTCTGGCTGTCGGGGCTGGTGCCGATGACTGATTCATCTGACCGTGAGATCGCTTCCGACCTCCGGTCCTATCCACGATCCTCTGGGAGGTGTACTCATGCCTCCGAGCTGCTCTCAACACTGCATCAAAAGTCTGATGCTCAAACTGCTCCACCGCTAATAAAATCTCTAGGTGGAGCCCCTGCTGGAACCGCTGGGCTCTATCGAACTCGGTCGCCACCAAGGTGGGAGCAAACCGACTAAGCCTGGAGAACTCGGCCGCATATCCATCGACCGTCTTGCCCATCTGCTTCAGATTGGTGAACCTCGTCTGTAGATCATACCGAGCTACAGCATCAAAATACTTGGTCTGGAATCTCTCTCTGAATACTGCCCATGAAATAGGGGCCACTAATCCTTCGGCCTGTGCTGCCCACCAGCTACGGGCAAGATCTAGTAAGTACAGGCGTACCACGGCCACCTTCTCGTTCTCTGGAGTCCTGGCTGCTTCTAGAATCACCTCGGTGTCCTGAAGCCATGCATCTGCAGCGATCGCATCTTCACTGCCGTCGAAGAAGGGAGGGTTCAAGCGCTTGAAGCTGTTGGCCGCGCTATTACCCTGATGACCGCCTCTGGTCAAAGCATCTGCCACCGCCTGGTGCAAGGCATCTCTACGACGATCCTGGGAAGCTAATAGGGTCCTGATGAGACCCACCAAAGTGCCATCATCAGGCTCTGCAGGCTGGACGGGCTGAATTGGTGGCTCTCCTCCGGTAGGCATGACTCTGGAGGCTACTCCTGAATGCTGGGCTTGATCCCCAGGTTGCTGCTGGTCCATGGGAGGTGCTCCGTCTTGCTGATCGGCAGCTCCAGGAACAATGCCGCTGAAGAAGACGACATAGGGAACAATAAGGAGGGACCAGGACAGATCAACGATACAAGCACATGATCAGGACAAAAATCCAGGGATTCGGAAGATACGAGCAGAGATCAAGGACGAATACTGATTGAGACATCTATTCGGTAAACCCTCACATATCTTGATTTACAAGACCTGCATGGGCCACCACTTAAACCATGTCACGCCCTAGAACCAGAATACTGGAGAGCGGGGGCGTACATAGCCAGCTACGTATATTGAAGTGCCACCCACCTCGTTATACGATCACGGCTGTCTAGATACATAAGGGTTTAACTACAAGCCAACAGTCTCCTATGGTCATGAACAAGCCTATTGTCTCAATCCCAAGCAAGTAGTAACAGTATACAAGATATCAGAGCACCAAATATATAATAGCAAGGCGTCCCATACATTACATATTCGGATGATCATGAAGCTAGTCGTACAAAATGTCAGGACTAGCAAGAGTTTCAGTCATACATGATCAACCCGAGGATCTGTCAATCATGTTACAGCCCGTAGGCAGAAAGTAATTAAAGGTGCAATACGAGCTAACACGTGCTCGGTGGCTAAACGCCTCAAAAGAATAATTTTACAATAAAGTACGAGAACAAAAAGAAACCCACTCGTTGCCAGGGTTACGCCTGGTGGTCACCATCTGACTGGAAGACAGGTGGATCTTCTGGTGCTGCTCCGATATCTGGCCATACAAAACCAGCTGGGTTAGACCCCAGAAAGAGCAAGTGCCACAAAGGAGGCTTCACTTAGGAACTAAAACCAGTCTATCACAATAGAATATTAAAGATAATAAATAAAGAACTGATAATAATAGAGATAACAACAGTATACTGAGTACGAAGAAACCATTCAAGTAGCCAGGTCACAATCCTTAAACCAAACAAGGACCGGGATTGTAACCCTTCACCTGAATAGAAACTCGTCTCAAATACTATTGGTATAGTGGAGACAATAAACGAAGAGAGGACACAGAACTACTCCGGGAGCCAGGTTACAACCCTTAAACCAAACAAGGACCGGGGTTGTAACCCTTCGCCTGAACAGAACTGGACCCCTGATCTTTATTGCTAAGGCCAGTATAAATAATCATGGTATTGAAATAAGGTAAAAGAACATGACGAGCATGGCATGGGGTTGCAATAAGACAATAAATGAAGAGAGGACACAGAACTGCTCCGGGAGCCAGGTTACAACCCTTAAACCAAACAAGGACCGGGGTTGTAACCCTTCGCCTGAACAGAACTGGACCCCAGATCGTTATTGTTAAGACAAGCATCAATAATCATGTCATGTCCCAATCTTGCACAGGATCAGGATAAGACTAAGCTGGAATAAACTTCATCCAATCAATCACGGCCAATCAAGAGTACGGCTTGATACTTTTAACTAACTAGGGTTATCACAGCCTAGTTACTAGCAAGATGCAATGAGATTATCCCAACAGCCACAAGCCCTGCAGACCATCCGGTTATCCGGGTCGAATGTCCGTTTATGAAGGGTGCACCACATGACTGTGTGCTGGAAATGTGCCCTACTCGTCGGTAGGCTACAAGTCCACTTAATGTGCCCAGATAACGGGATTGCCTGTAGCTGGGAATCTCTTCATGACTACTGAATCATTCTAGTTAATTAGCCTTAGTCAATTTCAGTTGGTACCCCTGACCGTGGTACTCAGGGATCCCCATCCTAGACATGATGCAAGATAGTACCAGTTTATTTGTACAAACACAATCGCCCACGGTGTCCAGGTCTTTCATACTTGTCATATCGTGCTAGCTGTCGCAACAGCATATCGAGGTGTATCATGTCAGGGTTACTTATCAAGAGTGCGCCATGACGGGCCACTATCGTGTTCCATCCTTACAACATTATAAATGAGAAAAGTTGCATAAATAGTTAACAACATATTCTTGAAGTCAAGGAAAAGATCTACAACTTTTATGTTGGGAGTTGGAAGAAATTCTGACCATAAACCAGCCAAATAGGATAAGAAAAACAATCAAATTAGATACTATACGGCCAAGGGTGAACTGGGGGCTCATGCGGCAGTAGATGGGTACCCATCTATGCGGCTGAGTAAGTGGGTACCCATCTATGCGGCTGAGTAAAATGAATCTCATGCGGCTGGGTGAATGAATCTCATGCGGCTGAGTGAATGACTCTCATGCGGCTGAGTAAGTGGGTACCCATCTATGCGGCTAAGTAAGTGGGTACCCATCTATGCGGCTGAGTAAAATGAATCTCATACGGCTGGGTGAATGAATCTCATGCGGCTGAGTGAATGACTCTCATGCGGCTGAGTAAGTGGGTACCCATCTATGCGGCTGAGTAAAATGAATCTCATGCGGCTGGGTGAATGAATCTCATGCGGCTGAATGAATGACTCTCATGCGGCTGAGTAAGTGGGTACCCATCTATGCGGCTAAGTAAGTGGGTACCCATCTATGCGGCTTAGTAAAATGAATCTCATGCGGCTGGGTGAATGAATCTCATGCAGCTGAGTGAATGACTCTCATGCGGCTGAGTAAGTGGGTACCCATCTTCTCAGAAAAACCTGAGAAGGATGGCCATGGAACCCTTAGCTTCCAAGCTCCATAAAACCTTCACCGTGAGTCCAAATTTGGACTTCCATAGGTCAAAATGGGGTATAACGAAATTCTCTACAACATGGAACCATCAAAACTTAGAAATAACAAAATTAAGTAGATCAAAACCCAAGAAATCCGAAAATACTATAAACTTAGATCTACACAAATTGAGTCATGGAAATTAAAAATGTCAAGTACTAAAGTGTGTTAGAACGCTGTGAAGGAGAGAATAGAACAATAAAATTTGTGTTCCTCCATGAAGCAAGATGCACTTGCCTAAGCTCTCTCTCTCTCTCACTCTCCTGGTGGTTGAAGAAGTAATGGTGGGAGAAGAAGAAGTAAATGAAGAGAGAGAATTAAAGGAATGGGTTAATAAAGGATGATGGTGGTGGTAGGTAGGGGTTCTCCCCTTGGTTCATGATGAACCAAGGCACCCCAAGTCTAGCCGAACCAACCCAAAATAAACCGGGCCAAGCTAAGAGATATGCAATACAAGAACAAATACGTACACGTATTCCAAGATACGAAATACGAACTACAGGCATTACAACTATAACACTAATATGGATAGTCCTACCAGAATCTAACCACCATGAGTTCTTGGTATTAAAGCTAAATTAACCTCAGAATATACCAAATTTAGAAATGTACTTTTCTTTGTACGTCATGCGTGGTACTTTGCACATTTCTTCCTTACGTGTCATGGCTTGTCACAAAAGAAACAACCCTTAGTTTTATATTGTTGTTTCTTTTGAGCTTGACCCTTAGCAGCTATTGTATTCATTTCTTCCTTTTTTTGCCCTTAAAGTTTATCCCATTAAACATGAAAATTAAATTTTTATTGGCAAATATTGTAGCAACACTAACTGTAAAAAAAAAGAAAACAACAAAACAGACATGCTCTAATTAATAACCAAAGAATAAAATATAGTCAAAAAAATTCAAATAATGGTGAACCTCATCTCAAGATACCTAATACATCATTAATATCAAGTCTTTGACAGTGATATTAACTGTAAGTGGTACTCTTGGTGTAATGATCAAACGTTGACAATAAGTCATGTCAAATAATAAGCCTATCTTTGGATGGAATTATTATTTACATGTAATGGTCACAGTCTTCCTCATATCATTAGATTTTGACAGAGATACCTCCTATTATCATGCCAAAGCCAATTTCATGAAAAGAATAACTCAAATAGGTGTTAGAAATTGATTGTACTTCACTGACGAGTTCTGCGAAGTTGAAAATGTCGTCGAGGCTTGAATCGTACATTTAGCAGCACTTTCCTTAAAGTATTTCGGGCACTCCGGTAACGTCTTAAAGTCAGTACGTCAGAACACCCAGGATAAGACAGCCTTCTGCCGGAGGTTCACTAGATGTTGTGAGACACCGGCGTAGGGAAGAACACCTTTCTGAAAAACTTTGGAAGAGAGAAGAAAGAGAGAATGAATACTCAGATTCTGTGTGTTTTAGACTCAGAGATCTGTAGTATATATAGACGAATTCGTGTTGTTTCGTGAAGTTGCGACCCTTCCGAAACAATATTCATTCACCTGTTCGCAGGTTCATTCACCCTTTCGTTTGTCTGGGCCGCTGCAAAAATAGGAATTCTCGGGACGAGAATCGCCGTGAGGAGCCCGAGGCCCGAGCCTACGCCGCTCGCCCGATGCCACGTTGCCTAAGTGCATAAGTGCGTCTACAATGCGCCACTATCGCCTCTACGCCCGAGCCCATGCCCGAGCCGGAGCCGGAGCCGGTGTTGCCGGTGGCAATACCGGCTACATTTTTATGAAGAAGATAAAACAACAACCAATGGTCACCCACTAGCAACCCTTTGGTTGTTGCACTCTCCTCATGAGTGCACATACCTATTTAAGCACTCTCAAACCTTTCTCTCTTTCCGATGTGGGACTAAAGTCCCTTCTCTTTTCTTTTCATCTTTTATGAACAATAAATAGAATTTCCAACAATCTCCCACTTGTTCCATAAATGATGGAAAGGAATTCCAGAATACATTACTTAAAGAATATTAATACAGTTAGGTATCTTTCAATTTGAACCTAACCTTAGTAGATGCAACACAAGATTTTATCGGAATCTCTGGTAGCTGGACTTTGAACCAGTTATTTCTTATGATAAAATCGGTGTTACTTTACACACATTCTTTTGTAGTTCTTCGCCTACATCTCTCGCTTAGCACTATTAATGGCCATGTGCTGATCCTGTCTCATGAATTTTTATAAGATAAACTCCAGATCTTACTGAGACGGCACCATCTCTAAATTCACATAGGTGAAGTTCTTTCAGTATCTCTGTTGCTTTACAGATACATGTCAACATTACTGAACTTCATTAAGAGTTTTATAAACTCAACCCTCAAATTGCAACAGTCGACATTATCATGTCGTATACATCCAAATCAACAGTTTGTTGTTATCCATTGAATCTAATGTTAAGGTTTTCTTAACATTAGATTGGGTTGCCACTGTTGTTGGAACTCTTACTCAAGGAGTTTCAATCCCATACCTCTCGAGGTAGACTTTACTAAATCCCTAGCTAGTGGTTTAGTAAAGGGATCAGCTAAGTTATAGCTGGTACGCACATACGAAAGAGAAATGATTCCATCTTTGATCAATTTTCTTACGTAGGTATGTCTTAGACTTATATGTCTAGACTTCCCATTATACACTTCGTTGTAGGCTCTTGCTAGAGTAGCTTGACTATCGCAATGTATTGACACTTTTGATACATTGTCTTTAGCCAGCAGAACTTCTAATAGAAGATCCCTCACCCACTCAGCTTCTTGTCCGGCAGAAGCTAGAGCCACAAACTCTGACTCCATGGTCGAATGGGTAATGCACGTTTGTTTCTTGCTCTTCCAAGAAACTGCCCCTCTGGCAAGCGTAAATACCCAACCTGTCGTAGATTTGTTATCCCCGACACTTGATATCCAACTAGCGTCGGTATAGCCTTCTAATACGGCAGGAAATCTACCATATTGTAATCCAAGATTCTTAGTTTTCAAAAGATAACCAAAATTCTTCCAATAGCCCTCCAATGCTCATTATTAGGGTTGCTAGTAAATTTACTCATTTTACTAGTTACAAATGCTATATCAGGTCTTGTACATTGCATTAAATACATAAGACATCCAATAGCACTTGCGTATTCTAATTGAGCGACGGCTCTTCCAGAATTCTTTTCTATTTTAACACTTGAATCAAATGGAGTACTCACTTCTTTGAACGTTAGGTGTTTGAACTTGTCTAGCACTTTCTCAACATAGTGCGACTGCGTAAGTTCAAAACTCCCACTGTTTTGTATTACTTTGATCCCCAAAATAGTGTCAACTATTCCAAGATCTTTCATCTTAAATATGGAAGTTAGAAACCTCTTCGTTTCTGTAATTCCACTCATCTCGTTGCTAATGATCAACATATCATCAACGTAGAGACAAAGAAATATCACGATATTTCTATATACTTTAGTGTATAAACATTTATCACAAACATTATGAACAAAGCCATTAGAAATTATGACTGAGTTAAATTTCTGATGACACTGCTTTTGTGCTTGTTTTAATCCATACAAGGATTTAACAAGTTTGCATACCTTTTGTTCATTTCTCGGGAGCACGAACCCTTCCGGTTGCTCTATGTAAATCTCCTCATCGAGATCTCCATTTAAGAATGTCGTTTTGACATCCATCTGATGAACATTAAGATGATACAATGAAGCTAATGCAAACAATATTCTAATTGTAGTCGTTCTTGCTACTGGTACATATGTGTCAAAATAATCAATTCTTTCTCTTTGTCGAAATCCTTTGGCTACTAGTCTAGCCTTGTAGGTGTTTAAAGTACCATCACTATGATACTTTCTCCTGAACACCCACTTACATCCAATAGTTCTTGACCCTTTGGGCAGATCGATAATTTCCCAAGTGTGGTTAGATATTATCGAATCCATCTCATCTTGTATAGCATCTTTCCAAAAAGATGAGTCCCGCGAAGCTATTGCTTCCTTAAAAGTTTTAGGATCATCTTCCACCTGAAGAATGATAGGAATCTTTCGAATAAATTTCTCTGTATTTCCTTCTACTAAGTAAAAGGAAATAAATTGAGAATCTATTTCGTCAGGTCCTAGATCCTTAGCCTTTCGAACTCTCTTGCTGATCCGAAGCTCGGGTTGTTTTTCAACTAACCATGAAGAGCTCTCCTCACGAGACTCTTCATTAGCAGGAATCTCAAAATCTTTATTCTTAGTAATAAGGTTCTCGAAAAATTTCACATCTCTGGATTCGACAATAATGTTAGACTCTAAGTTTAAAAGTCTACATGCCTTACTATTTGCAGCATAACCTACAAAAGCACTTTTGATTCCACGAGGACCTAATTTGGTCCTTTTAGGATCCATGTTTTTGTAATAAGCTATGCACCCCCACACTCTAAAATAACTGATATTAGGCTTACGACCTTTCCATATCTCATATGGTGAAATACCAGTTTTCTTCAAAGGAATTCGGTTCATTATATGACATGCAGTAAGTAAAGCTTCTCCCCACAAACTAAATGATAATTCAGAATGCATTAGCATTGCATTTATCATTTCTTGATATGTTCTATTTTTTCTTTCGGCTAGTCCGTTCTGTTGAGGTGTCCATGGTACAGAACATTCATGAATAATACCATTTTCTTCACAGAAGGTATTAAATTCAAAAGAAAAATATTCACCACCTCTAACACTTCTAAGTATTTTAATGTTTCTACCAAGTTGATTTTCAACCTCTGATTTGTATATTTTAAAAGCATTAAAGGCTTCATCTTTATGCTTCAATGAATATACATATGTAAATCTAGAGCAATCATCAATGAAGGTAATAAAATATTTATTACCTCCTCGAGATAATGTGCCATTAAATTCACATAAATCAGAGTGAACTAAATCTAGTAGGTTGGTATTACGCTCTACACTGTGAAAAGATTTTTTAATCATTTTAGATTTTGTACAAATTTTACACTTATCTAAGTCTTCAGAATTGTATGAAATTAATCCAGATTTAATTAATCTTTTCATAGTGCTAATACCTATATGCGCTAATCTACTATGCCATAAAGTAGAGGACTCAATCATGTAAGTAGAAGTAGAAACTTTATTGATACTATTTTCAATTATACAAAGTTTGATCATACCCTCATCGGTATATCCTTTTCCAACAAATACACCATTACGGGTCAAAATTAATTTGTCCGACTCAAAGACAGATTTTATTCCTGGTTTACCCAACAAGACTCCACTGACGAGGTTCCTACTCATATCCGGGACATGAAGTACGTTAGTCAGAGTTACTTTCTTCCCGGAAGTGAATTGGATTTCCACATCACCTGTTCCCACGACCGTTGAATGTCCTTCATTTCCCATCTGAACTTCTTGTCCATCATTGACTTCAGAATAGGTCTTGAATGCTGCTTTGTCGTATGAAACATGAACGGTAGCACAAGTATCGTACCACCATCCTGGAGCCTTTCCTTTGACCGTCATGAGTTTGCTCACCGTAGCAATTATGTCCTCTGTCTCAGTGAGATTTACCTCGCTGTTTTGGGTCTTTCGAACCCGACAATCTCTGGCATTATGTCCTGCTTTGCCACATACAAAACAGCCGGTGTTGGGTCCTTTGGCGTTGTCGGAGTTCTTGAACTTTTGTTGGTCCTTCTTAGGACCGAGAAAGTTCTTCTTTCCTGCAGGCCTCTTGCCTTTTGCGCTCACCACGTTAGCTTTAGAAACTCCGTTGTTCTCGGATTTCTGTCTTTCCTTCGATTCCTCTTCGATTCGAAGGTGTTTTTGAATCTGTTCCAGTAAGAAATCCTCAGAGCTGTGAAGTAGTTTCTTCCGATAACTATTCCAAGATGCTGGTAATTTAGTGATTATAGCACCAACTTGGAATGGTTCCGAAAGTTCTATCTTCACTGCCCTGAGTTTATTGACTAGAGCTTGTAGTTCGTGTACTTGGGCGAGTATAGGCTTTGTATCAATCATTTTGTAATCAAAATACTTTGATATAAGAAATTTCTTTGTACCTTCTTCTTCTGCTTTGAATTTGAAATCCAGAGCCTTCCAGATGTCAATCGTCGAAGGATTTTCTGTATAGAGGTCGTACAGTCTGTCCGACAGGGTGTTCAGAATGTGACCACGGCACAGCAGTTCGTCCTCTTTGTGCTTTTTGCATTCTGTCTTGACTTCATCAGAGTCTGTTGGTGTAGGTTCTGGAACAGGTGGCAGATCTGGGTCGAGGACGTAGTAGATCTTCAGCGCCGTCAGGAGGAAGATCATCTTGTCCTGCCAGCATGTGAAGTTCGTCCCGTCGAAGCGATCCAGTTTAACTAGATCCTGATTCATGACTTTGATGCTCGAAATTGCAGCCTCGGACGCCATTATTTGCAACACTTTAAGATTGTTAGAAATTGATTGTACTTCACTGACGAGTTCTGCGAAGTTAAAAATGTCGTCGAGACTTGAATCGTGCATTTAGCAGCACTTTTCTTAAAGTGTTTCGGACACTCCGGTAACGTCTTGGAGGCAGCACGCCAGAACACCCAGGATAAGACAGCCTTCTGCCGGAGGTTCACTAGACGTTGTAAGACACCGGCGTAGGGAAGAACACCTTTCTGGAAAACTTTGGAAGAGAGAAAAAAGAGAGAATGAATACTCAGATTTTGTGTATTTTAGACTCAGAGATCTGTAGTATATATAGATAAATTTGTGTTGTTTCGTGAAGTCGTGACCCTTCCAAAATAACATTCATTCACCTGTTCGCAGGTTCATTCACCCTTTCGTTTGTCTGGGCCGCTGCAAAAATAGGAATTCTCGGGGCGAGAATTGCCGCGAGGAGCCCGAGGCCCGAGCCTACGTCGCCTAAGTGCACAAGTGCGTCTACAATACGCCACTATCGCCTCTACGCCCGAGCCCGAGCTTGAGCCCGTGCCCGAGCCGGAGCCGGAGCCGATGGCAACACCGGCTACATTTTCATGAAGAAGATAAAACAACAACCAATGGTCACCCACTAGCAACCCTTTGGTTGTTGCACACTCCTCATAAGTGCACATACCTATTTAAGCACTCTCAAACCTTTCTCTCTTTCCGATGTGGAACTAAAGTCCCTTCTCTTTTCTTTTCATCTTTTATGAACAATAAATGGAATTTCCAACAATAGGAGCTCTTCAGGATCATATAGGTATTTTGTATAGTGAAAGAGAAGAAAATGCCAGTATTTTAACGTCCCATTTCAAATCTATAGCAGAACCTCCAATCCCAAAAATTTGTAGAGATTTTTCTAGGACACATAGGACATGGACACCAGGCCACGAAAGTTAAATTTTCAAGTATGGGTTATTCTGAATGCAAGAATATTCGTTAAGCGGATATCTTTTAGTCTGGTGTCTTCGCATCACGTCTCGACTTTCGCGTACACTGACCGAAACCAGTATTTTCTTACTTTTTTAGAGAACATATATATATATAAATCAAGTGAGAACTAAGAAACGACCGCATGGTCCAATTTTTTTTTTGGTTACTTGTGTTCATAGGCAGAATCATGTAGGGACTGAGATGGGGTCCAGCCAACCCAAAACAATTTTTTTTAATATTTTTTGTATTTTGTTCTTTTTCATAATAGTCATCCCACACCAGTTCGAATTTTTCGGTTTTGTCCTTGCTTATGTTGATATAGAATTTTGTATATTATATACAACAGAAATTTTTGAAAAAGATTATGAAACATATTTTAATTATAAATAAGACAATAAGTTAAGCAAATTTCAAATCAGATAACATGTCGCCAGAAGCATTAGCGACATGAGTGCATGCACTCATGGCGCCAATAGCATTGGCGACATGTGTATACACTTTTTTTATTTTTTTGTGACTCGGGCGAGTTGTGATGGAACATTTTAGTGATAAAATTAGGCTTTTAGAGTGACGAAATTGGACATTTAGGGACCAAATTGGGCTTTTAGTGACGACTTTGTTTTTTTTTAAATAAAACTTACGTTTATGTCACATTATCCTGCACTCATGTCGCCAATGCTTCTGGCGACATGTTATCTGATTTGGTTTAGTGACGAAATTAGACTTTTAGTGATGAAATTAGGCTTTTAGTGACGAAATTGGACCTTTAGTGATGAAATTAGGCTTTTAGTGACGAAATTGGACATTTAGTGACAAAATCTTTTTTTTAACAATTATTCATATTCTCAGAGACGGTGTTCTTGAAAAAGGAAAAAAAATTACATTCATGTCGCCATTGTTCTGGGTGACATGAGTGCATGCAGTCATGTCGCCAATGCTTCTGGCGACATGTTAACTTATTTAAAATATTTTTAACTTGTTATCTTACTTATAATTTGAATATATTTTGTTATTTTTTAAAATAAAATTTGTATGTCGGGCTCACCGTGCATCTTTCATACCGTATACTTAATGACATGTGGATGAGTGTATACAGAACCGTCTTTCTCATCCCTATGTCATTAAGTGGATGACATAGAAATTAGGCATCGTTTGGTTACCAGAATTTGAGCTTGGGAAAGGAAACTGATTCCTTTACTGTGTTTGGAAGCCAAAGGAAAGAAGTTGGAGGGATAAAATGATTCCCAAGGGGTACAAAAGTAGGGGAAAGTGATTCCCCCCGTCCATCTAATGAATCACTTTTCCTCCAACTTGTTTGCATTTATTACATTTTTTTTTTACTAAAATATCATTGCACAGAAATATTATTTACCATTTTTATTCATAATACCTTTTAAACAAAAATATTCCTAAGTAATAAGTCTTCTCATTAGCACAAGGGTATTATTAGAAAATTGACTTGATTTTGTTTCCTCCTTATAAACACCAAACACTATAGCAGAAAGTAAAGATATATTCCGATTATAATCCCGATCTTTCCAAACACCCAAAAAAAATGATAGCAATTACAATTTTCTAAAGGAAAGAAACTAACAAAGAATTTTTTCTTTTTTGAAACAAATAATGCATTACTGAACTTATGAAGTCACTGAACTCATGCCCAAAAGAACATGAGATTCAATACATGATGGCGTCTCTGTATAAAGAGATGTCAAATTAAAAACATTAGAAATGAGAGCAGAAGCCGCTAACAAGTGAGCACATTGATTAGCACTTCGAAAAGTAAATGAAAATGTCAAATGAGAGATAGATTGAGAAGCCCTCCTTGCGTCTTCAATCGTGTGTCTAGCTTGCCATAGGGGAATAGTATCAGATTGATTGATTGAGTCTATCAGTTGCTTGCAGTCGCCTTCAATAATAACATCACAAGGGTTCTCTTTTTTGCAGATATCAAGAGCCAAAGTGATGCCAATTGCTTCGGCTACAATAGGGGAACCTCCTTCTTGTGCTGTTGTGGTAGCCATATGAAAACACCCATTTGAATCTCGGAGAATAGCACCTGCCACCATCTTCCCATCTAGATAAGCTCCATCGAAGTTTATTTTCCAGCTATTAGGAGCTGGTGGTCTCCTCTAACACTGCTTTGATTCATAGTAAGTGAAGTTGAAGTAGCTGAACAGCATCTACCAATGTTTGTATTCTTCTCCTTCAAACTCGTAGCCTCCTCATAGATCCAGCTGCCAATAATTGGATTGTTGTTGAAGATTGTCTTATTCCTGGACTTCCAAATCAGCCAAAGGTGATAGAAGAAAGACGCAATTTGATTTGAATCTCCTTTCTTTAGAATGGTAGTAGACAGAGCCGACAGTGTGGATGTTTCATTAAGCAGAGGGGCTACATCTGGATTGTGTAACCATGAAGTACCTGTGATTGGACAATGCAATAAAAGATGATTAGTGGTTTCAATATGTACCTTGCATAGAGGACAGATGTCTCCAATATGGTGCACTCTTCTGTGGATATTGGCATTTGTGGGTAGGGAATTGGTTAAGGCTCTCCAAACAAAAGCACCACCTTAGGACTGATAGAAGTTAGGGACCAAAGCCTCCTCCATTCAAGAAAATCTTGCTGATCAGAATTTTGAAGATGAGGATACAATTTGCCATGGATAACTTTATATGCAGATTTTGTAGATAGCTCTCCATTGTTTGTATGAATCCAAACCAACTTATCAATAGAACAGTTTGCAGAGAGGGGTATTTTCAATATCTCATGAGCTTCATCTGGAGGAAAAAGGATATTGATGAGGTTGATTTTCCAGGAAGCAGTGTCCTTATTGATTAGATCACTGACTTTGACTAACAAAGAATCAGTTTCCTTCCCTTTCCGCGAACCAAACGATGCCTTAGTGTATGATGATTACGATCCACCTAGCTCACTGAATAATTTCTCCAGTTTTAAATGGAGGAAGGGCGGAGCCAGGATTTTCGTTTACCCCGGACTGAACTTCACACGTCATAAAAAAATTGCAAAAAAAAAGAGCATTTGAGAAATTTTTTGAAAAAAAAAGGATTTTAGTTAAGAACCTCATATTCCCAAGTAAAAGATGGAAAAATAAAGTGCATGTTGGACTTGGATGAGAATGGGAGGGAGTAATGCAAGAAATACTTCAGAAATTTTGTGGAATGTGTCGAAGTGGTAAACATAAATTGTTGCAAAAAGAAGAGCTTCTCTTAAATGATTGAGTGCAGCAACTTAATACACTTAACAAAGCTTCATATTTCACATACAAAAAGTATGTCTTAATTAGGAGATGCCAATGCTAAATATGAAAATATTTCACATACAAAAAGTAAATCTTAATTGATGTGCAGTTAATTCACAAACTAGTTCAAGAAGAAAGAAAAGAATCCCATCCAATAGCCACCGCGACCTTAAAGATGTCCTGTATGAACTAAGATCCAGCCAAAGAAAACACCCGAAACTTGTTTTGTTCAAGGAAGAGAAGCAAATGGGCTGCCATCTGCATGTACATTACATCATACAAACGGAAATACAACATTTTTGTCAGATTTTTGCAGTGTTGTCAGAATCGGACCGGACCAACAGTTGGACCGGGTTGGACCGGATTTGGCCAAACATTCGGTCTGGTCTGACCTGAACCGCTGTTTTTTTAAGAACCGAGATTTTTTTTACTGAACCAGGGTTTAACTGGTGAAACCGGTCCAACCGGTTCATGTTAAAAAACCGATCAGAAAACTCTCAATCACTTTGAATGCAGTAAATTCTTTGGAAATAGAGTCGCAGAGATGTCCTGGGTGCCGTCGTCGGCGTCCGAGGGGGGCGTGGGGAGGCCGTCATGGACGATCTCGAACCAAAAGTCATGGAGTCCTCGCACGTCGGGGCCCTTGGACAAGACCAGGCGACCATTGTTTTACACGGTGGTACTGGTGTTGACGATGGTGATGTAGAAGCCCTTTGAGTGGAGGAAGTTGAGCAACTTCTTCATGGGAGTGATGTGCCCTTGGGCTGGGTATGGGACGAATAGTGCATAACTACTACTAGGCACCAGCTGCTGCTGCCATTGAACCCATCTCTCTCTCTCTCTATCAATCAATCACTATTCCGTGTATGTAGGTACTTTGTGTTTGTGTAGATGTAGCTAGGGCCTAGGAGTGTATTTTTGGTTGGTTTATAACTTTATATAGAGCACAGAAGAGAGTCAGCCTAGTGATGAAATGTATTAATAGTTGAAACGGGGGTGCATGCATTGCATGGTAGCGAGCTAGGAATGAATGGAGGGTTCCTTCTTGTACCAATATCGGTCAGATCGGGTTGAACCCGGTTGAACTCCGGTCCGACCTATACCAAAAAATTTCGGTTCGATCATCGGTCCGGTTTTTAAAACGTTGGATTTTTGTATGAACGAAGTACAATGTCTGCTATGGAATAGGATAGATGGGACTAGAGACGTGTGGCTTTAGCAAAAATATTTGATGTCTACAAGCTAGCTACGTGTGGGTAAGCGGCTGGTAATCTCCTAGTTGGAGTAGCCGGAGTGTGGACAGAACTTTAGCCTACCCTCATATATGTAAAAAGGATAATTTTGGATTGACTGGGTGGGCTGGAGCCCACCCCAGCCCACCAGTAGATCCGCATCCGCCCATGAAATTTATTTATTTAGTCTGGAGGTGGAGTTGATCTCAAGATGGAGCGAATTTTCAGCATGCACTCACTCCGCTCACCGAAGCTCGAAGATGCCGAGATTGAGTCAATTATAGTCATGCACGCTGTATGACACGTGGTCGTCCAGCTGGCAAACACCGGATCCATGCATGTGGCATTGCCTCTCGTCCTCACTGAGCTTGCGCCCATCGACAAACCTCTTAATTAATTTCTCCTCCTTAAATACATTACCAAGTCCACAACTGTTCGTCACCGTCTAGTCCTGAGCTCCCACAAAACTCACAAGAATGCTCTCTTCGCTGTGGCTCTTGCTCCCGATCATGTTCTTCGTAGCCGCCGGAGCGGGACCCCGAGCCCGAGCCGAGGAGAACGCCCAGGGAGCGAACAGCTCCCTCTGCGGTGGCCCGTGCTACGCCTCTCCACCCCCGCCGCCGCCGCCGCCAGCTTCGGCCGACTGCCCGCCTGCAGTCCAGTACTGCTGTACCCCTGCTGGCCGGTACTATCCGCCGCCGTCGGAGCCGCAGACTGGCACGGGGCTGGCGTACGGCGGCTACACGTACTCGGCAGTTTCCGGCGGCGGAGGAGCTTCGGTGGTGCGGCTTCTCTTCGGAGCAGTTGGATTGCTGCTGGTCGCACACTCGGCCGGTGCGCTTCTCTGAATATGTACGGTTCCTGCGTACATTTATATTGATGTAAAGATTTTCCTTGTGTTTATGTTCTGTCCCAGTGTGACGTGAATTGAAGTGGCGAAATATTAAAACGTTGTATGTTGTTGGAAAATAAAAGGCAAATTCTACATGCACTCCGCATTTTATTTCATGTTCTTACTTAAGGACAGCCCAACTTAGAGTAATTTTTATTTAGAGCAGTTCCAATTTTACTTTGGGCTGTCCAACCTTCCTTTAGAACTGCCAAGGACTGTCCACAAAGTTGGCAGTCCTATTTTATGTTGTTGACAGTCTAAATCCAAATTACTCAAATCTTTCGGGACTGCAATAATGTTAGCAGTCCTACTTTAGTTGGCAGTTCAAATTCAAATATGTGGGTTGTCCTCAAGTAAAAACTTGGAGTGATAAACTTGTAAATAAATTGAAACAAATTGGACCGCTCTCAAGTAAAACTTGAGGTGCCAATAGAATTTGCCAAATAAAAATAAGTACGAAAGAAATCCTCAACTATTACATAAACTCTACGACGGATAGAAATATTAGGATCTATTTGGTAACTGGTAATGGTGTTTGTATCGGTTTTAAGGTATTTTTTAATCGACCGTTTATGAAAATTTATGTTTGTTAATTTTTTTTAGGTACTGGATTTAGTCGACTCAAAAAAGTATGAAATATAATTGTGTGTGACTTTATAAACATCCAAATCGGTGGGTTTGAAAATTTTTATTATTTTATTCTATTTATATTCTCACAAAATATATATAATTATAATTACTAATATCATTTTTTTTCTCTTTTTTCATCTGTGTTTATCTTCTATTTCTTCCAAACTATGGCTACTTCTCCAGTAAACTTTATTTTTTTTAATATCTTTCTCCTACTTTCAACCAGACATTTCTATTATTTCATGTGTTTTTATTATTTTTATCAAATATGGACTTCTACTTCTTGATCGAGGTGTGGACTGGATGGTAGATCCCATGCTCGGGACCATTTTATTCATACTAGTAAATACACGTGCTTTGCACGTATAATAACGTATAATAAAAATATTATCCATTTATAGTTAAATATCTCTTCTAATTCATGTGGTTAAGGTGTAAGATATTTTTCTTGTTTGGTTGAGTTTGATTCTCCATTTTGACAAATTTAAATATTTTTCAACATTTTTTTGCATAATTTATTTTTAAAAAATAAAATGGACCGTGATATAATGACGACTTAGACGGCTCACTTTTGAGCCGTTTTGAAGTTTCATTATATTGTGGAAGATATGAACATATAGTTAATTTTATTCGTGACAAAAAATTTGAGAATCCTTCATTAATGAATTATCAATCATGATTGAGACTGTCGGACCCACATAACTACTACTCCTCAAATTTCGTTATCTCATGAACAAATTCAATACCCAAAATCTGATTAGGTGATCCTAAACTTGATATCTTTATACAAAATAACCCTTTACTTTTTTCATGGTAAGGATTCACTTTTCTTTTGTCTTTTCAAATATTAAATTTTCTTTTGATAGAAATTATAATTTTTAAAAAGAAAAGAGCAAAAATAAATCTTTTTCGCAAACCAAACGAGCATTATAAGTACGTACTAGTGAATGCACGCGCTTTGCACGTATAGTAACATATAATAAAATATTATTCAATTATAGTCAAACATCTCTTCTAACTCATGTGGTTAAGATGGGTTGTATTCTTCTCGTTAGGTTGAGTTCGATTTCTATGTTGAACATATTTAATAAATTTAAAAAAAAATTCAATAATTTTTCTATATAATTTATTTTTTTTAATTAAATGGTTGATGATATACACACAGCTTAGACGGCTCAATTTTTAACCGTTTTGAAGCCTCCTTATAATAGTAGAGATTAACAAAACAATATATGATAAATTGGTTTACGATATTTTTATTGCGAAGATGAGTAGAGTCTCAAATCCCATAAAAACTTGTGAACATGAACATGAACTTGTTGAAAGCTGGATGATCCAAACTTCATTATTTGGAGGACAGCTACGACCGCTTATGGTGCCATGGAGGCTAGCTAGCTAGCTAGCTGGAATCACTTAGAAGTGGTGGTGGTGGTGTCGTATGCTATTTAATTTGGCGATATACAATAATTATATATATACCAAATTTTATTTTGTTAAATAAATTTGTCCAGGCGTTTATTGGTTTAAGCCATATAGTTAAATGACCATGTTTAATTACTTTTGGAGAGAAACACATATGAAATAGAACCCAAAAATTACAGGAGAAAATTATTACAATTCGACTATAGAATCTCAAACTTGTAATATGGATGTGACATATAAATTTTATTAACATTGAAAATTTAATATACCTATTTTACTTTTTAATTTCTTGGAAAAAAGAAATCAAAGAATTAGATGTATGTAATCTAATAATTTTTCATGATCGAATTATAAAATTTAAGAACTCACGAGTTATTCTAGGATTTTTGTATTACGATGGCAAGGTCAAAGGTGTGTGAACACAAGAATTATATTATGAACTTTCTGCAATCAATATCTCGTGTTGTCATAATAATTTAGATTTTGCGACAAATATTTTATGTTTTTCCGAAGTGTACGTGGTTGCATAGGAGATCCAATTTCTATTAGATTTATTAAAAATATATTTTATACAATATCACTATATCCAAAAATATCGGGTGATAATTTAAACAAGTGCAATGTGTTCCAATAATTTTGATGTGCATAGTAAAAAAAAAAATCTTGAAATCCAAATGAGATGAGTGGTTATAGATCCATGTGTCAATTCTTCTTTCTTTTACAAAATATATATATATATATATATATATATATATATATATATATATATATATATATATATATATATATATATATATATATATATATATATATATATAATCTAGAATATAGAAATTAGGATATTGAGTTTTACCATTCTACAAAATAATTTTTCGCATTCTGAATGTAGAAATTCTTAGGCCTATACTACAACTCATTTCATGTTGTTGGGGTAGGGCCATCATGGAGCTCAGATTGAGTCTTACTATTCTACGAAATGGGCTTTGCATTCGGAATCTAGAATCTATAAATTGTAATAAACCTTATTATTGATGCTCTTAGTCTACATTTGGTTCTCAGAATCCTGTGTTTGGATGACTAAGGAAAGGAGAACAGGAGGAAAGGAAAAATAATTTTTAAAGGAAAGAAAAAATATAGAGAGGAAAAATTGGCACTAATCCAAAGATTTACTTTTTCACTAAGAATTCAATTTTTTTCTTTTCTTTTCCAACATCGAAAACAAATTTAAAAAAAAATTATTATTTCCCAAAAACAAAAAGAACCATTGATTTTTTTTTTTCTTTTTTGGAATACTTGAGGTAGCGACTCTCTCTTCTCCAACTCTCTCTTCTGCATTCCTTTCAACTGAAACCAAACTTTGTACAACAATGTCGACCTCCTCTCTCCTCCTGGCACCCCTCCTCTTCCTCTTGGCCACCGTTCCTCACTCCCGCAGCCACAACATCACCGCGATCCTCGCCGACCGCCCGGAGTTCTCCACCTTCAACCACTACCTCTCCGCCACGCGCCTCGCCGACGACATCAACCGCCGCAGGAACATCACGGTGCTCGCGCTCGACAACCCCGCCATGTCCTCCCTCCTCCGCTCTGGGCGCTCCGCGGGCCTCCGGACCGTGAAGAACGTCCTCTCCCTCCACGTCCTCCTGGACTACTTCGGCCCCGAGGAGCTGCACCAGCTCAAGGCCGGCACCGCGCTCTCCTCCACCATCCTCCAGCGGACGACCGGCTCCGCCGAAGGGGCGGCGCCGGGGTCCGTCAACGTTAGCGTCCGCGCTGGCGGGGAGGTCACGTTCCGCGCGGAAGGCTCGGACGAGCCGGTGTCGTTCGTCGAGACGGTCGAGGAGATTCCGTACTCGATAGCCGTCCTGCAGATCAGCGCACCGCTCTTGTCAGAGGCTGCCGAGGCACATGCATCTGCACCGGCACCGGCACCTGCACCGGTATCGGCGCCGGCGCTGGCACCGGCACGGGCAGCGGCACCGGGCCATATTGATATATTTCATATCATGTCCAAGAAAGGTTCGAGGTCTTCTTTTTATTTCTTCTTTCTCTAAAACACACCTTACTTGCTTAATTGTGTACTTGAGAAGTTATACTCTATTTAAATTAAAATATTAGCTTGAGGGTATGCTTGATAACAGTATTTTCATCCATTTTGAGGTATTTTTGAACCGACCGTTTATTAAAAATTTTGTTTTTTAATTTTTTTAAGGCACCAATTTTGATCGACTCGAACCCATCTCAAAAATTGGTATAATATAACTTTTGGTGACTTTATAAATACCCTAAATCGATGAACTTTGAGAGATTTTATTATTTTATTTTATTTATGTCCTCACCAAAAATATATAATTATAACTACTAATACCCTTCCCTATTTAATTTTATTCGTGTAAAAAAAACTTTCAGAACCATTCGTAGTGAATTACCAAGCATGGATTAGACTGCTTTAAAAACCGCTACTTAAAAATTATCCAAAACTGGACCACTCATAGTCGCTTATAACTGATATTCTAAAAACATCTCATAATTGTTATCCTACCATAGTCAAGAAGACACCGAGAGTTTTTATATCTCTATTGTTTAATTTTATTCGTGTAAAAAAAAAACTTTACCATTCGTTAGTGAATTACCAAGTATGGATTAGACTGGTTTAAAAACAGCTACTTAAAAATTATCCAACCACTCATAACCGCTTATAACTAATATTCTAAAAACATCTCAAAATCGTCATCCTACCATTGTCAAGAAGACCCCGAGAGTTTTTATATCTCTATTGTTTAATGGATCGGATCCAAAGTTGACATGGTTCCTAAATTATATTAAAAGTTAGTTTTTATATCTCTGTTTTGTATGTTGATGTTGTATCTCAACCTGTGAATTAGCTTTTTGATGTGCATCAGGCTCCGGCTGTAAGACCTTCGCCGATCTCCTGACCGCCGGCGCCGGCGCCGGCAGCGCCGCCAAGACCTTCGAGAACAACGTGGCCACGGGGCTGTCGGTATTCTGCCCGGTCGACCGGGCAATGCGCGCGTTCCTGCCCAAATTCAACAACCTGACCGCCGCGGGGAGGACGTCCGCGTTGCTCTACCACGGAGTTCCGCTCTACGAATCCAGGGACGTGCTGAGGTCCCACAACGGCCTGCAGGTCAGCACGCTGGCGACGTCCACGCGGGCGAGGAGCGACTACGTCATTACTGTGGCGAGCGCGGGGGAGGTGGTGACGCTGAGGTCGACCGAGGCGGCCAACGCGACCGTGACGGGCACGCTGGTCGACGACGATCCCGTGGCGGTTTACACGATCGACCGGGTGCTGGAGCCCGCGGAGTTGTTCGGGCTGCAGCCGCCGGCGGGGAAGGTGCCGCCCCCGGCACTGCCTCCTGCTCCTGCGCCTGCTGCAGCACACGCACCCGAGGGGCCGACTTCGAAGAAGAAGCCTGAGGAGGTGCCGGTGCCCGTGCCCGTGCCGGTGCCGACCCCGGCAGGGCCTGAGCCCGAACCTGACGATGAAATGGCCGCAGATGAGGAGGGTGCTAGCGCGAGCATCCGCGTGCAGCATTGGGCCTTTGCGGTGGCGGCGATGGCGGCTGTGGTTCTTATCACGTAGACATAGTTGATAGTTTCTTCTTCTTCTTCTTCTTTCCTTCTTCTCTCTTTTGTTTCTAATGTCTCTCCTGTAAAACTTTGGGTAGGTTGGTTGAAAAATTGGAAGAAAGTGTTGGTAGTAGAGAGTAGGGGGTGAGCATTATTCCGTTTTGGACCGAAAACCGAACCGAACAAGAGATTCGGTTCGGTTTTAAAAAAAATTTGGTTCGGTTTCGATTTTAAAAATATTAAAAAAATTTATTCGGTTTCGGTTTTGGGTTTCGGTTTCGGTCCAAAACCGAAAACCGAATAAGATAATTTAGTTTATATATATATATATATATATATATATATATATATATATATATATATATATATATATATATAAATTATCGGTATATACTAAATATATATAGGTATATACTAAATATATCTAGGTATATTGTCATTATATATATTAACTAAAAAAGTACAAATAAATCCAAGAACCGAATAAACCGAAAACCGAACCGATTTAATTCGGTTCGATTCGGTTATTGACCAATTCGGTTCGGTTTTGGTTTTGCTTATTCGGTTTCGGTCCAATTCGATTTTCGGTTATTCGGTTCGGTTGGAACCGAATAAACCGAATACTCACCCCTAGTAGAGAGAAAAAAAAAATGGAAGGAATTTACTTTGTTTGATATAGAAGAAAAAAAAAGGGTAAAACGATGAAAAATAATATATATATATATATATTTGAACAATTATATATTCAATTAAAAATATTTATTTACCCTTCGACTTCATTAAATAATTTTAAAATAATATAATTTTTATATGCTTTAATTGTAAATTATGATAAGTATCCACTTCTTCTTCCACTTTTTCTTTCATCTATACTATAATATAAACTATACTGCTATATAATACGAAAAGTTGGCTTCACCCTTAATTTTCTTCTTTCTAAATATAACCTTATCTAACTTTACTAATTAAAATTGTTTATTAAATAGAACAACTAGGTGATTACATATAATTTTTTTTTAAATAGTTTGTTATTATGATGACTTTTGCTTGTCCTAAATAAATTTTTTTAATTAAGATGAGGTTAAATTACGCACAAGACACGTGCATATATGCCATTTTTTGACAGATTGAATTTCTTCTTCTTCTTGGTTTCTTCTCTGTTTTGTTTCTAGTGTTTCTCAAGTAAATAGGGAGATGATTTCTATGGTTTATTGCTTTGTGTTCGGTAGTACAGAGAGAAAAATTAAAGAAATTAACTTTTTTGATATAAAAAACTAAAAGAAAGAAAAATTATATATATATATATATATATATATATATATATATATATATATATATATATTTATATATATATATATATACATATATATAATTATATATATATTTTCTTCCAAGCGAGTTTGAGGCTATATATATATATATATATATATATATATATATATATATATAAAATATATATATATATATATATATATATATATATATATATATATATATATATATATATATATATATATAGTTGTTGAATAAATAAAAAAAACGCGATGTCAAGCTCGGACGACGCGGCTGTACGTGCAAACCCTAGGATGATCCTGGCGCCTCCTCCCCGGCCGTCGGACCCTCTCGCGGAGGGGAGGAGGACGCTGGGGAGGAAGGGGGGGCTGGCGACCATCCCTGGCGGGCGGCAGAGGTGGCCATCCGGGCGGAGGGGGGGGGGGGGGGGGGTCTGACGGACCTGGAGGATCCGTCCCGAGGCAGGCGGAGCAGCGGGAGGGGCCGGCGACGGCCAGGGGGGGCGGCCGACCCCTCCCAGGCGACGACGGCAGACAGGGCGGCGGCGGGCAGCAGCCCGGGGACATCCGTCTCCGGCAGGGGTGGGTTCCGGGTCGGTTCCACCTATTTTTGAATTCGGATCCGGCTCCGGGACTAGGGATGGCCGGATTGATGATGAAGGTTGGACGACGGTGGTGAGACGACGGCCGGGAGGGGGACGAGGGACTCAAACTCAGGGTATGAGCCGGACGGGCCCTGGAAGGAGCGGGAACAGGTCTACCACCGGCCTTGGTATCATACGACGACAGGGAGGAGGTCCGGGATGCACTACAATGGGATGGCGGCCAAAGGCGACGACGGCGGAGAAAGAAAAAAGTATTGCTGGAGATGTTGGGAGTCAGAGGCCTCCGACAGCTCCTTCCCGGACGGACACAGACGGGCCTCGACCTAAATTCTGGAAGGATGTGTGTATGCCGGGTGGGAACAAGAGCCCGTTGTCGATGGAGTATGTGCCACCGATGAAGGTTGGAGGAGGACTTCGGGCATATTTCCCGGCGGAAGAGATAGCGGAGGTCACAAATTTCTGGAAGAACACGCTGGTGATGTACGTGTTAGGGAGTAAACCGTTCTATGGACAGATACGGGGCTATGCTGAGAGGATGTGGCGGCCCAAGGGGAGTATGGAGTTCTTCTCACGAGAGAATGAGTTTTACTACGTGAAATTCGGCTTGGAGGAAGATGTGTCCAGAATTATTCAAGGAGGGCCCTGGTCATTTGACGAGCGGCTTATTATCCTGAAGGAGTGGACATCGGAGCTGAGATGTGAGAAGGAAGTGCTGAACGCGATTCTCGTCTGGATTCGCTTTCCTGAGTTCCCGGTGAAATACTGGAGCATCCCTCTGCTTATGCGATTGGCTAGCTTGGTCGGTAAGCCGATCAAGGCGGATGAGGCTACGACTTTCCATACCAGACTGATGTACGCCAGAGTTTTTGTGGAGATAAAGGCCGGGACGGAGCTTTCCAGGATTCTTGAGTATCAGGTGGCATCCGGGGAGGTGTTGACTCAGGCTGTGGAGTACGATTGGGTCCCCCCAATGTGTTCCTTCTGTGAGTGCTTTGGTCACTCGTCTAGTGCTTGCCGGACTCGGGGGATGGAAACAGCTAGGTCCTCGGTAGCACAGATGGAGGTAGTGGAGCCAGAGGTGACACCCAATCCCATCATAGGAGTGGAGGAGACAGTCAGACTGATGGAGGAGGTTACCCAGGTGGAGGGGGCCAGGAGGTCTAAGACTGACACCCTGCAGAGACAGGAGGGTTCTCAGGGCGCGATAGTCCCGTTCAGGCCCCAGAGGAGTATGGTGACCAGGGGTATGAGTTCTCTGGATAGCAGACAAGATGGGATGGAGACTTCGATGGTGGCAAAGGTCTATAGCAGGAAAAGGCATGCCCCGTCCCCTCGGAAGGAGGAGCACCAGCCAGGGGGGCTTGATGATCAGACCGTGGCCAACCCAGATTGGACCTTGACTCTCGCCAGGATTCAGGCCCACCTTGCACCTTCCTCGGGGACGGGGATGGGGGCGGATATAGATCTGGCGGACGAGACACTTCCCTCGGGTGTCAGTCCAGACGGTGTCCAGGGGGTCCTCACATTAAGTAATTAATGTCGGTCCTTGCCTGGAACATTCGGGGTGGGTGTTTCATTGGAAGATGGAGGGAGATTAGTGGAGTTCTGAAGAAGGAGAAGAGTGACATTACTATCCTTCTCGAGATGAAGATTAGAGGGGAGACTATGTTATCTCGCAGGACGCCTGCGAACTGGGCTCATATCCACAACCTGGATCTTTGTGATATGGCTCGGATCTGGGTTCGGTGGAACAGAGACAGTTGGGAGGGGGAACAGGTCCTGATGACAGATGTCACGATCCGCACCCTGTATAGGGGCACGAGAAGTGGGTACGTCCAGCCTACGCCGCAGTGTCGGCGATAGTAAGCTGTCCTAGGTTGCTAACTAATCTCATGCAGTGAATAAAATGTACTTGTCCAGATATCAGCTCCGAATGGAGGACAAGTAAAGGGTATGATATACTCAAACACAGTCTAAAACACGATAAGAAAACACAGAAGTTATATCTAAGGAATTAAAGACAACAAACTTAATATCTAAAGTAGTCTACTAGCTAATCTCCTGAATCACTCCTGAGAGTCGGGACCAAAGGTAGCTAATCCCTCGCCAGGTCCATGGTAAGCAGGGCATGTGTCCTCAGGATTATCATCTGTAATATTTTTAACAGGTCCAATCAGGACGGGAACGAGTACAACTCATCTAGAAAAACCCAAGTAAATGACAAAGAACTATAAAGCAGTTATAGATAATTTTATTGATGAGCATGGCAGTTTTATACAGGTAATGATGGCATAGAGAAACAGTAAGATACAAGAAAAGAAAGGTAACTAAAACAAGAGAAGAATCATGGCAATGAAGACTGTAATAAAAGCTAACTGAACTAGAATAACATTTACGAGTCCAGACAGTACGATATAAGTCTAATATAATCCCAGTGTGAGTCCAGTCCATATAATCCGATACCAGATGATTTCCAGTACAAGATGAGTCCAACAGTGATCAATGAAACCAGGGTGAGTCCAACTATGATCTAACAGTGTGTTTTAAAATACCGAGGTCGACATGCAAACGGCTGTAGGTATCAGGCACATCTCTCACTGATCGGGCAAGAGATGGCTATGCTTCCGGTAGATTCCAGTGAAAGATTTCGGATTTGGGGTATGTCTACATGTCTTACTCAATATTTCCCCGCCCAGCAAGTGAATCCAAAATCGACAAAAAGAATCGAGATGAGTCTGGCCAATACGTGATGATTCCAGAAATGATTCCGGAATGATACCAATGACTCCAGTAATAGAGGCCAGCAAGTAAAGTATGTGTCGATACATGAATCCAGAAATATCCATACGTGTTGATACAGAGAATCACATAGAACTAACTAGAACTGAAATACAGTAATCGACAAATAAATGAGAGAACTATCAGAGAATGTACTCGTCTGATACTCTGGAAAGAGTAATATAATATCAGATGTCTGTACCAGGGTCACAATGTCCTAAAATAGAGCAATACAGTTATGACATGTCCAAAATAAAGGTAAATAAAATCTACGATGCAATCTATATGAATTCTAAGCCAATCTAGGTCAAAGTCAAACTTAGTCAACACTACAGTCAAACTAAGTCAAATTAAGTCATACTAGGTCACAAGAAGTTAAACTAAGTCATACAAGATCAAACAAAGTTAAACAAGTCTAATCTAGGTTAAAGTCAACTCTTGGTCAAATATTCTAGCCAAACTAGTTATCTAGGGTTTAGTCAACAATGGTCAGAATAGTCAATTACTAGTCAATATGGTCAAGCTAGGTCAATCTCAGACTAACTAAGGTTTTGGTTAATCATATACTAGTCAACAAGGTAATTAGGTTAATCTTGACTAATGGTCAACATCCAGTCAAACCCTATAAGGCTAACTCAAAACCAACCATAGGCTAACATGTCTTAGAATACCTAAGATACTATACTACAATTACCTATACAAAGTATATCACATGTAATATATATATATATATAATACCAACCTTAATCCTATAATCAAGCTAATCCCATATTCCAATCTCAAGTCATGACTCAACTCTAAGTATTCCACTTAATCCCATACATATCTTAAATTACATAGGACTATCCTCATAACCATATGGTCAAACATAAATCAATTAGTTAGGGTTTAGTCAAACTTAAGTCACCAAGTCATCTAAAATACATCTAAGTCAATTCTAGGTCAATTAGGTCATGGTTGACCTATAGTTGACTTTGGTCAACCATGGTCAACAAGGGTCAACTTGCTAGTCAACCTAGGCCTACTAAGCCTATTGGTCAATTCCAAACTCACTAACCATAGGCTATAGGCTAGTGTAACTAGATACCATGTATAGGTATCTCATATAGGTGTCTATAGCCATACATCTATACAATATATATCTAATACCATATATTCTCACCTATATATAACCTACAAATATATCCAACTATATATAATACCCACATATATATATAATATATATATATATCCCATTATATATAACATATATATATACTCTTATATATATACCAACTTTATATAGATAACCAAATATATATAATACATATATATATATATATATATATATATATATATATATATATATATATATATATATATATAAAATATATATATATATATATATATATATATATATATATATATATATATATATATATATATATACATATATAGATAGCTAACATATATACATATATATACATTTTCATATATATATATATATATAAACCCATACATACACTCAACTATGGATACCCATATATAATTATATATAATATAACATATATATACATGACATATATATATAGAAAGAGAGTGGAATGAGAGGGTGAGAGTGTGTGTGTGAAAAGTGTGTGTGTGAGGGGGGGTCATGGGAAGGCAGTGGTGTGTGTGTGTGTAGACAGCAGGGGGGGGTCTAATCTCAGAAATTCTGAGATGGGGACACACACACACATACACAATACATACACACATATATACCTATATATATATATATATATATATATATATATATATATATATATATATATATATATATATATATATATATATATACACACATACACCTATGTATAAACCCTAAGACACACACCTATACACACAATACATATACATATGTATATACACACATAAACATGTATAAACATCACAAAATTTGCATTTCAAAATCGATTTAAAACTAGAAAAAAAATACAGGAATGAACATTACTGTTCATTACTGAACTTAAAAGGGGGTAAACCCAAATCCGACCCCTAAACTCGACTAAGGCTTGAAACCAATGGATGGTAATTGTGTCCCCACACGTGTACGTGTCGTGTGTGTCCATGGGAGTCCACCACGACACGACACGGCGTGTCTAGGAGTCTAAAACCCAAATCGGGTAAATTGACAGTGCACAGTATCGTGCTAAGGTGCACACGCGTGTAGGACACGGCACACGTGTCCTCGTGTCTCGTGCACACGTGTGTAGGTTCGCCTAGGGTCAGGCTAGGTGTCCCAGTGTCTGTCTCGTGTCCAAGTGTCACACAGCGTCGACACGAGGCCCGTATCAGTCGGGTTTTCTCGACTGATACACGCTGTTTACACTGCGTCGTGCAGCGGTGCACGTGTCTCGTGGATACGACACACGCCACGTAGGGCCACGTGGTCAAGTCCACGTGTAGCCCACGTGTTGGGCTACACACTCGTGTCACCACGAGGTGTCCACAACGTGTCTAGAGTCGACACGACTCGCGTGTCAGTGAGAAAAAACGTGTTTGTGCAGTGCAGTGTATGGTCAGTGCGTGTCAAATTTCTCGCTCGACACGACACGACTTGACACAAAACTTTGGGGATGTCTTGTCAGACATTGCCCCTAGGTTTGTGTCAAGTTTCACGTATCCACGTGTCCAGATGAGAGAGAAAAGGGGGTCGGGTAGCAGGGCACAGTGCACTGTGTGTGCACTGTGTGTGCACAGCGTGTTCGTGTCCATTTTGGACACGGACACGACACGATAACGTGCTCAGTCCTAGTGTTTCGTGATCAGCATGCTAAGGGCTACCCAAATGTGCAATTTGTTTTAGAAAATAACAACTTTTATTTCTAAGTGACATTTCACCAAACACTGTAATTTAAACACAGACACGTGTCCGATACGGACACCAAACCAAACCTATTTCCTACCAAACTTGACACACAGCTAGGGTTTACCTATATGCATACAATTATGAAGAGAAAACATAATATTAACTAGGTTTGAGGATATTTACCTATGAGTGCAAAATCCTCAAATATAGGCCTATTTGAATGAAATTCTCCTTCAACTCCTAATGTCCAAAGCTTCACAAATCCTTGCTAGCAAGCCACAATTGGTATCCTCTAGTGTAGAGGAGTCTAATGCAAGAAACTAGGCTCAATTTGGAGCTAAATTGATTGAATGGTGAGGGTGTGAAGTTGTAGAAAAAAACTAGGTTTTAGGTGTATGTAAATGAGGCTTGAATGAAGGGGGGTGTGTTTATATGGAAGGGGGTAGGGTTGGGATGCCATGGGTAGATATTTTAGGGTTCTTCCACCTAGCAAACTTAGCTTCTAAGTCTTGGACCAAGTAGATAGATATTTAGGTTTCTAGGAAATATCTAAAAGTAAAATATCTAGATATTATCAAACCTAGATATTTACACATAAAGCTAATATCTAACATTAGCCTCCTAGGTTAGTGACTAATCTCTAGATTAGGGTAAACTAGGTTAGGGACTAATCATGGCACTAATCAACTAATTAAAGAATAATAAATTACATAAATCTAAATAAATTCTAATAAATTACCAAAATACCCTTTTGACTAAAAAGTGGTAATTTGATATCCTAATCACATGGTTAGGCTTACCTGTCATGGTTAGTCTCTAGGTTATGAAATCTCTAGGATTTACACTAGGGTTATACTAGTAAAATCACAAAGTCATAAGTCGTGACTTAGAAAAATAGTTTTAAATTAACTAAAATCACCAAAAATCATATCATGGCTAAAACACCATTAATAAATAATAAAAATAATAATTTTTCAAAAATACCCCAATTTCAGAAAACTGGGTGTTACAAGTCTACCCTCCTTAGAAAAATTTCGTCCTCGAAATTAAGATAGTCGTACTCCTTCTAGGTCAAACCCCCAGTCAATCAGAGTCAAAAGATAACATGCAATCATAGTCCTACTGGTCGTGATTCCACAGTCTTGAACAGGGTAACTACACTATCTAGAACATCACAAGCATATCCTGACAGGTACTAATGGAATCACACAACAAGATGGGAAAGGAAGGACAGAAAAGACAAACCTGCTAACCCGTCACCTGCAGCGTTGGTCTCCTCGACCGTCATCGCAAAAGCTCCACCCCTCTGGTACTGAGCTACAGGTGGCCTACCTCCCTTATAAGGAGGTGCAATAGGACAATCCATCTTCTGGTGAGTATCAGACCCACAGGTATAGCAAACCTTCAGCCTCTTCGTACACTGCTCCCTGATGTGTCCCTGCTTCCTGCAGTATGAACAACTGATCGTCTTCGGGTCCTGACCTCGATACTGATGCTGCACCTGCTGAAATGACCTCTACTTGCCGGGGTCCCGGGGCTCTAACTGGCGGGGTCGAATGATGTGGTGTGTGAGGACGATATGTCTGCTGGTGTAGCGTCGGTACTTTCTGCTGGAAAGCCTGACGCTTGGAGGGTCCCTCAATGTGTACAAAAGCCGGCCTCTTGTAAGACAGAAGACGCTCCTCGATACTCCGGGCTAACTCTAAGCTCTGGTAGTAGTCAGTCATACCATTTGCCACTATAAAAATGCCAATGTCTGGAACTAGACCATGGCAAAACCTACGCGTCATCTTCTCAGGGTCAGCAACTAGACTAGGAGCGAAACGGCTCAGGCGACTAAACTCTGCCGCATACTCGTCGACAGAACGGGTCCCCTGCTGGATGTTCTGGAATCGTAGCCCCATGGCTACCCTAGCGGTGGTCGAGAAGAATTTCTTCTTGAACTGGGTCTTGAACTGATCCCAAGTGGCCCTCCTTCCCGTGAATAGCGGCTCATTCCGGAACCAAACTCCTGCCAAGTCTATCAGCAGAAATCCCGCTGCCTCGACCTGGAGGTCATCCGACATCCTAACTCCAAGGAACTTTCTCTCTACCGAGTCTAGCCAGTCATCTGCTACTACTATGCCCTCAGTCCCTAAGAACTCCTTAGGGTTCAGACCCATGAAGTCCTTGATCGTTTCCGCTCTCTGCCACCGCTCTACAGGTGGTGGGACTACGGTACGTTCCTCAGAATGCTCCTTGCTCTGACGGAGTAGGGTGGTCTGCTCCTGATGGATTGCTAGGAACCCCTGGATCAGAATGAGCAGTTGGTTCCCGTCGAATGTGACGGAAGCCTGGGTAGGTGTAGTGATAGGGGGTGGTAGAAGTATTGGGTCCTGCTGGGCCTGTGAGGTGGAAGGTGGTGGAGGTATCTGGGTTTGTGGATCTGTGGAGTGGGGGAAGGTGGTAGGTAGAGGTGTATCAGTTAACTGGTCAGCTGACTGGATGGGGAGCGTACCATTCTCAGGTGTGACATACCGGGATGAACGAGTAAGCACCATCTAAATACAATAAAAAGGACTTATAAGGACTCTTTAAAGCAAAACAATCATAGACAAGAAAATCAAATTATAATAGCAAGCATGTGATGTATTTCCTATATTGCAATCCTAGTACTCCTCTAAGTGTTCTAAGCGTCATTCCTAATGTTGTCTAATTACCTTAAGTTCCTAATTGCAGGCATGTTTGGTACAATAACATAACCAAATAATTTAGTCGAGAGACCTGCATGGGGACACCACTAAAATGTGTCACGACCCGCACCCTGTATAGGGGGACGAGAAGTGGGTACGTCCAGCCTACGCCGCAGTGTCGGCGACAGTAAGCTGTCCTAGGTTGCTTACTAATCTCATGCAGTGAATAAAATGTACTTGTCCAGATATCAGCTCTGAATGGAGGACAAGTAAATGGTATGATATACTCAAACACAGTCTAAAATACGATAAGAAAACACAAAAGTTATATCTAAGGAATTAAAGACAACAACAACTAACTACTAAAATAATACAATATTATCTCAAACAAACTTAATATCTTAACTTTAATACAACAAGCCAAAACATGAAAGCTAAAGTAGTCTACTAGCTAATCTCCTGAATCACTCCTGAGAGTCGGGACCAAAGGTAGCTAATCCCTCGCCAGGTCTATGGTAAGCAGGGCATGTGTCATCAGGATTATCATCTGTAATATTTTCAACAGGTCCAATCAGGACGGGAACGAGTACAACTCATCTAAAAAAACCCAAGTAAATGACAAAGAACTATAAAACAGTTATAGACAGTTTTATTGATGAGCATGGCAGTTTTATACAGGTAATGATGGCATAGAGAAACAGTAAGATACAAGAAAAGAAAGGTAACTAAAACAAGAGAAGAATCATGGCAATGAAGACTGTAATAAAAGCTAACTGAACTAGAATAACATTTACGAGTCCAGACAGTATGATATAAGTCTAATATAATCCCAGTGTGAGTCCAGTCCATATAATCCGATACCAGATGATTTCCAGTACAAGATGAGTCCAATAGTGATCAATGAAACCAGGGTGAGTCCAACTATGATCTAACAGTGTGTTTTAAAATACCGAGGTCGACATACAAACGGCTGTAGGTATCAGGCACATCTCTCACTGATCGGGCAAGAGATGGCTATGCTTCCGGTAGATTCCAGTGGGAGATTTCGGATTTAGGGTATGTCTACATGTCTTACTTAATATTTCCCCGTCCAGCAAGTGAATCCAAAATCGACAAAAAGAATCGAGATGAGTCTGGCCAATACGTGATGATTCCAGAAATGATTTCGGAATGATACCAAAGACTCCAGTAATAGAGGCCAGCAAGTAAAGTATGTGTCGATACATGAATCCAGAAATATCCATACGTGTTGATACAGAGAATCACATAGAACTAACTAGAACTGAAATACAGTAATCGACAAATAAATGAGAGAACTATCAGAGAATGTACTCGCCTGATACTCTGGAAAGAGTAATGTAATATCAGATGTCTGTACCAGGGTCACAATGTCCTAAAATAGAGCAATACAGTTATGACATGTCCAAAATAAAGGTAAATGAAATCTACGATGCAATCTATATGAATTCTAAGCCAATCTAGGTCAAAGTCACACTTGGTCAACACTACAGTCAAACTAAGTCAAATTAAGTCATACTAGGTCTCAAGAAGTTAAACTAAGTCATACAAGATCAAACAAAGTTAAACAAGTCTAATCTAGGTTAAAGTTAACTCTTGGTCAAATATTCTAGCAAAACTAGTTAAGTTATCTAGGGTTTAGTCAACAATGGTCAGAATAGTCAATTACTAGTCAATATGGTCAAGCTAGGTCAATCTCAGACTAACTAAGGTTTTGGTTAATCATATACCAGTCAACAAGGTAATTAGGTTAATCTTGACTAATGGTCAACATCCAGTCAAACCCTATAAGGCTAACTCAAAACCAACCATAGGCTAACATGTCTTAGAATACCTAAGATACTATACTACAATTACCTATACAAAGTATATCACATGTAATACATATATATATAATACCAACCTTAATCCTATAATCAAGCTAATCCCATATTCCAATCTCAAGTCATGACTCAACTCTAAGTATTTCACTTAACCCCATACATATCTTAAATTACATAGGACTATCCTCATAACCATATGGTCAAACAAAAATCAATTAGTTAGGGTTTAGTCAAACTTAAGTCACCAAGTCTTCTAAAATACATCTAAGTCAATTCTAGGTCAATTAGGTCATGGTTGACCTATAGTTGACTTTGGTCCACCATGGTCAACAAGGGTCAACTTGCTAGTCAACCTAGGCCTACTAAGCCTATTGGTCAATTCCAAACTCACTAACCATAGGCTATAGGCTAGTGTAACTTGATACCATGTATAGGTATCTCATATAGGTGTCTATAGCCATACATCTATACAATATATATCTAATACCATATATTCTCACCTATATATAACCTACATATATATCCAACTATATATAATACCCACATATATATATATATATATATATATATATATATATATATATATATATATATATATATATATATATATATATAATATACATATATCCCATTATATATAACATATATATATACTCTCATATATATACCAACTATATATAGATAACCAATTATATATAATACATATATATATACTTATATAGATAGCTAACATATATACATATATATACATTTTCATATATATATATATATATATATTTTGTATATATATATATATATATATATATATATATATATATATATATATATATATATATATATATATATATATATATATATATATATATATATATATATATATATATATGTATATATAAAATATAATATATATATATATATATATATATGTATATATAAAATATAATATATATATATATATATATATATATATATATATATATATATATATATATATATATATATATATATATATATATATATATATATATATATATATATATATATATATATATATATATATATATATATAAACCCATACATACACTCAACTATGGATACCCATATATAATTATATATAATATAACATATATTTTTTTTTTTTTTTTTTCCTTTTATATAATATAACATATATATATATATGACATATATATATATATATATATATATATATATATATATATATATATATAAAGAGAGTGGAATGAGAGGGTGAGAGTGTGTGTGTGAATATATATAAAATATATATATATATATATATATATATATATATATATATATATATATATATATATATATATATATATATATATATATATATATATATATAAACCCATACATACACTCAACTATGGATACCCATATATAATTATATATAATATAACATATATATATATATGACATATATATATATATAGAAAGAGAGTGGAATGAGAGGGTGAGAGTGTGTGTGTGAAAAGTGTGTGTGTGTGAGGGGGGGGGGGGGGGGGTCATGGGAAGGCAGTGGTGTGTGTGTGTGTAGACAGCTGGGGGGTTTAATCTCAGAAATTCTGAGATGGGGACACACACACACATACACAATACATACACACATATATACCTATATATATATATATACACATACACCTATGTATAAACCCTAAGACACACACCTATACACACAATATATATACATATGTATAGACACACATATACATGTATAAACATCACAAAATTTGCATTTCAAAATCGATTTAAAACTGGAAAAAAATACAGGAATGAACATTACTGTTCATTACTGAACTTAAAAGGGGGTAAACCCAAATCCGACCCCTAAACTCGACTAAGGCTTGAAACCAATGGATGGTAATTGTGTCCCCACACGTGTACGTGTCGTGTGTGTCCATGGGAGTCCACCACGATACGACACGGCGTGTCCAGGAGTCTAAAACCCAAATCGGGTAAATTGACAGTGCACAGTATCGTGCTAAGGTGCACACGCGTGTAGGACACGGCACACGTGTCCTCGTGTCTCGTGCACACGTGTGTAGGTTCGTCTAGGGTCAGGCTAGGTGTCCCAGTGTCTGTCTCGTGTCCAAGTGTCACACAGCGTCGACACGAGGCCCGTATCAGTCGGGTTTTCTCGACTGATACACGCTGTTTACACTGCGTCGTGCAGCGGTGCACGTGTCTCGTGGATACGACACACGCCACGTAGGGCCACGTGGTCAAGTCCACGTGTAGCCCACGTGTTGGGCTACACACTCGTGTTACCACGAGGTGTCCACAATGTGTCTAGAGTCGACACGACTCGCGTGTCAGTGAGAAAAAATGTGTTTGTGCGGTGCAGTGTATGGTCAGTACGTGTCAAATTTCTCGCTCGACACGACACAACTTGACACAAAACTTTGGGGATGTCTTGTCAGACATTGCCCCTAGGTTTGTGTCAAGTTTCACGTATCCACGTGTCCAGATGAGAGAGAAAAGGGGGTCGGGTAGCAGGGCACAGTGCACTATGTGTGCACAGCGTATTCGTGTCCATTTTGGACACGGACACGACACGATAACGTGCTCAGTCCTAGTGTTTCGTGATCAGCATGCTAAGGGCTACCCAAATGTGCAATTTGTTTTAGAAAATAACAACTTTTATTTCTAAGTGACATTTCACCAAACACTGTAATTTAAACACAGACACGTGTCCGATACGGACACCAAACCAAACCTATTTCCTACCAAACTTGACACACAGCTAGGGTTTACCTATATGCATACAATTATGAAGAGAAAATACAATATTAACTAGGTTTGAGGATATTTACCTATGAGTGCAAAATCCTCAAATATAGGCCTATTTGAATGAAATCCTCCTTCAACTCCTAATGTCCAAAGCTTCACAAATCCTTGCTAGCAAGCCACAATTGGTATCCTCTAGTGTAGGGAAGTCTAATGCAAGAAACTAGGCTCAATTTGGAGCTAAATTGATTGAATGGTGAGGGTGTGAAGTTGTAGGAAAAAACTAGGTTTTAGGTGTATGTAAATGATGCTTGAATGAAGGGGGGTGTGTTTATATGGAAGGGGGTAGGGTTGGGCTGCCATGGGTAGATATTTTAGGGTTCTTTCACCTAGCAAACTTAGCTTCTAAGTCTTGGACCAAGTAGATAGATATTTAGGTTTCTAGGAAATATCTAAAAGTAAAATATCTAGATATTATCAAACCTAGATATTTACACATAAAGCTAATATCTAACATTAGCCTCCTAGGTTAGTGACTAATCTCTAGATTAGGGTAAATTAGGTTAGGGACTAATCTTGGCACTAATCAACTAATTAAAGAATAATAAATTACATAAATTCTAATAAATTACCAAAATACCCTTTTGACTAAAAGTGGTAATTTGATATCCTAATCACATGGTTAGGCTTACCTGGTCATGGTTAGTCTCTAGGTTATGAAATCTCTAGGGTTTACACTAGGGTTATACTAGTAAAATCACAAAGTCATAAGTCGTGACTTAGAAAAATAGTTTTAAATTAACTAAAATCACCAAAAATCATATCATGGCTAAAACACCATTAATAAATAATAAAAATAATAATTTTTCAAAAATACCCCAATTTTAGAAAACTGGGTGTTACAAGTCTACCCTCCTTAGAAAAATTTCGTCCTCGAAATTAAGATAGTCGTACTCCTTCTAGGTCAAACCCCCAGTCAATCAGAGTCAAAAGATAACATGCAATCATAGTCCTACTGGTCGTGATTCCACAGTCTTGAACAGGGTAACTACACTATCTAGAACATTACAAGCATATCCTGACAGGTACTAATGGAATCACACAACAAGATGGGAAAGGAAGGACAGAAAAGACAAACCTGCTAACCCATCACCTGCAGCGTTGGTCTCTTCGACCGTCATCGCAAAAGCTCCACCCCTCTGGTGCTGAGCTACAGGTGGCCTAGCTCCCTTATAAGGCGGTGCAATAGGATAATCCATCTTCTGGTGAGTATCAGACCCACAGGTATAGCAAACCTTCAGCCTCTTCCTACACTGCTCCCTGATGTGTCCCTGCTTCCTACAGTATGAACAACTGATCGTCTTCGGGTCCTGACCTCGATACTGATGCTGCACCTGCTGAAATGGCCTCTACTGTCGGGGTCCCGGGGCTCTAACTGGCGGGGTCGAATGATGTGGTGTGTGAGGACGATATGTCTGCTGGTGTAGCGTCGGTACTTTCTGCTGGAAAGCCTGACGCTTGGAGGGTCCCTCAATGTGTACAGAAGCCGGCCTCTTGCAAGACAGAAGACGCTTCTCGATACTCCGGGCTAACTCTAAGCTCTGGTAGTAGTCAGTCATACCATTTGTCACTATAAGAATGCCAATGTCTGGAACTAGACCATGGCAAAACCTATGCGTCATCTCCTCAGGGTCAGCAACTAGACTAGGAGCGAAACGGCTCAGGCGACTAAACTCTGCCGCATACTCGTCGACAGAATGGGTCCCCTGCTGGATGTTCTAGAATTGTAGCCCCATGGCTACCCTAGCGGTGGTCGAGAAGAATTTCTTCTTGAACTGGGTCTTGAACTGATCCCAAGTGGCCCTCCTTCCCGTGAATAGCGGCTCATTCCGGAACCAAACTCCTGCCAAGTCAATCAGCAGAAATCCCGCTGCCTCGACCTGGAGGTCATCCGACATCCTAACTCCAAGGAACTTCCTCTCTACCGAGTCTAGCCAGTCATCTGCTACTAATATGCCCTCAGTCCCTAAGAACTCCTTAGGGTTCAGACCCATGAAGTCCTTGATCATCTTCGCTCTCTGTCGCGGCTCTACAGGTGGTGGGACCACGGTACGTTCCTCATAATGCTCCATGCTCTGACGGAGTTGGGTGGTCTGCTCCTGATGGGTTGCTAGGAACCCCTAGATCAGAATGAGCAGTTGGTTCCCGTCGAGTGTGACGGAAGCCTGGGTAGGTATAGTGATAGGGGGTGGTAGAAGTATTAGGTCCTGCTGGGCCTGTGAGGTGGAAGGTGGTGGAGGTATCTGGGTTTGTGGATCTGTGGAGTGGGGAAAGGTGGTAGGTGGAGGTGTATCAGTTAACTGGTCAGCTGACTAGATGGAGAGCGTGCCATTCTCAGGTGTGACAAACCGGGATGAACGAGTAAGCACCATCAAAATACAATAAAAAGGACTTATAAGGACTCTTTAAAGCAAAACCATCATAGACAAGAAAATCAAATTATAATAGCAAGCATGTGATGTATTTCCTATATTACAATCCTAGTATTCCTCTAAGTGTTCTAAGCGTCATTCCTAATGTTGTCTAATTACCTTAAGTTCCTAATTGCAGCTATGCTTGGTACAATAACATAACCAAACAATTTAGTCGAGAGACCTGCATGGGGGCACCACTAAAAATGTGTCACGACCCGTACCCTGTATAGGGGCACGAGAAGTGGGTACGTCCAGCCTACGCCGCAGTGTCGGCGGTAGTAAGCTGTCCTAGGTTGCTAACTAATCTCATGCAGTGAATAAAATGTACTTGTCCAGATATCAGCTCCGAATGGAGGGCAAGTAAGGGTATGATATACTCAAACACAGTCTAAAATACGATAAGAAAACACAGTAGTTATATCTAAGGAATTAAAGACAACAACAACTAACTACTAAAATAATACAATATCATCTCAAACAAACTTAATATCTTAACTTTAATACAACAAGCCAAAACATGAAAGCTAAAGTAGTCTACTAGCTAATCTCCTGAATCACTCCTGAGAGTCGGGACCAAAGGTAGCTAATCCCTCGCCAGGTCCATGGTAAGCAGGGCATGTGTCCTTAGGATTATCATCTGTAATATTTTCAACAGGTCCAATCAGGACGGGAACGAGTACAACTCATCTAGAAAAACCCAAATAAATGACAAAGAACTATAAAACAGTTATAGACAGTTTTATTGATAAGCATGGCAGTTTTTTACAGGTAATGATGGCATAGAGAAACAGTAAGATACAAGAAAAGAAAGGTAACTAAAACAAAAGAAGAATCATGGCAATGAAGACTGTAATAAAAGCTAACTGAACTAGAATAACATTTACGAGTCCAGACAGTACGATATAAGTCTAATATAATCCCAGTGTGAGTCCAGTCCATATAATCCGATACCAGATGATTTCCAGTACAAGATGAGTCCAACAGTGATCAATGAAACCAGGATGAGTCCAACTATGATCTAACAGTGTGTTTTAAAATACCGAGGTCGACAGGCAAACGGCTGTAGGTATCAGGCACATCTCTCACTGATAGGGCAAGAGATGGCTATGCTTCCGGTAGATTCCAGTAGGAGATTTCGAATTTGGGGTATGTCTACATGTCATACTCAATATTTTTCTGCCCAGCAAGTGAATCCAAAATCGACAAAAAGAATCGAGATGAGTCTGGCCAATACGTGATGATTCCAGAAATGATTCCGGAATGATACCAATGACTCCAGTAATAGAGGCCAGCAAGTAAAGTATGTGTCGATACATGAATCCAGAAATATCCATACGTTTTGATATAGAGAATCACATAGAACTAACTAGAACTGAAATACAGTAATCGACAAATAAATGAGAGAACTATCAGAGAATGTACTCGCCTGATACTCTGGAAAGAGTAATGTAATATCAGATGTCTGTACCAGGATCACAATATCCTAAAATAGAGCAATACAGTTATGACATGTCCAAAATAAAGGTAAATGAAATCTACGATGCAATCAATATGAATTCTAAGCCAATCTAGGTCAAAGTCAAACTTTGTCAACACTACAGTCAAACTAAGTCAAATTAAGTCATACTAGGTTACAAGAAGTTAAACTAAGTCATACAAGATCAAACAAAGTTAAACACGTCTAATCTAGGTTAAAGTCAACTCTTGGTCAAATATTCTAGCCAAACTAGTTAAGTTATCTAGGGTTTAGTCAACAATGGTCAGAATAGTCAATTACTAGTCAATATGGTCAAGCTAGGTCAATCTCAGACTAACTAAGGTTTTGGTTAATCATATACTAGTCAACAAGGTAATTAGGATAATCTTGACTAATGGTCAACATCCAGTCAAACCCTATAAGGCTAACTCAAAACCAACCATAGGCTAACATGTCTTAGAATACCTAAGATACTATACTACAATTACCTATACAAAGTATATCACATGTAATACATATATATATAATACCAACCTTAATCCTATAATCAAGCTAATCCCATATTCCAATCTCAAGTCATGACTCAACTCTAAGTATTCCACTTAACCCCATACATATCTTAAATTACATAGGACTATCCTCATAACCATATGGTCAAACATAAATCAATTAGTTAGGGTTTAGTCAAACTTAAGTCACCAAGTCATCTAAAATACATCTAAGTCAATTCTAGGTCAATTAGGTCATGGTTGACCTATAGTTGACTTTGGTCAACCATGGTCAACAAGGGTCAACTTGCTATCAACCTAGGCCTACTAAGCCTATTGGTCAATTCCAAACTCACTAACCATAGGCTATAGGCTAGTGTAACTAGATACCATGTATAGGTATCTCATATAGGTGTCTATAGCCATACATCTATACAATATATATCTAATACCATATATTCTCACCTATATATAACCTACATATATATCCAACTATATATAATACCCACATATATATAATATATATATATATCCCATTATATATAACATATATATATACTCTCATATATATACCAACTATATATAGATAACCAAATATATATAATACATATATATATACATATATAGATAGCTAACATATATACATATATATACATTTTCATATATATATATATAAACCCATAAAAAAAATATATAAACCCAAACATACACTCAACTATGGATACCCATATATAATTATATATAATATAACATATATATATATATATACATGACATATATATATAGAAAGAGAGTGGAATGAGAGGGTGAGAGTGTGTGTGTGAAAAGTGTGTGTGTGAGGGGGGGTCATGGGAAGGCAGTGGTGTGTGTGTGTAGACAGCAGGGGGGTTTAATCTCAGAAATTCTGAGATGGGGACACACACACACATACATAATACATACACACATATATACCTATATATATATATACACATACACCTATGTATAAACCCTAAGACACACACCTATACAAACAATACATATACATATGTATATACAATATATACACACATATACATGTATAAACATCACAGAATTTGCATTTCAAAATTGATTTAAAACTGGAAAAAATACAGGAATGAACATTACTGTTCATTACTGAACTTAAAAGGGGGTAAACCCAAATCCGACCCCTAAACTCGACTAAGGCTTGAAACCAATGGTTGGTAATTGTGTCCCCACACGTGTACGTGTCGTGTGTGTCCATGGGAGTCCAATACGACACGACATGACGTGTCCAGGAGTCTAAAACCCAAATCGGGTAAATTGACAGTGCACAGTATCGTGCTAAGGTGCACACGCGTGTAGGACACGGTGCACGTGTCCTCGTGTCTCGTGCACACGTGTGTAGGTTCGCCTAGGGTCAGGCTAGGTGTCCCAGTATCTGTCTCGTGTCCAAGTGTCACACAGCGTCGACACGAGGCCCGTATCAGTCGGGTTTTCTCGACTGATACACGCTGTTTATACTGCATCGTGCAGCGGTGCACGTGTCTCGTGGACACGACACACGCCACGTAGGGCCACGTGGTCAAGTCCACGTGTAGCCCACGTGTTGGGCTATACACTCGTGTCACCATAAGGTGTCCACAACGTGTCTAGAGTCGACACGACTCGCATGTCAGTGAGAAAAAACGTGTTCATGCAGTGCAGTGTATGGTTAGTACGTGTCGAATTTCTCGCTCGACACGACACGACATGACACAAAACTTTGGGGATATCTTGTCAGACATTGCCCCTAGGTTTGTGTCAAGTTTTACGTGTCCACGTGTCCAGGTGAGGGAGAAAAGGGGGTCGGGTAGCAGGGCACAATGCACTGTGTGTGCACAGCGTATTCGTGTCCATTTTGGACACGGATACGACACGATAACGTGCTCAGTCCTAGTGTTTCGTGATCAGCATGCTAAGGGCTACCCAAATGTGCAATTTGTTTTAGAAAATAACAACTTTTATTTCTAAGTGACATTTCACCAAACACTGTAATTTAAACACAGACACGTGTCCGATACGGACACCAAACCAAACCTATTTCCTACCAAACTTGACACACAGCTAGGGTTTACCTATATGCATACAATTATGAAAAGAAAACACAATATTAACTAGGTTTGAGGATATTTACCTATGTGTGCAAAATCCTCAAATATAGGCCTATTTGAATGAAATCCTCCTTCAACTCCTAATGTCCAAAGCTTCACAAATCCTTACTAGCAAGCCACAATTGGTATCCTCTAGTGTAGGGGAGTCTAATGCAAGAAACTAGGCTCAATTTGGAGCTAAATTGATTGAATGGTGAGGGTGTGAAGTTGTAGGAAAAAACTAGGTTTTAGGTGTATGTAAATGAGGCTTGAATGAAGGGGGGTGTGTTTATATGGAAGGGGGTAGGGTTGGGCTGCCATGGGTAGATATTTTAGGGTTCTTCCACCTAGCAAACTTAGCTTCTAAGTCTTGGACCAAGTAGATAGATATTTAGGTTTCTAGGAAATATCTAAAAGTAAAATATCTAGATATTATCAAACCTAGATATTTACACATAAAGCTAATATCTAACATTAGCCTCCTAGGTTAGTGACTAATCTCTAGATTAGGGTAAACTAGGTTAGGGACTAATCATGGCACTAATCAACTAGTTAAAGAATAATAAATTACATAAATCCAAATAAATTCTAATAAATTACCAAAATACCCTTTTGACTAAAAAATGGTAATTTGATATCCTAATCACATGGTTAGGCTTACTTGGTCATGGTTAGTCTCTAGGTTATGAAATCTCTAGGGTTTACACTAGGGTTATACTAGTAAAATCACAAAGTCATAAGTCGTGACTTAGAAAATAGTTTTAAATTAACTAAAATCACCAAAAATCATATCATGGCTAAAACACCATTAATAAATAATAATTTTTCAAAAATACCCCAATTTTAGAAAATTGGGTGTTACAACAGAGCCGCTTATTGGCATTTCTTTTACCATCAAGGGTGGCTTCCGCTTCATTCTTGGAGCAGTCTATGGGCACAATGACAGGCGACTTAGGGAGACCTTGTGGGCAGACATCGTGCGAATAGGTTGTATGGCGGAGCACCTTCATCTCCCCTGCTGCTTATGGGAGACTTCAATGCCATGCTACATCGACAGGAGAAGATGGGAGGTCGTCCAGTGCCGGATTCGATCTTATACGACTTCTAGAGGTGTCTCCTCTTGTCTAGGCTGAGGGGCCTAGAGAGAGCCAGACACATTTGGACCTGGCACAATAAGGCGGTCCACAACAGGATTGCCTGTCAGCTGGATCGAGCTTTGGGAAATAGTGAATGGTTTCGCTACTTCTCGAATTCCGTGGCGGAAGGGCTAGCGGCAGGGACCAGCGATCACTCCCCTATCCGGGTGGGTCTCTTTGTGAGGTCTACTTGGAAGGCACGTCCATTTCGGTACAACAATGGCTGGTACCTTTCTGCGGGATATGAGGAGGCTATTTTGGGAGGGTTGCACTATACTCGGGAGGGCACGGCTCAGTTTCGTATGGCTCACAAACTCAAACAGGTCAAGAGAGCTATTCGGGATTGGGTGAAGAAGATGCCGCGGTCCTTCCTGGAGGATAAGGAGGCCGAGCTTCGAGAGGTTCAGGAAGCTTTGCAGGCTGACATGCTGAGCGGTGAGTTAGCAGCTAGGGAGCGGGACCTGATTGCGAAAGTCAACATCTTGAGGCTTCAGCAAAAGATTAGTGCGGCCCAGAGGGCCAAGTGTTCTTGGCTCAAGGATGGGGATCGGTGCACCAAGTTCTTCTATGATGTGATCCGTGCCAGACAGCACCGGAATAGCATCCTCAGGCTGCTTAATGGCGAGGACATGCTTATTGGCGACCCGATGGAGATTCAGGAGGAGGCAGTCAGGTTCTATTCTGACCTATATCAGCAAACTGATTATCCCACCACGTTTCCAGATCTTGTCACGAAGAGGCTGGTGACGCACCATGGGAATAGCTTGCTGTTGGCCCCTATGAGATTGGAGGAGGTGGAGGATATTGTGATGAAAGCAGATCCTAATAAGGCTCCGGGGCCTGATGGCTTCTCTTCTGGGTTCTTTAGACGTCATTGGGGGGTGCTAAAGTTTCCAGTTCTGGAGGTGGTACAGGAGTTTTTCTTGGAAAAAAAGTTGCTGAAGGAGCTGAATCACACCTTCTTGACCTTGGTTCCGAAGAAGGAGGGTGCTACCTCTCTCGCCGACTTCAGGCCTATTGCATGTTGTAATTATCTTTACAAGATAATTACGCACCTCATGTGTCGGCGTATGGAGGGGATTATGCAGGGCTTGGTGTCTCGGAATCAAGCGGCTTTCATCAAGGGGCGCTCGATCGCCGAGCACAGTCTTCTTGCTCATGAGATGGTGAGGGATTTCAATAAATCGGGGGGGATGAAGGCATACGTTAAACTGGATTTGCGAAAAGTATATGACACGGTCAACAGGGACTTCCTCTTCCACCTTATGCTTACTATGGGCTTTGATGAGAGATGGGTGGTTAGGGTGAGGGAGTGCATATGCTCCTCCACATTTTCGGTCCTTATTCAGGGTACTCCATATGGATGTTTCTCGAGCAACAGGGGACTGCGGTAGGGGGATCCTCTCTCTCCGTACCTGTTCACACTGGTGATGGAGTACTTCACTTGTCTGATGAACCTGGTGGTGCATAGTAGAAAGATCGTTCCCCTTTTCAGGCAGGTCAAGCCAGTAGTATCTCACTTGATATATACTGACGACCTCTTGGTATTTCTGTATCCATCTATGAGGGGGTTGAGGGCGCTGTCAGATATTATGGTAGAGTTTGGACGGTTGTTCGGCCTGCAGCTGAATTGGGAAAAGAGTAGGGTCTATTTCAGCTCTCTGTGCACCCTCAAGGAGGAACGGGCTCTTGTCCTGGGAGTGGAGAAAGGAGAGTTACCAGTGAAGTATCTGGGGGTTCCGTTGACGGTCAATTACGCCAGGGATCAGGATTGTATCAGCCTGGTGGATTTTGCCCAACGGAGAGTGGAAGGCTGGCAGGCAGCTGGTCTGTCCTTTGGTGGTCGTATTGAGCTGGTGCGGTCTGTTATCTCTGGCATTGCTATGTTCTGGTTACAGTCGATTTAGATCCCAGTAGCTACCATTAGGAAGGTGGAGTCCATTTGTGCTAATTTTATCTGGAGGGGAGGTATGCATGCGATTGCTTGGGAACAACTCTGTCGGCCCCGGGAGGAAGGTGGAGTGGGGTTGCGACCTCTTCGGGTGGTTAGGGAGGCATCGGAGGTATGGATGGCGTGGCGATTCATCAAGGGGGGTTCCCTTTGGGCAGAGTGGCTGGCTAGCAGATATGTGCGGCATAAGAATTTTTGGACTTGTAAGATTGATAATAATTTGTCGGTCTCATTTAAGGCTATTCTTAGGTGCAGACCGATCCTTCAGTCCGCTATCTGTAAGATTATGAGAGATGGGGCTAATACTGATCTCTGGCTGGACCCGTGGATGGGTAATGGCTCCCTTCTGGAGATCTTGGAGGCTCAGATGGACAGAGAGACGAGCAGAGGAGTGAAATGTAGTCAGATTATCAGGGATAGGAACTGGAGGCCGGAGGAGTATCCATACACAGCACAGTTTGGGGAGGAGATTCGCCGGATCACTATCGATACTAGCCTGACTGAGGACTCCTGGTGCTGGGCTAATCCTGGTTCGGTTGGTGGGTCTGGGATATTCAGTTTTAAAAGTTGCTATAATCTGGTTCGGACCCCACACGACATGATTGAGGAGTATGACTTTATTTGGGCGAAGGGGATTGCTCGCAAAATACAACTTTGTTCATACAGACTCCTTCTGGGCATGTTGATGACTCGGGACAGACTTATGAGGTTTGGGATGCAGATTCCAGACCCGAAGTGTGTTCTCTATACCGGTGATACGGAGTCTATGGGCCATCTATTCTTCGAAGGCCCATGGACTTGGCACATATGGGAGGAGCAGTGCATGCGATCGTTGGAAGGAGTTGGCAGTGCCAGAGATATCCGGGGGATCCTCTGCTAGATCAGAGACCGTCGAGACATGAACCCTGGTTGGGCCAAGATGGCGAGAGTTAGACTTGCTACATCAGTTTGGCATGTCTGGAGGGAGCGCAACAGACGTATCTTTGAGGGACTGGCTACTCCGCCAGTCGGAATTCTTCATAATATAGAATTCGATGTATCTGTAATGGCCCCTTAATTGGGGATGGAGATGAGAGAACAATGTATTGTAATACCTTTACTGTGATTTGCGTGGAATAAAATTTACCCTTATTCCAATATATATATATATATATATATATATATATATATATATATATATATATATATATATATATATATATAGCAAATGACCTTTAGCCTAGTGGTTAAGAGAGATGCATGCGGCCTAAGTGGTCGGGAGTTCGAGCCTCAGTGGAGGCGAGTTCGCCACAATTACCAATTGCTTCAAAATATATATATATATATATATATATATATATATATATATATATATATATATATATATATATATATATATACTCAATTAAAAATATTTATTTATCATTTGACTTTATTAATAATTTTTAAATAAAATTTCTATGTTGTATAATTGTAAATTAGAGTATCTTCAACCCTGTTGTCTAGTTATGTCTTGTGATTCTTAAATGACATGAGACACAATACAATGCCTTTCATATGTGCCAAGATTATATCTACAGAAGATAATAAAAATTACTTCTTTTTTTTCCCCAATTTTCAATACAACTTCTCCTCTTTTTTCTTTTTTTCTAAATATTTTTATTCATAATCGGTGACTTGGAGGTAAAATCGTGGTCTAAGTGCATTGTCTAGAGTTTGAAAACCAACTTCACAATGTCTTTGTCATGTCATGTCATATTCATTATTTATTTGACACAAAAGACTTTTTAAATGAAAGCTTCTCGTTCCTATGTGGCAATAATTTTTTTTTTTCCAAACTCAGTTGTTGATGATCAACATCCACTTCTCCTTTCATTTTCTCTCTCATTTTTTGATAGATTGCATTTCTTAGACGAGGAGCTAAAAATAACCCCTTTACTCTCTTTTTAGGGATATTTTAACAAATGTCCCCATTCAAAATATGAAAACTAACATATACATCCAAATTTTTTAAAAAACTAGTAAATGTTCTCATTCTTTGTTAATTAGCCAAAATTTCGATTAAAGAGTAGAGATATATTTTAAAAATTTATTTGTTCGAATGTGAGCATTTGCTATTTTTTTCTAAAATTGGATGTATATACTTCGTTTTTATATTTTAAATGAAAATATTTGCTAAAACATCCATTCTTTTTGTACCAAACAATAAAAAAAATGTATCACTCTACCATTTTCATTCCTGCAAATTTTTTCTCCACTTTTATCTCCTACCAAATGAATTCTAAATGAGTTTGGAGGGAATAATAATAGATGTGCAAGTACGACTTTGATCCCTGCTACATTTTGTGGGCCAACATTGTCTCTTCCTTTTGAATGTGGGTAGGACTCGTGGATTGGACTTTTTAAATAGTTTTATAATTTAAAATATTATTTTGCTAATTATATTGTTTTGTTAATATAAAATTTTATTTTTAACTATGACAATTATTTGACATAAACATAATAAATATATGATATGGAGCTGCCAAATCCACATGGGCCCACCATTTTATTTATAATTAATTATATTAACTTTCTTAAAGTAATACGTCATTAGTTAATAATTAATTACTAGGTATTTAGTATATTTATCTTTATAAATATTATTTTTTGTATTTGGATGGCGACTAATGTTGTATGTATGAACACGAATACGATACGTTATGGTAAATATAAAGACAAAATGGACATGACGTATCTTTTGGTGTGTCCACGAAATATTGTATATGTATTTGTTGAGTTTTTTATATCTGTCCAACACGATCAGGATATAGTTTTGGAGTGTCTATACCTAAGAATTTGTTTGGATTTTAATTTGTAGTTTATAATTATTAAGAAATAAAAATAGTTATTTATTATTTCACATAATTAATTTATTTTATTATATAATTAAAACAACTAATTAGTTAACCTATCTTTTTTATTAATATTAATGAATTATAATTACAATTTATCTTTATTTATAAAAAAATTATTTAATTTTCATTGTTACTTTCTACTTTCTCACTTTCTTATTATAACCAAATATATTTATCTAGAAAAAATATATAATTTATATTATTTAAAAGTGTAAATATAAATAGGGATCGATATTGTGCCTGGTCGGGATGTCCAAGCCCGTAAACGGGCTCGGGTCGGACATGGGCCGTTTTTTTGGCCCTAAAAAAATTTCAGGCTGGGTCGGGCCGAGCTTAATTATTATTTATGAAGCTCAAGCCCTTCAACAAGAGTCGGACTTTTCAGGCCAAGTTGGATCGGGTCGGACTTAATTGTTATTATAGGCTACAATTGCACTTCGATTGAGGAGTCCTGGACAAGGTTGTTCTATATTAACTCGTAGGTAGATATATTCATAGGATTTTTTGTGCTTGCTACTTATATATACGTACGAGTGTCTACTGATCCAAGGGTACGGATGTATAATGTTTAAACCATGCAGAAAGAACACTAGGTAATCATCTCACATTACTACAAAGTTTTAACTGTCACGCCCCGGTCCCGTAGGACCGATCGTCATCGTTAAGGCGTGATGACACGTGAGTTTAGATTGCTCTCACGCAAGGCGGATTCCATAACGACCGAATACAACAGCTTGCGACGGGATCGTCGCACAGAGTCCCAAGCAAAAATATTGAATGAACAAGGCAACATAAATATTGAAACAAAATCAGAGTCTTTTATTGATAATGAAAGAAATATTACAAAGGCGCAAAGTACAAGTCCCTTAAGCTCACTTTTCTCTCTGTTTACAATCACTCAACTCTCTCTCATCTCTCAATACCATTTGACGAGCCAGCAGATGCTTCAGATAGGCGATGTCCATACATTATGTCCCGTATAGATGAATTTTTCAATACGGCTGCACGTCTCGAAATGCCAAGGAACTCCATGCCTCAGCGCGTCCAAGCGAGCTCTGCCTCGATGAGCATATACCTGTAAGCTGCACATGCAAACTGTGTGGATGTCAGTACACAACCATATTGGTGGAGTGAGCTCCTCGCCCACCCATACAAAACCAACACGTTCATTTACTTTGTGCAATATGATCCCTTTATGATTATCTTTCTACTATTGCCTTGGATCGATTTTAGGACATAGACGCTTGGCCTATTTGTGTCTTTAGACCATCACCGTGCCTCGTACCGATAACTTACTTATCGATGTGTCTCTAGACCATTCTCGTGCTTGCAACATCAAATATTGACTCGTACTTGATCTTCCGACTCATACTTTGGGACGCAATATGTTTTGTGACATTGACTTGGTTCGTGCTTCAAATATCGAGACCGTGCCTCACAATTCAACGTGACATGACCAACTTTGCCTTACGGCCCTTCCTGACCTAACTCAAGATGACTCAATCCCGACTTGTGGAACTTGTGTTGACGACTCAAACACGATGCCATATTCGTGCCGAAGCACGTGTTCTTGCTATAGCCAAATTTTAGGCTCCATAATGGTGTTGCAACCGAGCACACCTTCTTAACTCAATTCATGTCGTGCTTGTACTTTCTTTGATTCAACCGATACTGTGCATGCGGATTGCCGCTTAGCACACCAACTCATCTATATGAAAGGTTACTAGCAATATCAAGCTATCTTGGACTATAGCTGGGTTAGACGTTGACCCTTTTGCGCACGAGTAGCGAGTCCTATACAAAAGTTCCCGAATCACCCGTGCAAATTCATTGCTGGCACGTGCCGATTCATGGCTGGCGCTTGCTATACTCTTTCCTCCCGGGCCTATTCATTGCTAGCTCATTAGTAACTATACCTTGTGCACAAGTTGTCCATGACCATGCAATGGTGCCTATCTAACTCACCATATGACTCAAACCATGTTCTTCTTTAATCATGATCATGCTTTACATACTTCCTGAGAGACTCCCAAGCCACGGGATCGGTCTCGACGACAAACGATCGCATAAACTTTCTATCCCTTGAAACCCAGGTAATGACTACTGCATAGCCTTCCGGTTTGACTTGAACAAACGTGTTCCTTAGACCGTGGCATACTTCTCCTTGAACCAACCGTGGCTTGTGCCTTAAACTAACGTGCATTCTATGCGGCACTACCGTCCAAATCATACTTTATATGACAAGCCTGGAGGTCGTAGGACTATGTGACTTTGACAACCGCAAAAAACATGGGACAATGCTTGCTATGACTTCGATAGTCCAGCAAAACTCTTTTCTAACTCAATCTTGCAGCAACTTAACCCGTGGGACGAACAAAGGCTATGCCAAGCCTTGGACGATGGGACCGTGCATGCTTTATCAAGCATTTATACGTGTGACGCCTATGACTTAGGCTAATTTCATAGCTTTGTGGTAACTTAGGCTAACTTTCTTTCTCCTAAGCCACGGGACGAAGGACCGAGTATCATTTTGAAAGCACGTCGTGCAACGATTCTAAGCCGACCGTGGGACCTTTCCATATTCTAACTCAATCCGACCCAAATTGGGATTATTCCCTTAGCTATGTAGATTCGTCTCTTTTATTATTAAGCCTACTTGTGCAGTTGAATTTTTTTATTTTATTAGTGTGAAGGTCAAGCTGAGGCAAGTTCACCAAAGCCATCCACCTGAGCGAGGAGTCCCCTCGACCAAGCGGGACTTCGAGCAGGCCATTGCATGGCTAAGTCCAACGCCGTTGGCGTTTTGATTCTTCTGATTAGACTGAGCGGGATGGGGCATTACATTAACTAGTCATCATTCCTCAATTACAATCCAAAAATGATTCTAACAAAATCATGATTGTCACCCCCACTTTCCTGAATAGGACTAATATAGTCATTTATAATATTTTATTATTTTAATATTATTTAAATTACTATTGTTAGTCTTTTTTTTACATTATTAGTTAAATAGGTATTTTGTAGATATAGATATATTTTTGTTCAATACGTTTTTATTATCAAACTTTTAATATATTAAATAAATATGGATATGGAACATTTAGTTTTATTTTGAATTTCTTTTAATAGTTAATTGGTATTTATTTTATTTATGGGTGTATATACATATATGTAAATATATGTGTAATATTATAAAGCAAGAAAAACAAAGTATTATTAAGATAGAAATAATATTCATTTATGGCTGGTTTTTATATATAAATAAACATATAAATATATATGTATGTATGTATGTATGTATGTATGTATGTATGTATGTATGTATGTATGTATGTATATACACTACTAAAATAAGGCAAATTAGCGACGTCATTATACGTCGCTAATAATGGAAACTACGTCGCTAATTAAGATTAGCGACGACTTTAGCGACGGAAAATGAACGTCACTTTTAAGCTAGTCGCAGATGGCACATTCGTCGCCCTACGTCGCTATTTGCGACGTCAACATCGTGTCGTTGGGTCATCGCAATGTTAGCGACGTAGAGCGACAAAAATGTTACGTCACAAACTTAGCGACGTTTTGTTCTATTTACGTGATGACGTGGCAAGTCTGCCACGTCAGCAATGTGGTGACGTACAGTGACGTAACATCGCTAATCAGAGACGTATAGCGACGTCCACTTCCCGTCGCTATGCGTCGCTATCCGTCGCTATACGTCGCAGAATAATAAAAAAATATTAAAAAAATAAAATGTGTATTTTTGTTATGCTGTATGTCTGTGTTTACAGTGTGTGTGAAGTGCAGTGTTCGAACCATCGACAGTTTTGCTTACTGTTCTATGTTTTATCTTGGATAAAAAGAGCAACAGTTCAGCGTGCACTTCTCAGAGCTTCCTTTTCACGTCCTTCACCTTCTCGGGATCCTGTACGACGTCCCGAGAGAGTGAATGATGTGAAAATGAAGCTCTCAGAAGTACACCCTGAACAGTTGCTCTTTCTGTCCAAGATAAAACATACAACAGTAATCGAAACTATCGATGGTTCCGAACACTGCATTTCACATACACTGTAAACACAGACACACATCATCACAAAAATACACATTATATTTTTTACAAATTTGGGCAGCACCTCCTTTGTATATCAGATCATCGCTTATAACCCAGCGTAGGTATATTTGTCATCCCCGTCGCAGATATCACAAAGTAAATATCACAATGAAAATACCAACAAAGTAAATATCACAAAGTAAATATCCAACAAACTATACTTCACAGACACACATCATCACAAACATCCAATAGAGTCAAATAAAAATGGAAGATGATAAAAAGTCTCCCACCAAGTGTATAAACAAAAGTGTACCAATAAACAATTTGCCCATAGGGCCAATACATACAACTCATAAAAAATCAATAAAATCACTGAGGACCCCTGCCGCACATCTGGGATAGCATCTACTCATACTGCTCCTGTGTGAGCTGCACCGTAGGGGCAGTAGGAGGCAGTACAACGTCTGGAGTCGGCGTCGTCGATGGACCGGAAGGACGTATCTGCTCCAGCTCTCGCAGTCGGTCACCATGCGCAGCAAGGGTACTCACCATCCTCTGAGTACTCTCCTCAAGAGAAGTATGTAGCTGGGTGAGTGAGACAGCCACGGTCCTCTGCGATCCCTCCAGCTCGACCTGTCTACGCTCTGTGCGCTGTGTAGACTCGGTGAGCGTGTGCAAGCTGGAAGATGTAGCCTGCTGCAGACTCATCAACTCCTGTATACTGCGCTCGACCGCATCAAATCGTCCGGTGATCATCGGATCGTCGGATCGTCGCTCTGCCTGAGCTGCCTGAGAAATCTGCTGCTGCAACTCGCGACGCAGCTCGTGGAGCTGTCTGCACACATCCTACGCTCGTGATGATGCCTGCAAAGCTGGAGACTGTGCACTGACAGAGGGGGCCCGGGATGACTCTGAAGTCAAATAGGCGCCGTAGGATCCCGTACCGTAGTACGTACCCTTCTGAAGACTGCCAACGGCGGTTATCCAGAGCTCGTCCGACGATGGAGTTGTAGGCGGCTGGAAGGAAGTACCAGCCCCTCCCTCTGCTGGCGCACTAGCAGCCGCAGCCGCCTCCTCTTGTAGCCGAACAAACTCGGCCTAGAACAATGTTTGCTAACGTATAAGTGTTTGCTAGAGTCAATATTGATATCTATTTTCATGTTTTCTAAATTATAGTAAATTAATATAAAGAATAGAACGTACATATGCCTGCGTCGCCTTCTCGTCATTGAACTCCCCAGCCCTCCGCTGGGTGACCAGAAAGACGGTCACCATATTGGGGTCCTCACCCTTTTTTACCTGTTAAAATATATTATCTATTATTAGTATTAAACATTCTATCCAACTATATATAAAATAATGTTCGTCATAGGAAACGTACCTGTCACCCCTGTTTTCCGTTCTACGTATTTTCAGTATACGTATACGGAATCCTGACATGTATTTTATTTTCCTGCCTGGCTAGCTAATTTCAGTTTAATCATGATTAGGTTCATCATGGCATGTAATGGTTTAACTTGGTTTATTTTGGGTTGGCTTGGTTTATTCTTTGGTTCATCATGTTAAACCCACCACCATCCCCCTTTATAACCCACCTAACTTTTCTCTCTCCTCTACTTTCTCATTAACTCTTCTTCCTTCTCCATTAAACCCACCACCAACCAAGAACACCCCTTAGGCAAGTGCAACTTGCTTCCACAAGAGAACCCATTTTTTTATTGTTCTATTAGCTTCTCCTCATGTTTCTAAGACACATTAGAACTTGTCATTTTCCATTTTGAGGCTTTGATTCTTGTAGATCTAGAAATTGGTCATTTTCGGATTTTGGTGGTTTTGATCTATCAAACTTCTTTGTTTTCAAATTTTGATGGTTCCATGTTTAAGAGAATTTTATTCTACCCAATTTTGACCATTTGAAAGTTGGATTTGGACTTGTTTTGACCAAGTTATAGACTTTTGAAGCTATGGGTTCAACCATGGAGTTCTTGCTGATTTGGAGAAGTCAGTGAGCAGTGTGTGCGAGCTTTTTAGCTTGCGCCACTGAGTTGCACGCACTCTTTAGCGCAGCGCAGTCTGACCTCTGCAGTCTGACTCGTGCGCAGTCTGACTCGTGCGCAGTCTGACTCGTACGCAGTCTGACTCGTACACAGTCTGACCTCTTGCGCAGTCTGACTCGTACGCAGTCTGACCTCTTGTGCAGTCTGACTCGTGCGCAGTCTGACTCGTGCGCAGTCTGACCTCGTGCGCAGTCTGACCTCTTGCGCAGTCTGACTCAGGCGCAACCTAGCCTCGCGCAGTCTAGTGCCTGGCGCAATATGACTTGGCCTGACTCTTCCTGGTGCAACTTGGCCAATGCCACTTGTTGGCCATAGTACCCCTTGCTCCTCCCCTTGGGCGCATTATGTCCCCATATCCCCCTTTTTAGGATTTTTGCACCCATTTTATATCCTTACGCCTTTTTTATATAAACTCGACATGAACCCGATGTGATCATGACATTATTTATGAATGTTAATCTGAACACGGCTTAGTGATGGAATTGCATGATCAGTGACCCGTTGTGGTGCACTTGCATAAACACGAAATGGCATTATGACCTTACAAGATAACTCTTGATAGTGACCCGCCGTGGTGCACTCTTGACAAGTAAATTGACATGATAATTCTTGATGATGGTCCGTTGTGACGCACCCTTGCCGTGATAAGTAATCTTGATAAGTAACATGACATGATGGTGACCCGCCGTGGTACACCCTTGACAAGTAATCTTGACATGATAACCTTGATACGCTGTTACGACAGCTAACCTGACATGCTAAGTGAATTCTTGACACCATGGGTGATTGTATTGAATATGCTTGTATAAGCAACCAGTCTTGTCTCGCATCATGTCTAGGACATGTATCCCTGGTTACCACGGTCAGGGATTCATACTGAATCTGACTAGGTTAATGACTAGATTGATCAAGTAGAGCATATAGAGAGGTATTCCGGCTACAAGCAATCCCGTTATCTGGGCGCCTTCCTTGATGGACTTGTAGCCTACCGACGAGTAGGGCACATTTCCAGCTCACTGCTATGTGGGGCACTACATGAAACGATTACTATGCACACTGTCATGTGTTGCATCCAAGTCACCTAACAAGACATGATAACTCTAATCTTGAACCTTGCGTCTGGATAACCTGGATAGTCTGCAGGGCTTGTGGCCGTAGGCGTACCTCATTGCATCTTGCTAGTAACTAAGCTTGTGATAACCCTAGTTAGTTAAGTATCAAGCCGTACTCTTTGCTTGGCCGTGAATGATGGATGGAGTCCTATCTTGTCTAGTCTTGCCCAGATCCGGTGCATGGATATCACCGGATATGCTTGTTTATGCTTTACTTTATCGATAATTGGTTCGAGGCTAAGTTCTGTTCAGGTGAAGGGTTACAACCCCGGCTCTTGTTTGGTTTACAGGTTGTAACTTGGTTACCGGAATAGTCCTCTAGTTATCTTATCGTTTATCATCCAGTTTTCTTTAACTCATGTCTTATGTTATTTCACCTATGACTTTATGTGCTGACATGCTGGTTTTAGTTCTTAAGTGAAGCCCCCTTTGTGGCACTTGCTCTTTCTGGGGTCTGACCCAGCTGGTTTTGTATGGCCAAATTTCGGAGCAGCTACCGAGGATCTCCCAACTTTTCTGCCAGATGGTGAACACTAGAAAGAATCCCGGCAACGAGTGGGTTTTTATTTTGCTCTCCCACTCCATTGTACAAATATTTTTTTGAGGCGTTTAGCCGCCGAGCAAGTGTTAGCTCGTTGCAACTTTACTTACTGTCTGCCTACGGGCTGTAACATGATTGACAAATCCTAGGGTTGATCATGTATGACTTAAACTCTTGCTAGTCTTCGTATTTTGTATGACTAGCTTCATGATCATCTGAATATGTAATGTATGGGACGTCTTACCTTGTATGTCTGATGATCTATCATCTTGTTATATCTATTTGTTGCTTGAGATTGAGACACTAGGCTTGTTATTGACCTTAAGAGACTGATGGCTTGTAGTAAACCCTCATGCATCTAGACAGCCGTGACCGTATTGCGAGGTGAGATTCACTTCAATGTACGTAGCTGGATGTGTCTGTTCCCCGCTCTCCAGTATTCTGGTTCTGGGGCGTGACAGTACCAGACGACAAAAATGCTCCGTCATCGGAATGGAGCCACCATACCACTTACCGGCGCTCGACCGCGCCACCTTGGCCTTGTCAGACCGCTCCTGGTACCTGGGCTCGCCGAATCTAGCCTTTATCGCAGTCCACTGCTCTGGCGTGATCCAACCATGGATCGGCTTTTCGGAGCGATCACGAGACTTCTAGTCGTGGATCGCATCACGGATGAGCTTGCCTGCGACGGCAAAAAATTGGCCCTCGATCTTCGCCGCCCGGTGTAGTGGATAGAAATAGGTCCTCTACAAGAAGTAAAATAGAAAAGATGTATAATATACACAAATGATTATTAAAATTTAAAAATAAACAAAATTTTTACCTTTAAGTGGGCGAACCAAAAGGCCTTCCTATCTGCGGGAGCATCTGAGTAGTTAATCCAAGGCCCACCATAGTTCTGCCTCAGAAATACCTCCAGCTGTCTCTGTACTGCAGAAGGCCGATATCTATACAATAATAATTTTCATGAATATATATGTACATGTAATCATTTGAGAAATATATATTAACCAATTAACTTACTTCGTAGGCCCGTCCGTCCAAATCTCCATACGCGTCTCGTCCGGCAGAGCGCATGGAGGGTCGCTCTCACCTCCTGCCTGGACAAGATCAGTCTGATCGCCGTCCTCCATATGCTCGGCGTCGGCTCCCCCCATGGAGCCGTCGAGAGGAGGAACCCTGAATGCGGGATCAGGGATGCTGGACGCGGGATCAGGAATGCTGGATGCGGGATCAGAAACGCTGGACGACGAGGGAGGAGTCGCCAACCTGCTGGAACTGCCCTGTCCCGGTAATGAACCTGGAACAGAACGGTACAATGGCGTACTCGGAGATGAGGATGAGGGTACGGAATCTCCATCCCCAGCCCGAGGCAGACGAGACTGCCTAATATAAAATCCTTCGCGTCGTCCAGATGGTCTAGTCATACTTGATAATAACATATGACAATAAAACAAAAATACATATTTATATGATAGACATCACAGATTTTTGAAAAATATCATAGTCACAGATAAAAGTGTCACTAATGTTTCACTAAAGTGTCAAATATGATGATAAAACAAACGTACAAATTTAATCCACTTCTGAAAATTCATCTAGTTCGTTTAGCTCATCATCATCATCATCATCTTCTTCTTCTTCTTCCTTCTCCTCCTCTACATCTTCACTTTCATCTGCATCTTCCTCTTCAGATAATTCTACTTCTTCTACACAATTAGATGTGTAATGAGGAACTTCCGTCGTGTCCACTTCTATAATATTTGTTACAAGAGGTAGTTCATCCTCTTGATAAGCTATATCGTCAACCTCAAAGGTATTTCTAGTTTTGGTCTTGCATACTGCCCACCAGTCCGACCTTGTCGTTCCCCGTTTAGGATAACTTGTGAAGTACACGAGCTGAGCCTGACTTGATAGGACAAATGGTTCATAGGCTTAATATCGACGCCGATAGTTTATATCCACATGACCGTGCTTGTCTACTTTCCAACCTTGACCTTCAATCGGATCGAACCAATCACACCTGAATAACACAATCTTAGCAGGCTCTATTCCATAACTATATGTCAGCTCCACGATCTCCCGTAGCACGCCATAGAAATCGTTGCCCGCATCAACATCTTTGTAGTTCGAAGATCTGATACACAAACAGCTATTTTTGGTGGAGTCGAGATCCAGAAAGTTGTCTCTGATCGGGCAAGTTGTTGACTTGAACCTAAACCCATTAACACAGTAGCTTGGTCATATTTTTACAGCATAAATTGGTCCCTTGGCTAGCGTTCTAATAGACTCATTCTCAAGTCTTGCGTATGGACGATCGACCTAAATACCACGAAAAAAGAAATTAAGCTCATTCTCAATCAAGTGCATATACAGAAAGGTAATTACAGAGTTCTCAAGTCTTACATATGCACTCAACCATGATGGAAAATAACGCCTCATTTTTTGTTCTAGTTCTTCTTCTGTTATGTGTGGCCTACCTGACCTCACATCATCATTAAATATGCTGAAAACAACATCGTTTAATTAATGTAATAGTATAATAATCAACACTATTAAAATAATGTTGACGTATTAATTACTTACCCCTCCAGTTTATCTACTTTCTCCTCGTCGTAGTTGAGTAATACATACACCTGAGCAGCCCTTAGCTCATCATCGTTCAGATATCTCTTCTTCATTTTACCCGATGGCTTTCCTGGAGCATTGAATACCTTCAGTATTGTGTCATTACATTCATGATCTCTGTCGTCGTTTCTGGAAGCTCTCGTTCTATTAGTTGGAACATGAGGCTTGAAATACATCGAACAAAAGTTTGTAATCTTCTCGAGAACATAGGCTTCACAAATAGAACCCTCGACCCGTGCCTTATTTTTCACCTTTCTTTTTAGGTGATTCAAATGTCGCTTGTACGGGTACATCCATCGATATTCGATGGGTCCACCAACACGTGCCTCATATGATAGATGAATCGGCAAATGCTCCATAGAGTCGAAGAATCCAGGAGAAAACACCCTTTCTAGCTTGCACAGTGTTACCGCAATGTCCTTTTCTTGCTTTTTTAGACGATCAACGAGCAATTTCTTAGAACAAAGATCCCTGAAGAATATTCTAAGCTCCGTCAATGGATCCCAAACTGCCTGCGATAAGAATTCCTGAAATTCAATCAAAATTAACCTCTCCATGAATACGTGACAGTCGTGGCTCTTCATACCCGTCAATTTGTTTTCCTTCGGATCGACACATCTTCTCAGATTTGACACATATCCGTCTGGAAATTTTAGGCCCTGGATCCACCGACAAAGTCTCACTTTATCCACCTTGTCCAGCGAGAAAATTAACTTCGGCAGGAACTGTTTTCCATTCTGCTCTATCAAATGCAACGCAGGGCATTTGTATATTTATTCTAAGTCCAACCTGGCCTTGGGATTGTCTTTCGTTTTTTCCTTTACGTCCATCACAGTATTAATTATGTTATCAAACACATTCTTCTCAATATGCATGACATCAAGATTATGTCTGATCAGATTGGTACTCCAGTATGGCAGATCCCAGAATATGCTCCTCTTTGTCCAGTTATGATCTCTACCAAATCCATCGCACTTGTACCCAGTTGTAGGATCTTCGATAGCACTTGGAAAATCTCTAACCTCCTCCCATATCGTAGCTCCATACCACCTTGGCGGTGGATCACCCTTCCCTACAACGCCGGTACGGAATGCATTCCTGTTCCTTCTGAACGGATGATCTTTTGGCAGAAATTGTCGATGACAATCAAACAAGCACGGTTTTCCTCCGTGTTTCAAGCGGAAAGCCTTACTACGGTCCATGCAATACGGACATGAGAGACGGCCATGAGTGCTCCATCCAGATAACATTTTATAGACCGAAAAGTCGTTGATGGTCCACATAAGGGTTGCCTTCATCTGAAAATTTTGCTTCCTGGAAACATCGTACGTGTTAGTGCCTACTTCCCATAACTGATTCAACTCATCTATCAAAGGCTGTAAGTACACATCAATGTTCCTCTTGGGATTGTTCGGACCAGGAATTATAACGGTTAGAAACATGTACTGAGTCTTCATGCACATCCAAGGCGGTAGGCTATACGGAGTGACAATCACAGGCCAGCACGAATACTGGGATCCCGAAAGACCAAAAGGAGTAAAATCGTCAAAAGATAGCCCTAACCTGACATTACGCGGATCTGAAGCAAAATCAGGATACACTCGATCAAAGTGCTTTCATGCTTCTCCATCGGATGGGTGATCCAACACTCCTTCAATCTGTTCTCGCATGTGCCAACTCATATTTTTGGCCGTCTCTTTCACCATAAATAATCTTTGCAACCGCAGCGTTAAAGGCAAGTAGTGCATTTAATCGGTCGGTCTTCTTACACGGTAGACCTTCCTGTACTAGTTGTCTTATAGCGATTAGCACCACAAAATCTGCACACATCTGCGTCCTTGTCGTCTTTGTAGTACAGCATGCACCCATTGCGACAAGAATCGATTTTTTCGTATCCCATCCAGAGCGATCTCACCATCCTCTTAGACCGATAGAAGTCTTTAGGTAACTTAGCACCCGTCGGCAAGATCTCTATAATCAACTCCAACACTCGGTTGTAGCATTCTTGCGACATATTAAAATCTGACTTAATGCTCAACAGTCTTGTAACCACCTCCAACGATAAATAATCCTCACAACCAGGATACAATGGAGTCCTTGCATTCTCCAGCAACTCCATGAACTTTGCAGCATCGACATTCGGTGCCTTCTCAGCTGCATCATGAACGAAACTAGGCCCCGCAGCGTCGAATACTATGTTCACGCACCCGTCGTCGTATGCATGATTATCTGAACCAAAATTAGGTCCCGTATGCATATACGACTCAACATAAGGCTCCGGCTCTGATGCTAAAGATACAAGTTCTCCGTGTGCGGTCCACTGATAGTAATTAGGCGTGAAACCCCTCGAGTACAAATGATATGTCACTTCCACTTATGGATAATATTTACGTTATGACATTTCACACACGGATACTTAATTTTGGTGCCGTCCATGTACTGAGGGAACGCCTTAGCAAACTGCAGGAACTGCTCTACTCTCGCTATGTAATCATCCCGCATACCATACATATCATCAGGACGACGATTGTACATCTATGAATGATTCTGCAAGTAGTAATTCATATCCATTTGGAAATAATTCTGCAAAGATGGACACACATTATCCAATAGGCATAAATTCGTATATTATGTCTTATTATGGGATACACATTAGTAGTGGACAGTTACTAATAACTATGCTATATCGCACATAAGTTCTTGTGCATCCAACGTGTACACATACGCAATCGATTCTTACTGATGCCAATCTCATTCAGACACACTAGATTCGTTTCGATATCGCCAGGGTTCAAGTTGAAAATTGTCTTAATTAACATCAATTTTCTTGTGCATCCTAACATCTATCTCTAACACATATATATAGGAACTAGCCGCTGCCGCTGCCTATTGTACTAACATACTGTTAGTATCCCTCTATGAATTGGAATATGTGATACATGTATTTGTCTTCAAGAATTAAACATATGCAATTACCTATCACATACATATTCCTTCATTTGTATATAGTGAGACACACATCTCTCCATGAGTTGTGGCCAAGGTAAGCTACTATTCTGCTTCCTTCATGGCTTCTGAACTCTACTACACTAATCTAACACTCACACCAACACTCACATGAACCTAGACTAATATTCTATTATCTGATACCATATTATCCTGATATGCATATACCTTACTAACATCCTAACATACAAGGATACCAAACTTATTGATACTCAAGTGAGTATCTCAAAAACTCCCTATTCACCTATGGTTACAACCCATACCCTAAACTCTGATACAACTAACCAAGTGACCCCAAGCCTCTGATACATACTTGACACCCTATAGATTAGACCCTCTGATACATGATACTAAGGCTAACCTCCATGCCTATGGCCTAGTGTCACGAGTCAATGGCCACTTGGGCAATCACCAAAAAGGAGGGTGTTCCCTGCTACTGTCACTGCTCTGTGGCAGTAGCCAAGGGAAATACAGTAGCCAAAGCAAACTCTACTTTTCCTTGCCTCATGCCTATTGTCTGCAGTGCCTAGCCAAGCCACTGCTCTGTGGCTACTAGCAAATGCAAGGCAAATGCCTAAGCCAAAATCTGTCAAGACAAACCATGCCAACCCAAGCACTGCAGGCCACACATGCATATGGTTTCCTATAAACCAACCCATCTAAACACCTGCACTCGACCATGGGGCACTCTCCTGTGCATCCAATGCATAGGTCTAATGGCCCCTAAACCTGTCATACCCCATCCTGCCATTAAGTTGCTGCCTATTAACACAGGTAACTCTCCTATACATTCAAACTTCTCATACTCTCTTCCTCTGTGATACATGTATTTGTTACATCTGTTACATCCGCTGCCGCTGCCGCTGGCCGCTGCCTATTGCACTAACAGTATGTTAGTATCCCTCTACTAATCCTATTGGGCATAAACCCATCCTAGCCACTTCGGAATTTCTCCATGGGTGATATCAAACCCATCCTAAATTCCTAATGAGGACTCAAAAGAGCCTCAAAATCGAACCTATGGATTCAAAACACACACAATAGCTGTGTGTGTGTCCGTGTGTGTCTGTGTGTGTGTGTGTCCGTATGTCCGTATGTGTGTGTGTGTCCGTGTGTCCGTATGTGTGTGTGTGTCTCTGTGTGTGTGTGTATGTGTGTGTGTGTGTGGGAGAGAAGGAGGAGGAGGAGTGTTAGGGTTTACCGGATAGAAGGAGGAGTAGCTCGGATTGGGGGAGGAGGAGCTCGAGAGGAGGAGCTCGGGGGGGGGGGGGGACGGAGTCGTCGGAGGAGGAGGGAGTCGCCGGGGGGGGGAGGGAGTCGCCGGAGGTGGGAGGGAGTCGCTGAGAGCTCGCACGAAATATAAAATTTTCGAGAGAGGGGAAAAAGGAAACAGTCCCGTGCCCTAAGTAAAAACATTAGCGACGTCAACAGTCGAGGTCGCTAAACGTCACAAACTTTTAATATATGACGACATATTTTAATAACATGTCGCTGAACGTCGCGGAATAGCGACGTCATTTATCTACTGTCACTGAACGTCGCTATTCATCGACGGTTTGCGATGTCAATATAAGGGCGTCGCTATATTACATATTTAGCGACGGTATTTTGTTCCGTCGCTAAACAACGTCGCTAATATAGCATATTTTAGTAGTGGTATGTATGTATGTATGTATGTATGTTTATGTATGTATGTATGTATGTATGTATGTATGTTTGTATGTGTATGTATGTTGTATGTATGTATGTAATATAAAGTATTAATGTAAAATAGAAGTCAAAATAGAAAACCAAAAGTCAAAATTGAAATTACAAGCAAACAAACACAATACAAAGCACACCACACGCACAAAGCAGCAGCATTACCAAACCCAAACCGAGCGCCCTCACCACCCTTTTTTTTTCCGATCAACCCGAACAATCCGAACCCCTTATATATTTGGGATTGAGAGAGGGAGAGAAATTTTTACAAAACCCTAACCCTAGCCGTCACCCCCAACCAGCGCTCACCCCGACGCCTCTGACACGCCGGAGGCCAGCCGTGCATCGCCGGAGAAGTGCGCGCGTGCCAAGACAACAGCGGCAGCAGTCGTCGACCCAACTTCGCGAGCGAAATTATCCTTCCTCGCTCGATCGTTTCACGATCCATTTCTTCTGGTATGTTCACAACATATACACCTTTAAATTCCTTCAAATAGTTTGTTCCGATTCGCATCATGTGCGACGAAAAATGAGTTCCAAAATCGAGAAAAAACTCGATTTTATGGATTTAGAAACTGTCCCGAAACTCTATGTTTGCAGTCGAATTACGAATAGAATCGCTAACTTTGGAAAATCTTCTGAAGACACTTAGACAACATATAGGAGATCAAAACCCTTCTTATAGATTTAATTTTCATGTATTATACGGAAAGTTATTGGTTTGTGAAGTTGGAAAAAAAATTGGCTTTCAAAACTGAATTTTTAGAAAAATTATCCCGATACGCCGTCCGTCCCGTCAATCCAGGCTACGTGGTCACGAACCGAAAGAATCGAAAGGTGCATATCAACTTCGTGGACGTGTGGGCTTTGACGGAATTTAAATTGGTCGCTTGTGCACGACGAATTTGATGCGTATCCGTCAAATTTACCATATCGGCTTTTGCATATTTATTAATTACTTTGTGCATGCTCGTCATATCGAGACAAACTTGTGCCAAAGGACTGTATTATTTTTCTGGTCCTGTATGACAAGTTTGGTCTGAATCTGAGAAGGTCGACCGGAACGCTATTTTGGCGGGCCTGCGACCCGATCCAATGGGCAAATTTGTGCACGGTCCACCGGAATCCAACTTTGGACATATGGTTGGGTTCGTCTCGTCAAACCGACCTATAGATAATAGTTTGATGACTTTAAGACTTTAGGTTCTGGCACGTTTTTTGATACAAAGTGGATCCAACGGCGGACACACCGTTTTGTTCCTGTGTCCAGAATTAGACTTATGGATAGGCGTTTCTAGCTATTTTGACTATTCTGAGAACGTCGGTAATGTCTATTTCAGCATTAGGAGACTGTTGTGCGAGTTGACCATTCATGGCTCTTTGAGAGGTTTGTAGTCGTTTTTTCAGCTCAGGACAGCATGCAAGTACATTCTCTGATAGTTTTCATTGCTTTGATATCTACTATCCGATTCAGTTGTAGTGTTATACGATTCTCGATACGAGGATACACAGACTAGTATACGTGAATCTCGTCATGAGATGCCATTTTTGGTTTACCTGGTATATGAGTACATTGTTCGATATTATTTCTTGTACTTGTATAGACACGATTTGTGAGTGGGCTGGCCCCCTGCTCTTCGAATCCCGTGTCATGACCTGTCATGTCTGGATTCATTATACTACTCGGATATGGGGAGTTATTAAAGGTTATGTGATCATTACCCCTACTTGTTTACTACTTGTGCATAGCTCCACCCTCACCACACGTAGGGTGTAGCCTGACCTTATACTACTTGTACATAGCTTTCCATTTTGGTCGGCCTGATCCCTACACTATTATAATACCTATGCATAGCCGGTCAAATGGAATAGCCTGATCTTGATCCAAGCCGATCACATAATGCTCTAATATCTCATGGCACTTTCTTTTATGTTTACATCATACCTCAGATTACTTTTCACTGTTTATATTCCAGTTTTATCTTGTATCTCACACATGACATGATATCCAGATCTTCTGTATGTTTTACTTTCAGTCTTGATATTTTATCTTGTATTTCATTATAATTCTCTTATAGTATTTATCAATTCACATGGAACTGCTGTTGGTGTTTGTACTTGCTCATATCCTGACAGGATAACCCCCGTTATTTTTTAGAGGATTTAGATGCAGATTTCTCGACCTACTACGGGTTTGGCATTGATGTAGCCTACTACCAGGACCAGCATGTGGACCCGGTGCTCGTAGAGGATGCACCACCAGTAGTGACCTAGTTTACCTAGATTTTGTCTGGATTACATTCCAGTTTGATACTTTGATACTTGTAGTATTTATTTTAGGATATTATTTTATATCTTGGTTTCTGAACTTGTGATTGCGACTCAGCGTTGTTTCAGACTATTATCTCATCTTTATCTTTATATTTATCTTTATCATCGTGTTTATCTTCCTTAGAATTATGTGATTGAGTTGTGGTTATATTCCTCCGTACGGAGATGACAGTTATATTATTGTGTCTTAGATGCATATGTTTTAGATGATCTTTACAGCGTTCTACCGTCGATACTGCGGTGTAGGCTGGACGTACCCACGTGCTCGTGCCCCTAAACAAGGTGCGGGTCGTGACACATTTTTATGGTGCCATGCAGGTCAGAGTCGCAACTAGTGCAATTTTGTAATGGTGCTCGACTTAGAGTGCTAATTACGAGCCTAATGTTAGGATATAGGTTTTAGGTTATGATAGGAGTTACTCAATCACATATTAGGAAAACTCCAATCTTTGATTTCCATGACAAACTCTTCTTGCATTTCGAAATAAATTATCCTTCCTTGATGATATTCTATCATGTGCCATATTAATTTCTTTGCTTAAATCTGTCTCCAGGATGACAGTGACTCGAGCTCAGGCATCTGGATCCAGTGCAGCACCGGAGAGTTTCGATCCATCGTGACCTATTTTTCTAACTGAGAGAGCTACAGATCAGGAGATTGACCCTACTGTCCCTGCCGTTCCAGAGGTAGCGGCAACAGTATCGGGGGTCTTCCTCCACCGGCCCCGCGAACTGTACCCGTTCTGCCGGAGACTCTTCCCCCTCTACCTGTGTTGTCGATTGATACTACTCAGATGTTCCACTCCTCCAGTAGATGATGGCGCAGCGAATGCAGGCTGAGGCTTCACAGCGACAC
>JANAVB010037819.1:20620102-20651971 GCA_029216955.1 Iris pallida | reverse complement strand
AAAATTCTACAGACAACCAGTCGACCACCAAACTCCACCACCACCAAACGCCACCACCATCGTCGTCATCATCACCACACAACCACTGCCATCACGGCCGTCGTCGTCGGCGCCACCACCAAAACCACCAGATCTCAAATAAAACCCCAAAATCAAAACACACACCTACCTTTGCCGGCGATCGACCGCCGCCGTGTCCACCGCTGAGCCGAGCCGTCCTTGAACTCCGGCGACCCATAGCTGTGTCCGCCACGACCAGTCCAGCCTCCAGAAACCCCTCCTCCAGCGCGTCGGGCCCTAGGTTCGCCCGGCCGGCGACTTCCCCGACGTCCTCCGTTCTCCTCCGAACAACCTCCGGCGAGCGCGACCTTTCTCCTCCTTCCGTCCTCCGAACAACTCCGGCCGAGCGCCCTCTCCAAACCCCCTTCATCTCCGACTTCCCACACTTCCCCCCGTCGCGTGCTCGCCGCGTGAGCCACCGTCTACCGCCGATGAGTCCTCCGCAGACCCAAGCCCCGCCAGCGCCTCCGTAGGCGCTCGACTCTTCCGACGCTGCGCCGCCCCACGCGTGCGCCGTCCCACGCGTGCGCCGTCCCACCGCGTGCGCCGCTCTTCTTCCCTTTCCCCGGCCACCGCCACTCCTCGCCGCCCCGGTCTTCCACTCCGCCGCTTCCACCGAACCTTCCCTCCCGCTTCTCTCTTCCCTCTCTGAGTGACAGTCTTCTTTTTTTTTTGCTTTTGTTTTTGTTCTTAAGCCACTGTTGTTCTCCTCGAAAGAGGAGAACATTGTTTTTTTATTATTATTTAGTTTATTTTTTTGTTTTTTATTCATTATTATCAGTATTATTATTTTATTATATATTATTTAGTTATTTAATTATTTATTTGGTAATTATTAGTTTAATTAAGTAGAACCACAGTAATGTACTACTGTTGTTATTATTATTATTATTATTATTATTATCATCATTATTGTTTTATTATTAGTATTATTATTATGTATTATTATTTTTATTATTATTATTTTAGGCATAATTTTATAGATATTTTGCTTCCATATTGGGTTACAAATACCCAAATGGTTACAAAAATCTAGTTTCCTAGGATATGGAGAATGAGTTTTTCTACCTAAATTATTTTTATTAGTAAAAGGAATAGTTTAAAATAGCTATAAATATTTCGATTTTCAATAGTCAATAAAAGTATAGATTTTATCAAGATATTATTTTACAAAACATGTTTCTTAGCCTTAAATAAATTTTCTAATATTATTTAGTTTCGCTTAAATATTTTTGTCTAAAATATTATTTGACAAACTTACAGTTTGCCTTAAATCGACTTTGATTTTTGGATATTTATTTGTAAGCATATTTGGACTAATAAATATTATATTTCAAGTATTATAAATTATTTTTCTAAAAATTATATAATTATTATTCTTTCTTTTGAATCTCCTCCTGCCCATAACCAATCCCATTATTCATGTTCTCTATCAAATTCAAGCCTACCTTATGTCCACCCTAACTAATTTGACCTTCCGAACTCAATGACACGATCCGTGCCGCCATCAGAGGCCACCTTGTATAGTTATTACATCGAAGTTGTAGTTCGTGCCACATTGATCATTGCAGCACACCAGGCGTCCTACCAGGCAAGACACCTTGCCATTTGCTGTTTACTTATTTTTAGCTCATATTTCATGCATTATTTATTTTCCTTATGCAAAAACTATGATACATGGCATAACCTGTTAGAACTTACTGTTCATTTATATTTCCTACTGTGTATTATTTTCTTACAAATTAAACCTAGATTTAAGGGACCACCTTGTGTGTTGCACTCATTGGCCTTGACACGTTGTACCACGAAGTTGTGTCGCATGTAGGAACGGAAGTGCGTGATTGGCTGGCCACCAGTACGTACAAGCCGTGCGATAGGAATAACCGCTAATAGAAGTTGCATGCTAGTTTGACTTAGCGGTTATAGTAGTTTGTGTAGTGGATACAACACAGTAGGCATTGGGCGGGAAGGACAATTTTTTAGCATATGGGCTTCGATGCACTTTCACTTGTGACCGAACTCTCCGCTGGAGATACGGGGTTGATGACCCATGATTACTGACGGCCACTGAGATTCTGCAGAACGTCATGCTCTTACTGATGGGGCCTCTGGTGCCCAAGGGGGACTACGCGATCCTATTCAGCCAGGGCCCATGCGTAGGAAGGATTATTCTTAACTACATATCACTTAGAATGGTTAGGCACCGTTATCCGTTAGGTACGAGTACTTTTGGTTTGGGTACTTGCATCTGACCGTGGCTTGGAACAATAACTTGTCGCGGATTAGTTCATCACATCTTGTCCTTGTTTGGTTGTAGGTGTGACTTACTACTCCGATGAGAAGGTATTGAACCTTGTTGGGGTCCGGATACCATATTGGATTCATAGCATGGAAAGATACGTTACCGTGAATTAGTTTACCATCTCCTGTCCTGTTTGGTTGGGGGGATGGTACGCTCGTTCAGTAGGTGCGTATTGGATCATGTTATAATTCGATTTAGTTATTTATTTGAGCAATATTTATTCAGTTTATATGGCATGATTATGTGTCATGTTACGTCTCTGAGGACCTGGTTATCTCTCCAGGTGTGTGTGTGCTATTGTCTTTCGCAGGTGCTTTAGCTCTAGCCGTGTTCATTGCTATTTCTCGAGGATGATTGCACTTGGATCGTCTTCACTTCGTTCGCCAAAGTCATTTTATTTTCCATGTATTTTTCTTTACTTGTTGGTAGTGGATTTGTCTCCGCCCAAATATTGTATCAAGACAATTCATTATTTTATATGATGTCTTTTATTCATTTATTTTGCGTGGATGAGATTAGTTATGGTTCTACTACATTTTACAGCTTATGTATTTATACGAGGCTTCCATATATTGGAGTATACTTCGTATGAATACAGCTGGCATGTCTACGTTCTAGTCCTACGTTTTTTGGGGCTGGGGCGTTACATGTTTTTGTGGTGGCCCACAGGTCAAGATAAATTGTTTGGTTACTTTACCGTATCAAGCAAGCCAACGAATAGGATTAGAAGTCTAGGATCTCATCCACATACTTGACCTCCTTCCTCGATTCCATATTCGAACTACCGTTCGACTAATCGATTGCATCTTGCTTGATTCCTCCTATCATTATTCTTATCTTCCCTTCGTGCTTGCTAGAGATTGACCCTACTAGTTAGATGTCCCAAACACCCTTAGCTTAATTCTTTAAGTTGGGTAGAACACCCCACGACCTGACACACCCTTGACCATTAAGGGAATACCAATGGTATTATCTAGACCATAGAGACTAGAGGAATTTAACCCATTTGGTCAACCAAGACTTGGTCAATAAAACCGTAGAATGATGGTATAGGAATAAATAAGACTTAGATTCTTATGACTCCTAGACTATTCATATTTGTTCTTCAGTTCAATCTTAATCTCTCGTGCCTATGTTTTTACCATCTTGACTAATGATGCTAATGTAGCCTAGTTTTTGCAAGCTTATTCTTTTATCAAGCTTGTTTCAAGACATATGTTATTTGGGCATGTCCACTAACATAGGGTCTAATCAGAACCGGTGCATGATGGTCTGATCAACCGAATGCACTTTGGTTCGCTTTTGCCTATTATTCTACGTGGATGGGACATAGCTAAACTTATCCTCTAGAATCCCATCCACGACTGCCTTGACAATTCCTTTGAAATTATTCAATCGTCTTTGAATCACGTATTCGTATTCGATAACGTCTCCTTCGAACTCTATATTGCTTTGCCTTCACTATTTTAGGAGGACGAAGGCGTTATACTAGAACTCCCTCTAGTCTTCATATCGGCTATGACCATTCTCACTCGATGTTGCTATATCTTCATCCTAAACTACTCGACCCTATCAAGATCCTCTAATCGCTTAATTAAAGCGAATCTATTTCGTTCTCTTAATCGTGACCCTATTCATTACCCGTGACCATACCGTATTTTTTCTACGATCTAGATCGTGATTTCTTTCGACATGCTTTTGTGAAAACATTGTCATCATTGGATTCCCATTGATACCCCTTGTGTCCTCTCACCCCCTACTAATTCTAAATTTCGAGGACGAAATTCTTTTAAGTTGGGTAGGATGTAAAACCCCTAAATTTCTACTATTTTTTTATTAAATTTGATACCGATTTAAAATTTTGTATGTATACGCATAGTCGTATTGTACGTCGCGCACGACGTTTTATTTTTCGTAATTACTGACGAGTGCGAATATGTGCGAGCATACATATTTTTAGAAAAATATTTTCTTATTTTTATAATTTAAAATAATATGTAATATTTAATTTAGCTATCAAAATTTTCTAAATTTATAATTTTATTTATGAAAAGCCTTTCAATTAGAATAAATAATTATTTGATCGTACATATATTTCATAAATATGTTGCTAGATTATTTTAAATAAAAATGTAATTTTCTAGATTTATTAATATAATATTTTAATATTTAAAAAGGTATTTAAAAATAATTATGATTTTGAAATTATTATTATTGGTATTTTGAAAAATATATTTGGAAGTCATTGTGGCCATTTAAATCTTGATTTGATTTTTTGGATTTATTTAAATAGTTAAATATTCGAAATTTGATTTATTTGATTGATTTTAAACTAAAGGAATATAATTTAAATAGGATTGTAATTGGATTTGGATTTGATTTGATTGGCTTTATATCTATTTAATTATCTACTTTGGGTTTTAAATAAATCCTAAACCTATCCTAATGGGAATTTCCACATCCTATAAATAGGCAGGTACTCCTCCATTATTTTCTCCACAAATTCTTCCACAAAAATTTCCACAAATCTACGTGCATCGTGTCTGTGCCCTACCCATCCATTATATTCTTTTTTCTACATGTACAATATTTTTCCTATCCGCGTCCGACAACCCCGGACGTCAACTCACTCCGTGTCTCGCAGGACACACCCCGACTCGATATAATCAATTCCCAAACCCAGTCCGTGTTGGACACCCGACATAATACTAATCCCTAATCCTAAATTCTCCGGCCGTGCCTCCACGGCTGGCCACCTTACTGCTGCCCTCTCCCGTGGACGCCAGCACGTCCCGACCACCACCAGCATCACCTTCACCACACCCTGGCAACTCCGGCCAAGACCCAGCCACCCACAGCCCTTACCGCGCAGCAGCCAACAACCCCGACACATCGCCACGACCACCTGACCCAAAATTCACGGACAACCAGCCGACCACCAAACTCCACCACTACCAAACGCCACCACCATCGTCGTCACCATCACCACACAACCATTGCCATCACGGCCGTCGCCGTCGGCGCCACCAAAAACCACCAGATCTCAAATAAAACCCCAAAATCAAAACACACACACCTCACCTTTGCCGGCGATCGACCGCCGCCGCGTCCACCGCTGACCCGAGCCGTCCTTGAACTCCGGCGACCCATAGCTGTGTCCGCCACGACCAGTCCAGCCTCCAGAAACCCCTCCTCCAGCGCGTCGGGCCCTAGGTTCGCCCGACGTCGACGACTTCCCCGACGTCCTCCGTTCTCCTCCGAACAACCTCCGCGCGAGCGCCGACCTTTCTCCTCCTTCCCGTCCTCCGAACAACCTCCGCCGAGCGCCCTCTCCAAACCCCCTTCATCTTCGACTTCCCACACTTCCCCCCGTCGCGTGCTCGCCGCGCGAGCCACCGCCTACCGCCGCTGAGTCCTCCGCAGACCCAAGCCCCGCCAGCGCCTCGTAGCGCTCGACTCTTCCGGCGCTGCGCCGCCCCACCGCGTGCGCCGCCCCACCACGTGCGCTGCTCTTCTTCCCTTTCCCTCCGGCCACCGCCGCGTCAGCGCATCGCCACTCCTCGCCGCCCCGGTCTTCCACTCCGCCGCTTCCACCGAACCTTCCCTCCCGCTTCTCTCTTCCCTCTCCGAGTAACAGTCTTCTTTTCTTTTTTTCTTTTTTTTGCTCTGTTTGTTTTTGTTCTTAAGCCACTGTTGTTCTCCTCGAAAGAGGAGAACATTTTTTTTTATTATTATTTCATTTTATTTTTATTTATTTTTTGTTTGTTTTTATTCATTATTATCAGTATTATTATTTTATTATTATTATTATAGTTATTTAATTATTTATTTGGTATTATTAGTTTAATTAAGTAGAACCACAGTACATGTACTACTGTTATTATTATTATTGTTATTATTATTATTATTATTATTATTATCATTATTGTTTTATTATTAGTATTATTATTATTATTGTTATTATTATTTTTTATTATTATTTTAGGCATAATTTTATAGATATATTTTGCTTCCATATTGGGTTACAAATACCCAAATGGTTACAAAAATCTAGTTTCCTAGGATATGGAGAATGAGTTTTTCTACCTAAATTATTTTATTAGTAAAAGGAATAGTTTAAAATAGCTAAATATATTTCGATTTTTCAATAGTCAATAAAAGTATAGATTTTATCAAGATATTATTTTTACAAAACATGTTTCTTAGCCTTAAATAAATTTTCTAATATTATTTAGTTTCGCTTAAATTTTTGTCTAAAATATTATTTGACAAACTTACAGTTTGCCTTAAATCGACTTTGATTTTTGGATATTTATTTGTAAGCATATTTGGACTAATAAATATTATATTTCAAGTATTATAAATTATTTTTCTAAAAATTATATAATTATTATTCTTTCTTTTGAATCTCCTCCTGCCCATAACCAATCCCATTATTCATGTTCTCTATCAAATTCAAGCCTACCTTATGTCCACCCTAACTAATTTGACCCTTCCGAACTCAATGACACGATCGTGCCGCCATCAGAGGCCACCTTGTATAGTTATTACATCGAAGTTAGTTCGTGCCACATTGATCATTGTAGCACACCAGGCTCCTACCAGGCAAGACACCTTGCCATTTGTTGTTTACTTATTTTTAGCTCATATTTCATGCATTATTTATTTTCTTATGCAAAAACTATGATACATGGCATAACCTGTTAGAACTTACTGTTCATTTATATTTCCTGCTGTGTATTATTTTCTTACAAATTAAACCTAGATTTAAGGGACCACCTTGTGTGTTGCACTCATTGGCCTTGACACGTTGTACCACGAAGTTGTGTGTCATATGTAGGACATGGAAGTGCGTGATTGGCTGGACACCAGTACGTACAAGCCGTGCGATAGGAATAACCGCTAATAGAAGTTTGCTAGTTTGACTTAGCGGTTATAGTGGTTTGTGTAGTGGATACAACACAGTAGGCATTGGGCGGGAGGACAATTCCTTAGCATATGGGCTTCGATGCATTTCCTTGTGACCCGGACTCTCCGCTGGAGATACGGGGTTGATGACCCATGATTACTGACGGCCACTGATGATTCTGCGGAACGTCATGCTCTTACTGATGGGGCCTCTGGTGCCCAAGGGGGACTACGTGATCCTATTCAGCCAGGGCCCATGCGTAGGAAGGATTGTTCTTAACTACATATCACTTAGAATGGTTAGGCACCGTTATCCGTTAGGTATGAGTACTTTTGGTTTGGGTACTTGCATCTGACCGTGGCTTGGAACAATAACTTGTCGGATTAGTTCATACATCTTATCCTTGTTTGGTTGTAGGTGTGACTTACTACTCCGATGAGAAGGTATTGAACCTTGTTGGGGTCCGGATACCATATTGGATTAATAGCATGGAAAGATACGTTACCGTGAATTAGTTTACCATCTCCTGTCCTTGTTTGGTTGGGGGATGGTACGCTCGTTCAGTAGGTGCGTATTGGATCATGTTATAATTCGATTTAGTTATTATTTGAGCAATATTTATTCAGTTTATATGGCATGATATTATGTGTCTTGTTACGTCCCTCTGAGGACCTGGTTATCTCTCCAGGTGTGTGTGCTATTGTCTTTTAGGTGCTTTAGCTCTAGCCGTGTTCATTGCTATTTTCGAGGATGATTGCACTTGGATCGTCTTCACTTGCTCGCCAAAGTCATTTCATTTTCCATGTATTTTCCTTTACTTGTTGGTAGTGGATTTGTCTCCGCCCAACATATTGTATCAAGACAATTTATTTATCTTTATATGATGTCTTTTATTCATTTATTTTGCGTGGATGAGATTAGTTATGGTTCTACTGTATTTTACAGCTTATGTATTTATACGAGGCTTCCATATATTGGAGTATACTTCGTATGAATACAGATGGCATGTCTACGTTCCTAGTCCTACGTTTTTTGGGGCGGGCATTACAGTTTTATTTTATATGATACTGCGCCGTAGGCCTTTATCTCAAAGCTGTATTTGTGCGTATGTACATTTATCGCCTTTACACTTGTACGAAGTACATTTCATTATGTGCCCCTACACATTGTACACCTATTGACGATTACGTACCTGCTACGTTTTAAATATTACATATACATATGTCTCTATGACATATGTGTCCTTGCCATGATAGATTATGATATGCCACGATTCCAGTTTATCACCTTCTGTTCATTTCATTTCGTATATTTAGTTTGCTAGAATCAGTACTTGCTCCGTCCTGACAGGATAACGTTATAGGTATACTTACTAAGGAGGAGTTGCTCAGTGATTCGTATTATGGAGTTACTGCCGAGGACCGGGCTTTGCCTTACGAGGATGTACCTGCAGGGAACCTTGTCTAGTTGTCTTTTTGCTTTAGACTTTTGAGAGTAGTCATGTATTAGACTATGTATTTTGTAACTGGACCTGTATCCAGTTTTACATTTCAGACTTGTACTTGGACTTATTAGTATATGAGACGACTTTTGTGTTTGGAGTATTTATGACTTTTATTTACTATTAGAACTGTTAGCACATTTAGTCTTAACTTGTTACTTCTAGAACAGCTTACTGCGCTTTATCTCAAGCGTAGGCTGGACATGACTTGGCCCGGTCCAACAATTTGGATAGCGGGTCGTGACAAGGGGCCTTTCCCTTCTCAGTGGTCGATCGCTTGGGCGCCATTGATGTTGATGACGAGAAGAGGAAGAAAAAGTCAGAGTAGGAGAGGAGTTTTTCCTCTTGAGAAATCGAAGGCAAGTAAAGATTAAAAGAATGGAAGAAGAAACTATTTATAGTTTCTCATAGAATCGTAACTGTCACCTCGATTGTGCGAGAAAGTCGGAGCTAATTCCTCCAAACGCGCAGCCAGAGCGCAACTTGATTTTAAAATTTGAAATTCAAAGTATTTCGAAACTTTGAATATTTTCAAATTTCAAAAACTTTGAAGGGGGTCTTGTAGTCCTAAAATCAAGTTGCATCCATCAAATAGGCAGAGAAATCTAAAATTGAGCACTCTTCAATGAACTGCGCTGTAGGCAGACTACGCTACAAATCAACTGCGCTAGCCTGAACTGCGCCAATGCCCGACGCGCTAGACTGACGTGGCAATGTTTGCCATTAAAATTCTTTGATTGCAAATTTCAATACAAACAGAACAGTGTTACAATATAGGACTTAGATGTAGTCCTAGGGTACACTTTTGTTTATCTGGGTCCCTTGGCCGATAGAGTGAGTGGTAATGCGTTGACTTCGTTGACGAACTGACGACGGTTATCGGTTCTCTAAAGGTTTGGATTGCTCTGGGTGCTGGAGCTTGCCGAGAGGAGGAAGACATTGAGTATCTGTATCTGCCTCTGGTGATATGTTCGTTCGTTGGATATTCTGCCTTTTGTGTGTGTGAGAAGAAATGATCCCTCTATTTATAGTTTTGCAGGCTGGCTGCTCATGCACGCATGTAGGATGCGCCGGTGCGTGGGGACGCCACGTGGTGATTGCTGATGGAGGCGCATGGACGATGCGCCCTGATCGAGGGGTTGATTCTTCATACTGCTGTTGTGAGCCGGCACGTAGCAAAGAGAAGATCTTTCTATTGCTGAAATCTTGGATGGGTTGAGTCAAAGGACAGTGTCGTCGACTCAAGGCTCGGAGATCTCGGATTTGATGGGGGGATGATCTGGTGGAATGTGCCTAGGATTGGGCGCATGAGAGACTTTGGCTCGTAACCTTTAGGAGTCACGAACCATTCAGGGTGCATGTCTTTTGAGGCGCATGCAGGCGACTTTCCTTCTGTCTTTTGGGATCAGAGAGCAGTCTGGGGCGCATGGCTTTTGAGGCGCGTGCAGAGCTTCAAGTGGAGACTTTTCTTCTGTCTTTAGGAATCAGTAAAAAGTCTGAGGCGCATGGCTTTTGAGGCGCATGCGGATGGTTAGGTGGCCACGTGGCAGTAGCCGTCGGAGTAAAGAAATGATGATGCTGACGTTGCCGACACTTCGTCTCTGAAAAAGCTGTCAACTGTTCAGACTTTGGGAGGTGCGCTGCCAACTCTGTCAGTTCAGCATTTAATGTTTCTGACATTCGATAGACAACTGAGTGGGTGCGTCAATTGACGTTCCACTAGGCGTATGGGAACGTATGGGGGCACATCCTCTGTGATGTGCCTGGTACTGAAGGCGCGTCTGTGTGATGCGCGAGCTGGCCGACTCATCCGGTTCATCCATTAACTGTTAAGTTCTTCGAGTGCTTTAAATAGCCGTCTTGATTTGGCTGAATTCAAAGCGTCCGGTTCATCCATTAAATGTAAATTTATTGCACGAAATTCAGAGAGCCATCCACCTGGCGCATGGGTTTGATTTGTCCGGCCTATAAATAGTGGCATGGAGAGAAGGTTTGCTTCTCATTTCCGTACTTCTTTCCGACATGAACTTGTGTACTCGAGTGCATTCTGTTGACGAAGTGCTCCCGAGGGTGAAGATGCGATGCCATGTCTTCATTGATGCACTTGAAGGTGACTGTTACATCCAAAAGTCGGAGTCGATGGCTTCCGAGGCAGGCAGAAGGTGCATGTTGCATCCAAAGATAGGGATGTCCGGGCCTCGTCTTCGTTGTGCAGGAAAAGCCGTAGATCGGAATGGCGGTGCTAGGCTCTTTCTTCCTTCAAAGTGGGTGTTGCCCACTCTGGTGGGTTTAGAAGCTGCTCCTTTAGCCGCATTTCGATTGCGGTCTTCCTTGGTCTTTGGAGGCTCTTCCGAAGCCTCCCTGGCCACAGATTTGCGGTGCTCTTCTCCTCCTTCATTTGGGGAGCCCTTCCTCCAGCTACTCAATAAATGCTTTATTAGTCGAAGCACTTATCAGGTGAGTCTGGCTGGAAGGGTGGCACATAACTGGGCTGCTGAAGGGATGCACATAACTGGGATGCACATAACCGAGCTGCTGAAGGGATGCACATAACTGGGATGCACATAACTGAGCTGCTGAAAAGGATGCGCCTTGCTGAGGGTGCATGGTGGGATGCGCCTGACCGAGGGTGCATGATGATTGCTGCCCTGCCTGAGGGCGCATGGTGGGATGCGCCTGACCGAGGGCGCATGATGATTGCTGCACCTGCCTGAGGGCGCATGGTGGCCGCTGGTTGTAGACTTAGGATCTTTTCTTTGTAGAAATTCTCGTTTATACAATCTTTTCTTAGACATGTAATAGAATTTTATATGTTAAATAAAAAGTCCTCTTTCAATGTCTATACTTGTTGTTGCTGTAGAGTACTTTGTCCGAGCTCTGGCGCATGTAGTCTGGCGCATGGGCTTTCTGGTTGTGAAATTCCATGCTTCTACAGGCAATGCCATCATTACCTGACAAAAGGATGGTGGTAGAGGCGCATGTCTGTCGGGCGCATAGATACTCCGCGCATCAGTGATGGGGCGTATGCTATGCTCAGTTAGTGCAAATGATGACGCCTCGGTAACCAAAATGATGATCTTTTTGGTTTTATTTGTGGTTATCTTTTCACAGAACCCGAGGCGACGGCTGAGATCACACATTCATCGGTTCACGCGTGCGACCAAGCCCTATAAATAGGCGAGAGATGGAGAGAGAGTTTTTCTTCTCCTTGCTTTTGCTTTCAAAAACCTAACTTTTCTTCTCTCAAAGAATGGCTCCCAAGACTCCTCGCGGCGGTGCTGGCAAGGGAAAGGAGCCGACGGAGTATGCCGAGGAGGATGCTCCTGTCACCATTGTGACTCCGGCCGACGTTCGACCCGCTGTACGGGTGGGTGCCGTCTCCCACTAATTTCTTTGTTCAGACGATCCTTGGATCATGCGTCTGAGTTGGTGTGCCCTAACTCTCTGCTGCCGACGCGCATGGACTTCTGTCCGTGCCGAGGTTTTACCCCGCCGACGTGCATAGGTTTAGACCTTTATCATGCACCGAGGTTTGACTGCGGACGCGTATGGGTTTACACCCTGATGATGCGCCGAAGCCTCTTGCTGACGCGCATGGGTTCATACCCTGATGATGCGCCGACGCCACTTGCTGACGCGCATGGGTTCATACCCTGATGATGCGCCGAAGCCTTTCACTGAGGCATGGGTTTACACCCTGATGATGCGTCGAAGCTTTTTACTGAGGCGCATGGGTTTAAACCCAGATGATGCCAGGTTGTTTGACACACTTTGTCTTTTGGCCTGACTTTTGATTTTTTGTTGTGCCAGTATCGATGACAATTCCTTTGCTGAATGAGGTCCTTCTGGATGCTTTCCTTTGTCAAATGGGAGTTGATTTTGACGAGGCGGTTGTCAACCCTGCCAAGGGTGCTATCTTACAGGATCAACCTCCTGAGAGAGTGCTGCAGATCCAAACCAGTTGCCGATTTTCCTCCAGAGTATGATGGAGAGCGAAAACTGAAATCTACTGAATCCGAGGATGTGACCTTCTTAAAACCTGTCTTTTTGTTCGGTGACCGCCTGATCTCCACTGAAGCGAAGATACTGAAGGTCAAAGAAGACTGGTTCTTTTCTGCAAAAGGCATGGTGCTGTACATGCGACAACTTGACCGCCAGTTGCCGCTGACAGCCTTCTATCGTTTAGCTTCGAAGAGAATGCCCTGGGAGCTTACTCCTTCTCAGGGAGGGGCCCTGGGGGTGCTCTTTCAATTGATGCTACCTCGAACCAGAGGGATACCCTGGCTGCTACACGAACCGGTCCCTCGTTCAGTTGCCGAACTTTGCGTCCTGGGAGCCTCTACAGTGAAGTCCCAAATGACACTTTTGCCTTCAGTGCCTCAACCTTCGCAAGTCGGATGCTGACATCGAGGGTCATGTATCCGAAAGGTGGCTTTAGGGTTGAAGGTTGGTGTCATCATATCTCGAGGTGGGACGAGTTGACCATTTGGGTGCTTTCGAAGTTCAAGGCTGAGCTTAAGGAGATTGGGCTGACAGCCGCTATCCGTGCCACTCAGGCTGGCGTGGATCTCAATAAGCCTATGTTTCTTGCACTCTTGGAATTGTTCAATACCCAGACTGGCACCTTCTACACTCCAGTGGGGGAGTTGGGGTTGGCTCTCCATGAGATGTACGAAGTGTCCAAGCTTCCCTGGGGCTCAGAACCGTACGAGGAATATTTCCCGTCGAATGAAGAGATCCAGGTTCTGGAAAATAAGGACTCGAAGATGATGGCCGTTTTCAAAGAAGTGGCGAGCCATCATTATTTGATGCACCGGAAGGACAAAGGCAAGACCCAGCCTCATGTGACTGCTTGAGGGATTATGTTTTCAAGCAGGATTTGGCGGACCCCTCGAGGATCCGGTTTACGACTCCGCAAGGGCTGAAACCTGCGGAAGTGACTTCTGAGATAAGCCGGCTGGACGAGAGGACTCCTCGTTCCAATAGGATGGCGAGAATGTGTTAGCTGCTTCTGGCACTGTGCGCACCGGATGTCGTCTAAGGCGGTGCTGACAGCATATTTGATGATATGCTCCGAGATTGTGTGTTTGCGGGCGGTTCTGGTGCAGTGGAGAGGGTACACCGAACCTTATTTTGCCTGCCGTAAAGTTGGCCTTTGGACGTCCCTTAGCTCTCCTTCCGCGATGGTGTGTAACCTGTTGCGGGGTTTGAGGACTTTTGCTGATGACGTGATCCAGGGGAGAGGTAAAAACGACAACTTTCCCCGGGCTGAACTGCCATTCCATTATCTTATGGGATGGCTGATTCTGCATCATCCGAACGTGATGAGTCCAGGTCCGGAGGAGGATCATGTTAAGGAGATGCCTTTATCCGCCGCTTCTACAAGAGGAAGTGGTTACACACTGGCGTCCCCGTTTGCAGGAGAGTTTTGTCCTACCTTCAGGGGTGGAGATTGTCAAGGTTGGCCCTATCTTCAAAGATTTCGGCTGACCAAGATTTAGTCGACTCTGGTGAGGACGCGATTACTCTGCCGAAATGGGTTTTCGTTGGTTGCAAAGTATTCGGCCTTCTCACTTGGTCTATCGGAACCAGAATAGGTGTTATCTGGAGCCATATCTGCCCAGCCGGTTCGCTCGCCAGTTTGGCTATACCCAGCTAATGCTACGGAATCCCAGTAACAGTCTGGGGTTCATCGGTAGTTTGCTGGATGGAGCCCGGGGCTGGCAATATTACAATACGGGTGCGCTGGTGTTCAGTTTACGGCGCCCGTTCGCAACCCTCGGCCACAGATCCTGTATTCGGCAGCTAAGCTGTATTGCACAATGAATACTGCGTCTCCAGGTTATGATAGAGAGACTAGTTTATCATTGGAACTCAGCTGGAGGCCACGGCGAACATGTTGATGGTGGCTCGATCATATCGTCCACCAGAATTGGCGGGATATTGGGCTGCCGCTGCAGCATCAGTAAGATCCCCTTGTTGGAAAGAGGCGGGCTGACGCGGAAGCCGGCTCGTCTGTACCAAAAAGGTCGAGAAAGACGACGACTCCAAAGGCAACGGGAGTGCCACCTGTACCTCCAGTGGAATCAGCTCCTGCTAGGTAAGGAATCCTCTGTAATTTTTGGCTCATCTTGTCATTTTGGTGACTTGTGCTTTTCTCCTTGTAGGGATCGTCGAAGAAGAAGACCCGTGTTTCAAAACCGGGTGTCAGTAAACCAAAGGAGGTAGCAAGCTCTTCTGACGAGCGCATACCTCCGATGGTAATGTCTCCAATAGAGGAGATCCCGGAGATGTCCCTGCAGAGGTTTTACTATCTCCAGACTTTGTTGAAAGAGATGCAGAGGTTGCAGCAACTTCTGGGATGGTGCCAGCTGCCGTGAGGGCCTTGGACGTTGAGGGTCCAGCAGACACGGGGCTTCGTGATGATGATGTGGAGTGGAGTTCGTCGTCTTCGGATGACGATGCTCCAGAGTTGCAAAGCCTGTTGCGGGGGCAACAGAGATGGTTGGAACAGAGGAGAGGGTTGATTCCCCTCCTTGTTATGATGAGGGGAGGTCGGCTGCATCATTGCCGAGCCCTACCCCAGACTCAGCGACGGAAGCTGAGGTGGCTACCAATCAGGAGGTAGCGACAAGTCCTGTCCTGTAGAGGGATTTGATGAAGAGACTCGTCTGGCGGTCCTGACTTCAGGGACGAGTCAGGAGGTAAGTGTTGATCTCCCCGTTCTGCCAGGGGAAGTATTGGCTGGTGACAGCACGTTGAGGACTGGAGAGGTGGCCGCTGACGTCGGTGGTACTTCCGAGTTTGGAAGGGTAAGGGTGTGATGGAACCCTCTGTTGCTCCTTCCACTTGGGGTACAATCTCGACGCCTGTCCCGGTTTCCTCTGTTCCCTTGGCTCCTCGGCTAGTAGTCAGGCCCCTGTTGATGAAGAGCCTACTGATACCGAGGTTCCAGCCTCGCTGGTTGAGGTCGGCGGGTCTTCTTCCGGTCCGCCGACTGGAGTAGCTCCTCCAACCCCTATGACGCCGCAGGTGCTGGCGGACGCAGATGAATATGTGAAATTCATCGTTGAGGCAGTGTACAAAATGCTGCAGAAGGGTGTATCTGCGGTGATGGATGCCAACGGGAGCTTTGCGACGGCAAGAACTCTGGCAATGCCTTATATTGACCTGATCCGTCTTCACCAAGGTCATGATCATATGGCCGAGATCCTGGAGGTTCGGTAGTTGAGCTGGACCAGCGGCTCTCGAACTTCAGCGCATCCAGCGAAAACCTCTCCGTTTGATAGATGCGGAGAAGGGAAGCTGATCGCCGAGATTGAGTCTTCCTACCAGGCCACCGTGAGTGTCTGGGAGCACGAAGTGGCTGAGACTGAAGCTGCGGTAGAGCGGTTTAGTCCATGCGGGAGACAGTGAAATGCGAGCCGCGTTGGACGCTAATATCGCGGAGATCAACGCCCAGATCCGCCGCCTTGAGGACCAGCGGGCCCGATTCCAGTTAGATGCCGAACGTGTCCAGGCTAAACACGTAGCATTCAAGAAGAGGAAGCAACTTTCACTCAGCGGACTCTTGTCCTGGCTCAGCAACGACAACAGCTTGATGAGAAGCATGAGAACGATACTTCTGCTGAGGCTGTTGAATCGATGCGTCAAGAAGCTGAGCGTCGAGTCCTGGCGACTGTGAGACTCGTGCGGCAGACTTGAGACGCCGAGTCAGAGAGCTTTCAGCCAACCCTGGGGATGCTTAGGGATTGTAGCCTCTTCTTTTTGTATTTTTGCAACTCTTGCTGGGGAAAGTGTAGTCCTTTACTTTTTTTTAGAAAATAAAGAAGTACGCAACTTTTTGTGATGTGTTCATTTTTGTTGTCATGAACTTGATATTTGTGTGGACCTATTATCTTTTCGCACCTTGGTTTTTAGGTACAGATAATAAGTTTGAAAGAACCAACATGTTTGCTCAGAGGTAATGTGGACGTGGCAAATATGGGTTCAAGTGGTGGAATCACCCTACTCAGAGGTGTTATGGACGTGGTAGGAATGATCCTGGGGGATACGCGGAACTACTCAGAGGTGATGTGGACGTGGAAGTTCTGCGATCAATGTACGGCAACGCAGGGGTTGTCTGTACGGGATGTTTACTCAGAGGTAATGTGGACATGGTAAATGAAGGGTAGCGTAGTCTTACGGGTGTAAGATTCCGCCTTGTAGGGTGTAGGGGACAACTCAGAGGTGATGTGACGTGGTTGTCCTTCTACTGGAGGATGCTACGGAATAGCTGGGTTCCGGAAGCGTACGATTTTTGGAAGGGAATTGTCTGTGAGCCCTGATGATTGGGTCCACAGATCCCCTGGTGGAAGCACATGTCTGAAAGATGTCAAGAGTAGTACTTCTTTAGGAACTTGCCGTTGATGGGCATCATGAACAAGTCTCCATTGGGTTTGGCGAGGCGGTAAGCACCGTTTGAGTATACCGTCTCTATGATGAAAGGTCCTTCCCACTTGGGTTCGAACTTCCCTGGTGTCTTGTGAGTTAACACCATCGGCCTCCTGACTGCCAGAACCAGGTCGCCAACTTGGAAAGTCCTCTGCTTGACCTTCTGTTGAAAGCCTGTGATATACGGGCTTGGTAGAGTTCGATGCGTTATTGAGCTAGGAGACGCTTTTCATCAAGTGCCTCCAGTTCCCGTAGACGACGACGTTGACCAGGGAGAATGGTGTTGCCTGTTGGGGTCCGTACCGTTGTGCGGTAGGCCCAAAGGCATTCGCCAAGCTTTTCGTTCCAGTCGCATTTGTTAGATGACATGACCTTTTTGAGTAGCCTGACGATAGTCTTGTTAAATGCCTCGACTAATCCGTTTACAGCCGGATTGCAGGCGGTTGATGCCACGTTTTGAATACGATTCTTATCACAGAATCTGCTGAAAATGTGGCTGATGAACTGAGGACCATTGTCGTGGATGATCCTCCGGGGCATCCCGAAACGGTAGATGACGTGGTGCTTGATGAAGCTGATCACTCTGGAGCTTTTTACTTCTGCTAGCGGAACTGCTTCTGCCCATTTGGAGAAGTAATCGGTGATTGCTAGGATGAAGCGGTGTCCTCTTAATGAAGGAGAGGTGATCGGTCCCACAATGTCCATGCCCCAAGCTTCGAAGGGCCAGGAGGCGACTGTAGGATGTAGTAGTTCGGACGGTGTATGAATGAAATCTGCGTGAAGCTGGCACGCATGGCACTTCTTAGCATATTCGACAGCGTCAGCGGCCATGGTTGGCCAGTAGTAGCCCATGCGTCGCAGTCGATCCTGCAACTTAGGGCCAGGCTGATGGGCCCCGCAGGTTCCATCGTGAGCTTCTCGAAGGGCTTCGGCTGCTTCTTCGTTAGATAAACATCGAAGGAGAAGTCCATCGTAGGAGCGTCGGTACAACATTTTAGTGGCTGTATCGTAGTAGAATCAAAGAGAGCGTCGCCTGATTGAGACGGCTTCTTCCGGGTCCTCTGGAAGAATTCCGTAGACAGCGAAGTCGATAAACGGAAATCTCCAATCTCGGACGTTAACACCGGCACCAGTTGACATGGCGTGGGCCACCTGTGAGCACAGGTTGTTTTTAGGGCAGACCAAGTCTCGATCCACTACCGTAACATAGTGTTGAGTTTCGAGGGGTACCGCCAAGGAGGCTGCGAGGCCAGCCAGAGCATCAGCCTCTAGATTTTGTAGACGAGGTACGTGTTCGATAAAGAACCCGGTGAAGGTTGAAACGATGTTCAATACAACTTCGTGGTAAGGGATCAGATCTTCATGGCGAACTTCGTATTGCCCTCTGATCTGGTTTACGACGAGTTTCGAGTCACCGTAGGCCTCAAGATAATTCACCCCAAGCTGTTGCGCTAGCTGGAGTCCCATAATGAGCGCGTTGTACTCGGCAACGTTGTTGGAGCACGACTTCGAAAGGGAGTAAGCACGCTGGATGACCAGTTGATCGGGGGAGACTAATACCACCCCCACTCCTGCGATGATTTGGCCTTTGGGGCCTGTTCTTGAAGTGCCATCAAAAAACATCCGCCAGACGGAGCCTTCTTTGGTGACGTTTGATTCTTGGACCTCATCCGGGATGTCTTCATAGAGCCTTGAGGACTCTGGGATGGGTGTGCAGCTAAGAAGTCGGCCAGAGCTTGACCCTTAACAGCCTTCTGTGGAACGAACACCATGTTGTATGGTGTTAGCACGATCGCCCATGTGGCTAGCCGAGAGTTCAGTGATCCTGGCTTCGTCATGAGGACCCTGAGCAGATTGACTCGAGAATGACATGAATTGTCTGGCCCGAGACATAATGGCGAGTCTTCTGGATGGCAAACACCAAAGCCAAGCACTCCTTTTCGACGGGGTTGTACCGGTGTTCGGCCCCGATGAGCGTTCGACTGAGGTAGTAGATTGCTTGCTCATAGCCTGTATCGCTGTTCTGAGCTAGCAGAGCGCCGAGAGAATGATCCATGGCACGGACATAAAGGAGAAACGGTTTACCGGCGACGGGTGCCACCAGGACTGGTGGGCTCGTCAAGTAGGCTTTGATGTCTTCGAAAACCTTTTGGCATTTCTCTCTCCAGACGTAAGAGACTCCCTTCTTCATGAGCTGGGTGAAGGGTTGACATTTGCCGGAAAGGTTTGCTATGAACCTCCGGATATATGCCAGACGTCCCTGTAGGCCTCGAAGTTCTCGAAGGTTCTTCGGAGGGTCCATATCAAGGATGGCTTTGGTCTTCTCGGGATCGACATGAATGCCTTTCGCCGTGATGATGAGGCCCAAGAACTTCCGGCTAGAAACCCCCAGAAAGGATTTAGCGGGGTTCATCTTGAGTTGATGCGCCCGCATGAGATGGAAGACTGTCTTCAGGTCTTACGGGTGATCTCCTTTGAGACAGCTCTTGACTGCGATGTCGTCAACATAGCATTCGACTGTCTTGCGAAGGTGCTGACGGAAAATAGTGCTCATAGCACGTTGATATGTTGAACCAGCGTTCTTTAAGCCAAAGGGCATCACTGTGTAGCAAAAAATGCCCTTTGGAGTCCTGAATGACGTGTGTTTTGCGTCGTCAGGGAACATCTTTATCTGGTTGTAGCCCGAATACCCGTCTATAAAGGACATATGCTCGAAGCCACATACGTTGTCGATCATCATGTCAGTGATTGCGAGAATTCGTCCTTTGGGCAAGCAGAGTTGAGGTCCTTGAAGTCGATACAGACTCGTATCTTTCCATTCTTCTTGGTGACGGGGACGACGTTGGCTACCAAATCTGGGTGTTGCTCTTCACGGATGAAGCCGCTGGTCAAGAGCTTGTCCACCTCCTGATCGATGGCGTTCATAATGTCCAGACGGAAGCACCGTTGTTGTTGTTTGATAGGCTTGGCATCAGGTAAGATGTTCAGCCTATGCATCGCGATCTGGGGATCAAGTCCCGACATATCTTCGTAGCTCCAGGCGAAGACGTCGATATATTCTTTAGCCAGCTGGATTAAAGATTCTTGGTCTTGTCCTTTTAGTCTTTTGCTGATGAAGATGGGTTTGGAAGAAGATCCATCCCCAAGGTCGATCTACTCGACTTCGTCTTCGGTGGGAGGTTCGCGTAATTCAAAGCGAGACTCCCATTGTTGTCCTAGGCATTGAGCCCAGGGTTCTTCTTCGAAGAATTTCGGCGCTTGGTCTTCGCCTTCTTCTTCTTGAGATTGTGCAGACGTCATGTTGGCTGAAAGCACCCTCTTGAAGACTGAGCCGATACTGGTATCGGAGTCCCAAGTCGATGCTTCGGACGAGTGAGAATGTTCTACCTCTTCCGCGTCTGAACTCTCTGGAGTTGACGGTGGCGTGACATAGCCTACCCCCCATCGAGTTTTGTTGTAGTAGTCCTAGGGCTTCCTTTAGGTGTCGGAAGCCGGAGAGGGAGACGTCGACCCTTGCCGTAGTTCAGGCCTTTGTCACTTTTAGGTCGTAACCCATCTTTTGGATGAGGTACTTTGCCGTGTCCGTGTACCGATAGAGTTGCATTCTGCCGGCATCTGGTTCTGGCTCGAGTGGCGGGAGGTCTTGATGACGCTCAACCTTGCCGAAGATGATGGATTCTTCGTCTCGACTCCGTGTGGGACTATGTAACAGACCCCTTGGGACGGGACTACTCGATTTATGATAGACGGTCGTTATTTGTGTTTGCAACGACCATAGATCGTTATCTAATGTATACATGGCATTCCAATATGGAAGACAAGAATAATTAAAAGACACTCTATTATTGATGAAATACGAGATTTTATCCCGCAGGATTACATTGTCCAGTGAGGGGGCATCTACGTCAGTGGAGATATAATCCCTCAGCTCTTCATCTGTAAGCACTGGAGTAGGATCGGGAGAGTCCACCACAGCATTGGTCTTGGAGTCCGAAAGGACTACATGGGCTTTCTCTAGCGGCTGGGATGGCGGTGGCCTGCCTTTAAGACGCACCTTCAGAGGTGCCTCCGCGGTGCCTCCAGTGACTGGCGTCTTCCCCTGTAGTTTTGCCACGAGGGAGTCGATGTTTGAGGTGGCTTTCCCTTGAGCCGTATCTTCAGGGGAGCTTCAGGAGCAGCTGGTGCTTTCCCGGGTAGCTTAATGCTCATGGGAGGGAACTTCTGAGGCGGTTTGCCTTTGAGTCGGATCTTCAAAGGAGCATCGGGAGTAACCTCAGGCTCCATGTCCGGCTCTGCTGCCGTTTCTGCTTCGTCGTCAGCATCATTGGCTTCCTCCTCGTCAGGCGACTTGTATAAGTCAGCATCGGTGAAGTAGGCTTCAATCCCTTTAAAAGGGTCAATGTCTGCGAACTCTGTCCAGATGACGTCGTTGGTGGACACATACTTCATACACTGGTGGAGCGTGGATGGCACCACCATGTACTTATGCAGCCATGGTCGACGAGCAGGATGTTATAGTTGACATCGGCATCCACAACGTAGCAGGTCACCTCAGTTCTGAGATTACCGATGTGACACTTCAGCCGAATTTTGCCCAGCGGCTCGCTTTTGCTGGCGTTGAAGCCACTAATTGTTGTGTTGGAGGGCGCCAGCCGGTACATTGGGATCCCCAGTGTTAAGAGCAGCATCTTCGGGATAATGCTGAAGGAAGACCCCGGATCGATCTGAATCCGCTTCACCTTGACTGAACCGATATACCCTGTATAATACAGCGGCCGGTTATGTCGGTTGTGCTTGAGCAGCATGTCTTGTTGGGTAAAAGTTATGTTCGGGATAACTTCATCCCCACAATGACAGTGTGCACATGTAGTTGGGAGATCTTCAGGCTGCTTGACCTGACTGAGAAAGGATTCAGCATCCTTCAGAGCTTCACATAGAGCTTCTCGGGAGTCTTTGGAAAGACGCGGGAGCTCGAACAAAGATAGGCGGGCAGGAGTACTGGCCAGTTGTGCCAGTATGTCGAAGTTGTGGGGCTTGGCTAGCCCCGAAGCATTCTCCTTTCGTAGAGGTCTGTCGAAACGAGCCTCCACATGCTTCTGCTTATTGGCTGCTGAGGGCTTAGATGGACCCTCCTCCTGGGCAGCAGGGACGGTACAAGGAGGCACCACCTCGGCGGCAGCTTCGTCGGGTTGGACGTTCTGTTGTGAACGCGTCTGCACAGAAAGTGCCTCTTCCGTTGAAGAAGAGACCGTACGACAAGACTTGATCTTTCTGCCTTTGGATTTGGAGGTAGGGCGTACCTCCGGTTGAGTCACCTCGGAGACAAGGTCGGGGTGAACCCATAGGACCTCTCCTCGAGATGTGGTGAGTGGGATGAGTCCACTCACGTTGTCACGGGTAGGTGGTAAGTTAACTACCTCCATTGTCGCCTTAGGGATGGGGATGACGCCATCCTGTGTTGTAGTCGGCGGCAGGGTGCCGAAATGGAGTGACACCACGTTGGCCGACACCGTCTTCTCTTCGTAGTCGACGGAGATTGCATCCGCATTGATCATGCGCTGGATGTAATTCTTGAGGACATAGCAGTCCTTGTTTGGGTGTCCGACAAACCGATGGTAGTGACAGTACCTCGGGTTGTCTACTTTCCCAACCTCGTCGGGACGTGTAACACCCATATTCTGAATACGTATTTTGTCAAGCTTGCATGTATTTCAGACCTGTATTTATTTTCTCGGATTTTGGCATGTACTTGTAATTGGCTTGACTTGCAGGTTTTGGTTCTCGTAATTGGGTTTTACCTGGCTTGGTTTGTTTTGTGGAGATTAGTTTGATTTGGTTTGGTTTGGTTTAACATGCATTGGAACACCTTAGCCTATGTTCAACCCTCATTCCACCACAACCCACCCTCATTAAAACTCCACCTACTTTTCTCCCTCCTCCATAATTCTCTCATTTATTTCTCTATCTTCTTCTTCTTCCTTCCTCTACACAACACCATCACACATAGGCAAGTGCACCTTGCCACCACATAAGGACCCAATTTTATTTGTCTATTAGCTAGATTAGGACATAGAGAACGACATTAGAACTTGGCATTTTGCGAATTGGAGTCTCTATTGTTCTAGATCTAAGTTTTAGTTATTTTCAGATTTACATAGTTTTGATCTATTTTAGTTGGATTTTATGGGTTTTTGATGCTTCCATGTGGTAGAGAATTCAATTTTACTCAAGTTAGAACTTTGATAATCTAGATTTGGTTTTGATTTGGCTAAGTTATGAAGATTTGAAGTTTTGGTGTTCTTGAGGAGTTCATCTCAGCCTTGGTGAAGGCTCTCGGCCAGTGCTCTTTAGCACTTGACCGTTTTGCGCACCTCGGCCTGTGCTCTTTAGCGCATGGCCGATTAAGCATAGGCTCAGCCAGTGCTTTGTGCTGCGCTGGATTGCGCTGGCGCAAGCTAGCCATGCGCAAGTCACCCATGCGCAAGGTAACCCCTGCGCACTTGACCATTGCGCAATCCATACTTTGTGCAACCAATCCTTGCGCAATCCTCCCTTGCGCAATCCAATCAATGCGCAAGGCAGCCTCTGTACCCTTGTTCCATGCGCAATGACCCATTGTGCAGTACATCCCCTGTGCCCCTTTAACCCTGTGCCCCTTGACCCCATGCGCAGTCTACCCTTGCGCAAGGTAACCCTTGCGCAAGACAACTCTTGCGCAGCTCTTCCATGCGCTGTACATACCCTGCGCAGCCCAACCCCTGACCCCCTTGCACAACCTACTTGTCTATGATGATGATTTTACTTAATATGTTTGGAATGACTATTGTGCATGGCATGGTATGACAAGGAACTAGCATAACACTACAGTGACCCGTAGTGGTGCACTCCTGACATGACCAACCTGACATGATAGTGGCCCGTCGTGGCGCACTCCTGACAAGTACCCTGACATGATTTATCTTGATAACTTGATAGTGGCCCGTGGCGGCGCACTCCTGACTTGACTTGTAACTTGTAACTTGACTCATATAATCAACTTGACACCGTGGGTGTTCCTTCTTGCTTGCTTGTGCAATCCACTTGTCTTGTCTTGCATCATGTCTAGGACGTGACTCCCTGGTTCCCACGGTCAGGGATTCATACTGAATATGGATTAGGCTAATGACTAGATCAAACTATAGTTCATGGAGAATTTCCAGTCACAGGCAATCTTGTTATCTGGGCGCTCTTAATTGGACTTGTAGCTTGCCGACGAGTAGAGCACATTTCCAGCGCACTGTCATGTGTTGCACCCTCTAAGTCACCTAAGGGTATATCGTCTCCGGGGCGATGTACCCAACCATACTCTCAACCCGCGGAAGGATAACTAGATGGTCTGTAGGGCTTGGGACTGGGAATTTCTCACTTGCATCTTGTTAGTAATTAGGCTTCTGACAACCCTAGTTAGTTAAAGTAGTAAGCCGTAGTAATTGCTTGGCCGCTTGTGAATGGATGATGTCCAGTCCTGTCTAAGTCTTGTCTAGTCCCTGTACCCTGGTACTCCTGAACATGATTGTTTTACTTGCTTAAACAATAATTGGGTAGAGTCAATGAGCTATTCAGGCGAAGGGTTACAACCCCGGTCCTTGTTTGGTTTACGGGTTGTAACCTGGCTCCCAGAATGGTTCCACGTCCCTAGTCGTTATTGTCCTGACGTTCTCTTTATTACTTGTACTTTTCTTCTATTTTCTTATGTTCTGATATGCTGGCTTTTGTTCTTGTTTCGTGGCCTCCTTTGTGGCACTTATTCTTTCTGGGGTTTGACCCATCTGGTTTTGTGTGGCCAGATTTTGGAGCAGCACCCGAGGATCTACCGAACCTCCAGCCCGATGGTGGCGACTAGAAGGAACCCGGGCTACGAGTGGGTTTTCTATTTTGTTTCGCTCACTCTATTGTAAAATTATTCTTTTGAGGCGTTTAGCCGACGAGCACCTGTTAGCTCGATGCACTTTTACTTACTGTCTGCCTACGGGCTGTAAACATGATTAACAAATCCTAGGGTTGATCATGTATGACTTAACTCTTGCTAGTCCTAGCATTTTGTACGACTAGCTTCATGATCAACGGATATGTAATATTTGGGACACCTTTTATTGTATATTTGGTGGTCAAACATCTTGTAATTATATTATTTGCTTGAGATTGAGACAGTAGGCTTGGCCTTAAGAGACTATTGGCTTGTAGTAAACCCTCATATCTAGACAGCCGTGACCGTATAGCGAGATGGACTTCATTTCTATATACGCAGCTGGCTATGTTCGCCCCCGCTCTCCAGTATTCTGGTTCTGGGGCGTGACAGGACGCTTCGGGTCCAGAAGCTTGATCTTGTCACCCTGCTTCAGTATCTCAAAGAGTTGCAGGGTGTCTTCGTCGTTAAACGAATAAACCTCCTTCGGCCTTGGTATAAGTGGAGGCTTCTGGGTAGGTGCCGACGCACCTTTTGAGGCATTGACAGTCAATGCCTGTTTCTCCTTTGTTTCTCGTCCGGGGTTGTTGGCTGCAGGCCGTTTCCTCTTGTCTTCAAAGGCAGGGAAACTGACTCCCAGAAGACGAGCATTGGCTGCCTTCTTCTCTGCGGCTTCTGCTTCAATGATCAAGGAGCTCCAGTCGGGAGGAGGAGTAGAGTTAAGCCAGAGTTTGACTGCATACAGCATGTTTATGCTGCAGGAGGAGAGAAGCGCATGTTCTGGCTTGCCCGGGGGCAGTCAGAAGCAGGCCTGTCGGAAGCGTTCGATGAACACCTGAACCGTTTCCTTCTCCTTCTGGCGTATCTCTATGAGGGACGCCATCGTCATGTCCTTCCCGTCGTCGTAGAAGTGGTCGAGAAAGAGGCGCGTCAAGTCGTCGAAGGACGATATAGAATTAGCGGGGAGGCTGCAGTACCAGTCGTATGCCACTCCTTTCAGTGCCCCAACAAATATGCTGGTGAGTAGCGCGTCCTCCTTTGGAAGATGCCCCGTCTGTTACTGGAAGTACGTCAGATAGCGACGCGGAGAGTCCTTTCCGTCGTACGGTGTCAGTGTTTATGGTTTATATTTTGGAGGATAAACCACCTTGTTCCACTCGAGGGTATAAGGCTGGGGGATGCCCATTTTCTGGCGCTCCTCTTGTCTCGTCTTGGACTCAAAGCGCTCGCGCAGGTCCCTGATCATCTCGACCACGTCTTCCGTGGAGCTGGGAGTCGGGAAAGGTGGTACCACCGGATGCTGAGCATTTGAGGGCTCCGACGTCCGAGGTCCTTCTCGGCGATCTGCGTCCGAGGATACCCGTTGAAGGGGTACACTCGACTCTCCATTGGCCCCTGGATCGGGACCGGTAGAAGGTGTCTTCGCCAAAGCATACCGTATCTCAAATACTGCTTGAGTCAGTGTTTGCATGGAGGCAGAGAGGGTTTTGAGTCCTCCCTCCAGAGTATCCATGTGCTGGACGAGGTCCGTTGGCGGCGCATCAGACTCGATATCAGCCCCAGTCACGTTTACTGTCATGACGCGGCCGGGAGTGGATGGATGGGTTGAGGCCTCACTCTCGGCCTCGTTCTCTTGTAGGGGAGTCGCCTCTCCTGGAGCTTCGTCTTGGATACCCCCGGTTATGTTCGGGAGAACATCCACCACGGGTGCGTCTGCAAGGGCCTAATTACCATCAGCTCCGTCTTGAAGGGCCTCTTCCTCTCCGGAACTCGGGTCCGCAGATGCTAGACTACCCCCAACTATGTTCTGGGGGATATCCTCGTCTTCAGGAGCTTCTGGGAGGCTAATTTTGCCTCGAGGATCTGCCCCAGGTGTGCTTTGGACACACTCGTCTTCGGAAGGAGGCTCTACAAGGGTCTGACTACCCCCAGCTTCCTCCAAGATCTTCTTTCTCGCTCGAGTGCCTTCGAACACTCCGGAGGACGAGACAACTGTCTTGGTTTTCCTCGGTTGGCTTTTGGACGAGGAAGAGAAACTGCCAGTCGCCTTTCGGACTGACGAGGAGTTGGAGATCACGTTGTATGATGCAACCATTGGTTCCTCTTTTGTTGACACCTTCTTTCCGAGGCGACGTCGGAGAGGTGTCGATGGTTGCAGCCGCTGGAACACCGACTGCCTTGGTGGGACTGCTGCTTTGCAACAGCAGTTGATGGTGACCACAGCACAAGTATGCCCCGTGAGAGGCGCATCGTGCTTGTCAGTCAACTCTCCTGATCGGCGCTTGTGAGTAATCACGTTACGCAGATCGTTGGAGGAGAGTGCCATCTTTGCACCCCCTTCAGGCGCATGGCAAGGCCAAGCGCCGGGGTGGTCAAGTGAGTGCTGCGCCCCCTGATCTAATACCAAACAGGTATCCCGATCAGAAGTGGGGGAACTACAACATTTAGAGTGAGTTGAACGGACCTCAAACGCACAACCGGAGGAGGCGCGGGAGTTCAAGACCACTGGATTTGCCTTACTCGACTTGGTTGCGCACGCAGTAGATGCGCCCAAGTGAGACAAGGACTTTGAAGGTCGGCTCGTTCTCGGCGCCGCAGCACTCGAGTCGACCTTGTACAACTTACCATCAGCAGCGCACATGATTGTGAGCGCATGCTTCTGGCTTGTTGCTGGCATAGCACGTTTGGGACGCACGGCCCGTACTGCCTTGGACTTCTTCGTACCAGGCTGCTGGGGCGCGTAGTACTCAGAATCCAAATTCTCCTCGCCACTACAGCGAGTGAGTCTGTCAAAGACAGAGACCTTCTGTGGCGCATCAGAGGTGATGCGCGGGGCATTGGCTACGCCCTTGCTCCGTCGTCGCATCTTCCTCGCCTGAGAGAGAGATGGCTGGGGAACGTGGTTAGCCGCACGTTTCCCCAAAAGATGCGCTGCACCGGCGGGCATCTTGGTTGCTGAGGACGTCAGCAGGAAGGGAAGGCTGGATTGGCGCATCCCCTTCGGTGGTGGTGCCCGAGGCGTCGACCTTGCGCACCCAGACTCGGCGGGTCTTCTTCGGCTTCGGCAGCCGCTTCGAAGGACTCGCACTTTCTTCAGAGATGAACACCTCATACGCCTGTTGATTGAGGCGTACGACCAGCATCTTGTGGGAGGAGCCCACCTTCACATCGTCAATTTGTGACACAGCTTTCTCGGTGGAGGAGAAAGAGGTCCCCAGCAGAGTCGCCAGCTTGTTGCCATTAAAATACTTTGATTGCAAATTTCAATACAAACAGAACAGTGTTACAATATAGGACTTAGATGTAGTCCTAGGAGTACACTTTTGTTTATCTGGGTCCCTTGTGCCGATGGAGTGAGTGGTAATGCGTTGACTCCGTTGACGAACTGACGACGGTTATCGGTTCTCTGAAGGTTTGGATTGCTCTGGGTGCTGGAGCTTGCCGAGAGGAGGAAGACGTTGAGTGCCTGTATCTGCCTCTCTGGTGATATGTTCGTTCGTTGGATATTCTGTGCCTTTTCCGTGTGTGTGTGAGAAGGAAATGATCCCTCTATTTATTGTTTTGCAGGCTGGCTGCTCATGCGTATGTAGGACGCGCCGGTGCGTGGGGACGCCACGTGGTGATTGCTGATGGAGGCACATGGACGATGCGCCCTGATCGAGGGGTTGAATTCTTCATACTGCTGTTGTGAGCCGGCACGTAACAGAGAAGAAGATCTTTCTGTTGCTGAAATCTTGGATGGGTTGAGTCAAAGGACACGTGTCGTCGACTCAAGGCTCGGAGATCTCGGATTTGATGGGGGGATGATCTGGTGGAATGTGCCTAGGATTGGGCGTATGAGGAGACTTTGGCTCGTAACCTTTAGGAGTCACGAACCATTCAGGGCACATGGCTTTTGGGGCGCATGCAGGCAACTTTCCTTCTGTCTTTTGGGATCAGAGAGCTGTCTGGGGCGCATGGCTTTTGAGGCGCATGCAGAGCTTAAAATGGAGACTTTTCTTCTGTCTTTAGGGATCAGTGAAAAGTCTGAGGCGCATGGCTTTTGAGGCGCATGCGGATGGTTGGGTGGCCACGTGACAGTAGCCGTCGAAGTAAAGAAATGATGATACTGACGTTGCCGACGCTTCGTCTTCTGAAAAAGCTGTCAACTGTTCAGACTTTGGGAGGTGTGCTGCCAACTCTGTCAGTTCAGCATTTAATGTTTCTGACATTCGATAGACAGCTGAGTGGGCGCATCGATTGACGTTCCACTAGGCGTATGGAAATGCATGGGGGCACATCCTCTGTAATGCGCCTGGTACTGAAGGGCGCATCTGTGTGATACGTGAGCTGGCCGACGCATCCGCTTTGTGACACATTCTTTAATGCAGCGACTGTTAAGTTCTTCGAGTGCTTTAAATAGCCGTCTTGATTTGGCTGAATTCGAAGCATCCGGTTCATCCATTAAATGCAAATTCATTATACGGAATTCAGAGAGCCATCCACCTGGCGCATGGGTTTGATTTGCCTGGCCTATAAATAGTGGCATGGAGAGAAGGTTTGCTTCTCGTTCTCTCACTTCTTTCTGATATAAACTTGTGTACTCGAGTGCATTCTATTGACGAAGTGCTCCCGAGGGTGAAGATGCGACGCCATGTCTTCATTGATGCACTTGAAGGTGACTGTTACATCCAAAAGTCGGAGTCGAGGGCTTCCGAGGCAGGCGGAAGGTGCCTGTTGCATCCAAAGATAGGGATGCCCGGGCCTCGTCTTCGTTGTGCAGGAAGAGCCGTACATCGGAATGGCTGTGCTAGGCTCTTTCTTCCTTCAAAGTGGGTGTTGCCCACTCTGGTGGGTTTGGAAGCTGCTCCTTTAGCCGCATTTCGATTGCGGTCTTCCTTGGTCTTTGGAGGCTCTTTCGAAGCCTCCCCTGGCCACAGATTTGCGGTGCTCTTCTCTTCCTTGGTTTGGGGAGCCCTTCCTCCAGCTACTCAATAAATGCTTCATTAGTCGAAGCACTTATCAGGTGAGTCTGACTGGAAGGGTGGCACATAACTGGGCTGCTGAAGGGATGCACATAACTGGGATGCATATAACTGAGCTGCTGAAGGGATGCAAATAACTGGGATGCACATAACTGAGCTGCTGAAAAGGATGCGCCTTGCTGAGGGCGCATGGTGGGATGCGCCTGACCGAGGGCGCATGATGATTGTTGTGCCTGCCTGAGGGCGCATGGTGGGATGCGCCTGACCGAGGGCGCATGATGATTGCTGCGCCTGCCAGAGGGCGCATGGTGGCTGCTGGTTGTAGACTTAGGATCTTTTCTTTGTAGAAATTCTCCTTTGTATAATCTTTTCTTAGACATGTAATAGAATTTTATATGTTAAATAAAAAGTCCTCTTTCAATGTCTATACTTGTTGTTTTGGCTGTGGAGTACTTTGTCCGAGCTCTGGCGCATGTAGTCTGGCGTATGGGCTTTCTGGTTGTGAAATTCCATGCTTCTACAGGCAATGCCATCATTACCTGACAAGAAGATCAAATCTTCTGACAGCCTGACAGCCCGAAAAGCGAGGAGTCTGTTCGTTTCTCGTGCCGCGCCGCCTTCTAGGACAGCTGTCCAAATCTTAGCGCGGTCCAGCTGCCAAACCCTAGCGCGGTCCAACTGTCCAATGCCAGCGCAATCTATCGACCAGATCTGATCGCAGTCTGAAGCTAGCACTATTTAAGTGGCACAATCCATCAAACTTGTTGAAGATAACTGACATTTATTACGTGGCTTACATGCCATCAATTGCTCGCCACGTGGCAACCGCCTGCACACGACCAAGCGCATTTCAATCAAACAATGCCACGCGTCTGAGTACGGTTAGCCCTTGATCGAGCAACTGCCCAATGGCCAGCGCGGTTTGCAGTCTGCGCAGTCTGCATCCAGCGTAAACCATTGTGCGCAATCCAGAATAACTACAAAATAGTTATTTCTAGAACTCTATAAATAGAGTTTCAAGTTCTTCATTATAGAGGATCATTATTCAAGATCATCAGAGATCAGGAGTTCTTGTCCAAGTGCTACTGCATTCTTCAGAGGTTATCGTCTTCAAAGTTCACATCGTCCAAGGGATAAAGCGATCGTCTTCAGATCGGATTCCTATAGTTGTACTTTCCCAGAATTCATTGTACTTTGTACTCTTTTACAAGTTTGTGAAATAAAAGACTTTTGTTTTTGCAAACAATTACCAGGATTATTTAAGTAATAGGTATTATTTTAGACAATAATTATGAATAATTTCGGGCAGGACTGGGTTAAACCCTAGATTTCCTTTTTCCGGAGTTTTAAATTTTTTATTCATTTATTTATCCACATATTTTATTTGTCAGGGTTGAAGGCAGATTTCGTCAATACTTTGTTTATGATTATTTTTCTTAGCAAACTTGTTTCGAAACTGAAGTGGAGAGCATTTTGGGCTTTTAGAGTTGCAAACACTTTCTTCCTATTTTATTTATTCGATCAATTTCTTTATCATAAAGTTCTACTACCTCTCACCAACCTACCAAGTCTGAATACCCTGGTAGTCCTTAAATTCGAGGACGAATTTATTTTAAGGTGGGTAGATTTGTAGCTCCCCTTTCCAAATTTTTTTGAAATATTTATATATTATTTATTTGATTTAAATGTGATTTTGGAATTTTATAAATAATTAATTAGTTAATTGTTACGGTAAAGGACTTTAGCAACAGTTGA
>JANAVB010037819.1:20402602-20617602 GCA_029216955.1 Iris pallida | reverse complement strand
ACTTCTCGATCGAGTTACTCCACGTTTTCTCCATCATTTTTGATTTTGTAAGTTTCTATAGAAACCTCATATGACCCTCTAGAGATCCTAAGAATAGAACCCCACGAGGTCGATCGATCGATTCACAAAATCGACATAAAACCACCGTTGTATAGACAGAATTGGGTTGGTATATACTCCTGTTTGAAGACGATTCCTGATCAATATATTAAGATTTTTAGGAATCCATTTGAAGAGTCTTTTACACAACCTATAGGACAGTAGAATCAAATTGGTAGTTTGGAATTTCATCAATTGACTAGAAAGTTATCAGTTATTAAAAATCAATAAAAACATGTCCCTAACAGATTAGAAAACTAGAAATTCCCTCTATACGACGTGCGTCCCGCCAATCTGGGCGACATGTGTTTGCCATTGATTGTAAAAGTACATAACAGTTTTATGGGAGGACTGAACTTAGACTCACAATACAAACTCGCTTGTACAAAGAAAGCCTAGGTATGAAAGCCTAGGTACAGCAGACTAAGTACAATTGTTTATTTTAGATTATGGGGGATGACGATAGAGGCTCGGGAAGGCGACGGCAGCCCTGCCTTACTCCTTGGACGATCAGTGTGCAGCCTTGGCTCCAGAAGATTTGCTTAGCGTTGAAGAAATGCTCTCTTTGCTCTCTCTCTGCTCTTCTCTCCAAGTTCTCTGGTGCTCTCTCTGATCTCGAAAAGTGCTCCTGTGTGCGCCTCTCTCTGTGTGTGCGTCCTTCTTCTGCAAGGGAATGGCACCCTGCTATTTATAGGAATGGGGTGTGATCATTAGGGTTGCAAATGATTGCTTCTTGGAGATGGCGGCGGCCTATGGATTAGTCAATCTAGGCCATTAGTTTTGATTGTGATGAATCTGGACCATTAAGTATAGATTACACCAAATCTCATCAGCAATTAATACTGATTGGAATAAATCTTCCTCATAATGATCTTCTGATGTCTGCGAATAAATTTGATTTATTCTCCTGCCACGTGTCCCAGATTATTAAGATTTGACCCAATCTCTGATTACAATAAATCTGGAAGATTGATCGGCTTAGGACACGTGTCCTAGGAGCCACTGGGGGATCTGAACCGCATGAAGATTGAGCCGCATAAGATTTGGGCCGCATAAGGTTCGGGCCACGTGTCAGGGCTGCTAGGGTAGTGGCTCCCCCCTTCGAACCTTTGAACCGCATGGAGATGATCATTGCGAGCCGCATAGGGATGCATCCTCCTGGGCCGCATAGAAATGGTCCTCTTGAACCGCATGGGAAGGCCTCCGCTTGAGCCGCATGAGACTGTTTCGGCCTGAGCCGCATGGAACGACTTCATTCTGACCCGCATGGGAAGTCTTCGCTCGAGCCGCATATGATCGTCCACGTGGCAAGGCCACGTGGCATTTTATGGATCTCGGGGGATTAGTGTCAGAGATCTCTTTCTCTTCCCTAGGGGACTATCATTATGACAGAGTCATAATTACTTCTTTTGTATCAGGGCTGTCACTTTTTCAGAGTTGTCAGTCGTCAAAGTAATTATTGCAGCATGGGTCGAAGGGGAGCACTGTTACGCCACGTGTCTTCTGAGCCGCATAAAATATTTCAGGCCGTATAGTCCCTGAGCCGTATACTCATTCTGTGCCGCATGGGCTGTCTGAGCCGCATGGGGTTCCCTGGCCGTATGGATCATTTTCCATGCTTCTACAAGACCCCCTTCAAAGTTTTCAATTTGCAAAATTGAAATACTTTGAATAAGAAGCATGGTTGTATTCTTCTGGCCGCATATGGAGTCCTGGCCGCATGGATGTTTAAGCCGCATAGATAGTTCAGCCGCATGGATGGCTTAGCCGCAGGGGACTTTTCGGCCACGTCATCATTGCCACGTATGGCAATCTTTTGTATTAAATGCTGTTTAATTTGCTGTCAGCTTTAAAGGCCCCTTTTTGGTGCGGGATCCGAGGAGCTTGGCCTTCATTTTCGGTGGCTCACCTTGATAACTGAGGGGTCGGTCTTCGTGTATGCACGGGGATCGAAACGCTTCACTTTTGTTTATAAATATGGATGAGTACAGTCGGGAGATTTCTTTACTTCCTCCTTCGTCCAACTATTGCTGTCTTGCCTCTCTTTTCTCATTTCCCTTCTCCGATCGTTGGTCATGGCCCCCAAATCCTCTAAGGTTGCTTCTGCCGCCGCGAAGGGTAAGAAGGCAGCTTCTTCGTCAGCCGTTGTGCCAGAAGTGCACCCTGATGTCCGTCCTGCCCTTAATGGTAAGAGTTGTATTTGGATACTTTCAATCCTAAGAATTCATGGCTCTGTTGCATATCTATGCACAAGCTTTCACCCTAGTTCGAGTATGATAGAGCCGTATATGCTGCGTGACCCTCTCATATTCGAGCCGCATAGGAGATGCCCTATGTTTGGGCCGCATGAGAAGGGTTTGAATCTCTGGATATAAACCGCATGGAGTTTCCTTTGAATGCAACCGCATAAGCTTCTGACAGACTGATTCGAATAGCATTTAGCGTTGCACAAACTCTTTTGCTTAGAACCGCATATATCCAATTGATCCGCATAAGCTATCCAGCCAATGTTACTTGGAATTCCCGATTGCTTTGGGCCGCATGAGGTTGTGTTGACCGATCCTCATAAGCTCCCTTGGGGCCGTGTCATCTGGAACTCAATCGAATTCGAGTCGCATAGGGCTTCATTTGATCTGAGCCGCATAGGCTCGCAGGAACTGAGCCGCATAGGGCGTCATTTGATCTGAGCCGCATGGGCTCGCAGGAACTGAGCCGCATAGGCTCGCAGGAACTTGAGTTCAGTACCCATCTTTTAATCCTGTTTCTTTTTGTTCTTTTTTCAATGAACCTCCCGACCAACCCAGCAGGAGAACTTCTTGTGGGTTCGGCTCAGTTTGCCGTGGGCGTACGGCTCGACGACTTAATCCGTCATATAGTTGATCAGCTTTCCACTAATGATCCTAGGGAGAGGATAGCTGTCATTAACAACCAACCTTTCCACTTTCTCTGTTCTATGATGAATTCGAAAAGGCTGGATGGGGAATATCGGAAACCGGCTTTTCTCTTTGGGGATGCCTTTTCCATAAAGAACTCCCGATTGCTGGATGTTTCAGAGAACTGGGATTTTTCTGTAGACGGAGTAGAGATCCATATCCCCGAGATGGAGCAGCATTATCCTCTCTCATGGTTTAACATGGTACCGCTGGACAGGACAATGGTGGGCTCTCTGACTCCCACCCAACCGGGAATGTTTGTGGGAAACATCAACTACAACAGGCGTACCGGTTCTGCATGTGCGGGCAAGGATTCAGTTAGTCGGAGTGTGATGGGGCTGCTCCCTGGCACTTTTGTAAACGTGACTGGTCCTAACTTTACTTTCATTCGAGCTGATACGTTTCTGAATCAGCTTGCTCGCAAGGGATCTTATCCTGTAGGCAGGTTGTCGTTGCTAAATTGGATCAACCCCATTCCTACATGGGCCAATCTTACCTCTTGGATCTTGAGGAAGTATGGGGAATCCCTTCGGGAAATTGACCTCTACTACGCTGTCCGGGGCACCTGCTACGGGTTGTCCATTAACAAGCCTTTGTTCATGGCTCTTTTGGAGCTGTATAATCGGCGTACGGGGACTTTCTTCGCCCCCGGAGGAGAGCTGGGGCTTGCTCTCCATGAGATGCACGCTGTATCTAAACTGCCATGGGGAGGTGAAGCTTTTGAAGTATATACCCCGACGAATGAAGAATTTGAAGACCTGGATCGACGATTTCCTGGTTTCGTCGTCGTGTACCAAGAACTGTTGTGCCATCATAGCATCTGCCACCAGATTGCTATCAAGAAAGAAAATAGCTCAGAAGCAAGCGCCCCTCACACCACGGCCTGGGTTTCGTATCTTTTCAAGTTACGTCCCTCCGGCCGAGTTTCGTCTCGAAGTCCTCAAACCCCGGAGGAGGTGAAGGACATGATGTTGAAGGTCAAAAGGTCGAGGTCTACTCGTGACAGGTTTGGGAGCCGCACTGACTCCCTCAATTACTTCCACTATGGTACCCGAGAAATGCCCGATAAAGCGATCTTAGCTGGGTTCTTGATGGTGTGGCTACGCAATTGCGTAGTCTCGGACGGCACGAGTTCTATGGAAAGGATCAGCCGTCATTTTATTCTCCCCGTTGTGAAATTGGTCTTCAAGGTGAGACTGACCCTTCTTCCGGCCATGGTGTGTAGCATACACCACGGCCTTCGCGCCTTTTTATCCAAAGTCATTGCTCGTGATACGACGCTGGACTTTGAACGGAAAGAACTACCATACCACTACCTCATGGAGTGGTTATTACTGCATTACCGGTCGTTGATGAGGCCAGGAACTGAAGAAGATGTTACTACTAACGATGCCTTCATTTTTTAGTACCGTCATCAGCCTTGGGAACACGATACCATGCCAGCCTGCCGGAGGGTGTTGGCGAGGGTTGACGGGCCCGAGTTTTTTGTCTCTCTTTCTCAATTTACCCCCAGGGAAGTGAGGGGAGTACATGTCGACGGCGTTGATCCTCCCCAACTTTTATCTGAGAAGATGCTTCTTTGGTTACGCAACATCCGCCCTGCGCACCTGGTGTATCGTTACCGGAATAACGTATACCTGGAGCCATATCTGCGCAGTAGATTTTCCCGTCAATTTGGGTATATTCAATTGTTCCTGGATTGTCCTAGTGCTTGCTTGAGCTCTGAGGGCAGTGTACTCGATGGCGTCCGGGCTTGGCATTATTATAATGCGGTCCACACCCGGGCCAGCTTCTCAGTCCCCGACGCCAAGACGGCATGGGGTATTTTGTATATAGCGGCCCTTTATCATGTCGCAGCGAGCAAGCCTCCTGTCGATTTTGATATAAATACTAGCTTCATTGCTGGCACTGGTTTGGCTGAGAAGCCAGAAGGATCCAAGAAGAGGAAGAGGGGGGCGAACAGGGTTCCTGTGCCGAACTCAGAGTCCACTAGGGCGGATGAGGAGGATGATGAACAAGACGCCGATGACTCGTCGCATTCTTCGGACGAGGAAGTTGGGAATCAACCTCCTATCATGCCAGATGAAAGGGCGACGAGTCAGCCGTCTACTGGGTCTGACGAGGTGGTGGAGGATCAACCATCTGCAGTGCCTGGTCCTTCGCGTAAACGAAGCAGGCGCGTGACTACCGCTGATGACCGAACCTATTCCATGACGTACGCTGTGATAAGACGTTGCAGGCTGTTTATTGATGATGTGGACGTTGTTCCTGAGGTGATTTGAGTTTCAACTATTTCTTTTCTTCTTCTTCTATGTTATGGCCTAATCGTTTGTTCCTTTTGCTCTTTATAGGCGTCGGATGAGCTTGCTCCTCAGGACCCGATTGCCGATGCTGATCCAGTCCTGTCTCATTTGGTTAGTGATGTGTGCACTGCTATCATTGCTGCTGGGGTTCTTCCGGTTGCGGTCGAGGATTCTCACCTTGCTGGGACCTCAACCCAGGGGGATGGGGGTTTTACCGCGCCCGTCCCTGAGACATCTGAACCCCAACAGGATGACACTGTGGGTGGGGAAACTACGCCAGCTATGAACGAGCCCCGCCTCCATGCTCTTCCCCTGGTAATACAAGTCAAACCATAACTCGTGAATAAGCCTATGTACTCCGTCATCCTATTCTTCAGATTACGTCGATTAATGGTTGCGTTGGATGTTCAAGTCCCAACCCAGTGTTGGACATTGCTGGGGCGGACCCTACCGGAGAGGGTCTGGCGGAACCTCCCTGTATCGAGGGGCCTCCATCTGGGTCGAGCTCGGTAGCCCCGGTAGCCGTGCAACTGGGACAAGGGACGATGCTCCCTGCACCCTCTTCTGCGAATGTAGTTTCGAGGGTCAACCTTTCCGCGCTGCCAAGCCTCCAAGCTCTTCGGACGGCGGAAGAGGAGCTAACCGCTATTCAAGCATCTTTCTGCATGGGATTTGCTTCCTTGGTGACTGGGACGGTCAGTTCTGAGGCTACTCCTTTGGTACTGTCTGCCACGCTCCCTTTGACACCGTCCTCTGCAGAGGTTTTGGATGAGGTGTCCCGGGATGTGGTCGACAGTTTCCACCGCCACCTGAGAAGGGGGATAGAGGCAGCTACGGAAAGGGGGACTCCTTTTACTCTGGCCCGTCAATGCGCTGGTGGCCAGATCAATATCCTTAAGACACTCCCTGGTGGAGGGGAACTGGCTGCGCTTCTGGAGCCTAAATTGTTAGAGGCTGATCGTCTCGTGTCCCAATTTCACAGGCTGCAGCAAACTGATTTACCCGCGGCGATAAACCAAGAGCACAATTTCCTTGTCGCTGTGGTGGAAAAGGTGAAGATGGCCCGGGAGTCGCTTAAGCCGGCCATATTGAAAGACCGTCGAGATCTGACTCGGATATACGATCAATGGAGCCGTCGAACTGAAGATTGCACAACTCAGGAAGCGGATGCCTCTCGTGGGGTAACCGATACCCGGAAACAGATCCTCGAGCTCCAAAGAAAGCTGGCCTTCCTGAAGTCCGAGCTCGAAGCTGTTCGTACTGAAAAAGGGATCGCCATTCAGGAGGCCGACCAGCTTAGTAGGGCATCTGCCAATCTAGAACTTGCCCTAAAGAAGATAGAGAACAACTGGCAGGCGTATATGTATCTGGATGACGCAGAGCAGTTGTCCCAAGAGGCCGAGCGCCGGGCTAAACAGAGGCTTGAGCGGGGGACTGCCTTGGTGAAAAACCGTCTCTCGGAGTTATGTAATGCTGAGCTATAGTCGGCCCTTTTTTTCTTGTTTTGTTCTTGTTTTCTTTTTGAAAGGGACATGGTCCCAAAAGATGTAATGCTTTTTTCTTCCTTCAAATAAAGAGTGCTTTCCATTCTATCCTTCATTTGCATTGCTTGTTGTACCCATGATATGATGGTGGTGTTTGCCCCGTACGGGGGACTTGTTTGTGGACTCGTCATCCATGGCATACCTTGGTTTTAGGTACGAATAACAAGTTTGGTTAGGATACCTGGGACAGCCATGGCAAAGTGGTCATGGGTGTTCTCGGTATCGGGAAAAAGAATACCGTAGAGCAGCTGGGCTCCCGGGGCATGATGAGATGATGGGCTTGTGCTAAGAAACTTAGCAGAGTATATTTGTGGGCCTATTATCCTTGGCGTACCTTGGCTTAGGATACGGATAATAGGATGAAAGGAAACCAACATATTTGCTCAGAGGTTATGAGGACATGGCAAGCATGACGGTTTTATCGTGGAATCTTCCTGCTCAGGGGTAATGAGGACATGGCAGGAGTGACTTCATGGAGGATATTTTGTGGTCAACAGAAGACATTTGTGGTCAACAGAGGACATTTATGGTCAACAGAGGACATTTGTGGACCTATTATCTTTGTCGTACTCCGGTTGTGGGTACAGATAATAGGTTGAAAGGGAACCGACATATTTACTCAAAGGTAATGAGGACATGGCAAGTATGAAGGTTTCTTCTACGGAGCCTTCCCACTCAGAGGTAATGAGGACATGGCAGGAGTGGGCTCAATGAAGAGGGAGTACATAGAACGACTTAGAGGTAATGAGGACATGGAAGTTCTATGTAGGGGGTGATTTGTTTTTGGCAGAAGTGAAACGACTCAGAGGTAATGAGGACATGGCCGTTTTAGAAATTTATGGATCGCTTACCCTTTTTGTTCACTGGGAGTGTGGGTATTGGATCATGAGGGAGGATCTCTTCTAGGAAGAAAGTTCAGAGGTATGATCATACATGACTTACTATCTGAAAGAGTGATCGGGATGTGAGTTCAGAGGCACCATCGGGTACATGACTCGATATTGTGGAGAATGGTGAGTGTGAGTTCAGCGGTACCAGCGGGTACGTGACTCAATGATCCGAGAAAATTGTAAGGGTGAGTTCAGCGGTGCTAGCGGGCACGTGACTCAAAAATCTGGGAAATTGTGGATGTGAGTTCAGCGGTACTAGCGGGCACATGACTCCATGAACTGGAGAATGTCATTTTAGACATAGTATTTCTTCAGGAACTTGCCGTTGACGGGCAACATGAGCAAGTCTCCGTTTTGCTTGGCGAGGCGGTAAGCACCATTGGAGAATACGGCCTCGATGATAAATGGACCTTTCCATTTTGGCTGGAACTTGCCGGCGGTCTTGTGAGTCATGACCATCGGCCTCCGGACTGCCAGAACAAGATCGCCCACTTGGAATGTTCTGATTTTAACCTTCTTGTTGAAGGCTCCAGAGATGCGTGCTTGGTATAGTTCGATCCTTTGCTGAGCTAGGAGGCGCTTTTCATCTAAGGCCTCTAACTCTTGTAGTCGGTGTCGGTAGTTGTCATCAGTCGTCAATTGATAAGTGAGGGCGATGCGGAGCGAGGGTATTTGAGTCTCTAATGGGAGAACTGCCTCACTCCCGTATACCAGGGAGAATGGTGTGTTCCCAGTAGCTGTTCGGACTGTAGTATGATACGCCCATAAGCATTCGCCGAGCTTCTCTTTCCAGTCGCATTTGTTGGAGGAGACAAACTTCTTGAGGAGTTTGATGATTGTTTTGTTGAATGCCTCTGCTAACCCGTTCGTTGCTGGGTTGTATGGTGTCAAGGCAATATTATGGATGCGATGTTTGTCGCAGAACCGATAAAAAGCGTGGCTTGCAAACTGCGGACCATTATCATAGATGATCCTCCGGGGCAGTCCAAAGCGATAGTTGACGTGATGCTTGAGGAAGCTGATCACGTTCGAAGTCTTTACTCCTGCAAGCGGGACAGCTTCTTCCCATTTGGAGAAATAATCCGTGATCGCAAGTATGAAGCGATGTCCACGGGAGGAAGGTGGAGTAATCAGACCGATGATGTCCATCCCCCATGCTTCGAATGGCCAGGATGTCACTGTCGGATGTAGAAATTTGGATGGTTGGTGGATGAAGTTGAATTCTGTCTCCTCGTATGAGCATGTCCAAGATAGGCTTGACGTGACCGTCCTCGAAGGAGTAAGTGATTTACGGCCAATGTTTGTCTGCTGGCTTTGGCTCAGGTTTCTGTGCTGTATCGGCCACCATAGCCTGCTTTCCCCTGCTGTCCCGATTGTTGGACGGGTTATCCCCATTATCGTTGTTGGGACGTTTGCCCTTGTTCTCTCCGTCCGAGATGTACAATCCCAGCTGGCGAGCCTTCTTCAATCGTTCTTCGACGCTTGTGGCACTGATGATGAATGTCTTCCAGTCCTTGAATTGACTTTCGCCCATCCAGAGACTGATTGTTGGAAGCAGTCTCTTTTGGCAAATTTCAATCAAGGAGGAATCCGGGTTTCCAGACGGCAACTTTATTGCGGTTTGGCGAAACCACTCGATATAGTTTCTTGTCAGCTCTTTTTCCCCTTGGACGACGTCCATGAGGGTAGACATGGTGATGTCCTGCCCTACTTCGTAGAATCTCTCCAAGAACATGCGCTTGAAGCCGGCGAAGGAGTGGATGCAGTTGTCCGGCAGATTGCGATACCAGTCGAAGGCGACTCCTTCCAATGCCCCGATGAATAATCGTGTGAGAATGGCATCGTCATGGGGCAGATGGTCGGTGGTGACCTCGAAGTAAGTGATGTACCGACTTGTTGAGGTCTTGCCATCATAAGGATTGATGTTGAACGGCTTATATCTTGGTGGGAATGGAACATCCCTCCATGCAGCAGGGTATGGTTGCCGTATTCTGAGGTCTTGAGAGTTTTCTCGAGCGTGGAACATGGCTCGGAGCTCTTGTACCTCTCTTCTCGCTTCGCGGGCCTCATCTACGGCGGTGGGGGCCGTTGTTTCAGGAGGATCGTTGCCCGCGTTTGGTGCCGCCGAATTCGAGTCTGCATTGATCGCTGGACCCACGCTTGTTTGGCCAGGCGTTCCTCCTTACAAAGTTGGAAGGGCCGCTTTAATCTCGTCTACAGACTTGACCAAAGCAAGCAATATATCTTCGAGACTGTCGATACATTGGCGATCACTGGAACCACCTTGGTTGCTGTCTGTCATGAATACCGTCTTCACATGAGGAGAGATAGACGGGCGGTGGAGGAAGCGCCCTCCGAATCGTACCCCTGTAGTGAGAAGTCATCAGGGTATGTGGGTATGTTCCCTTCTGATTCAGACTCGGAAGGAACAGTACCCCCAGTCTCCGAGTTTGCCTCGTCTTGAGAGTTGTGGACGTCCTCGGGGACGTCGAGGTTTGCTACCTCCGATGGGAGAGTTGTCTCCCCCGGCTCGTCTTCTTGGAACATCGGATTGCTGTGGAGGCTCGGAGGGGTGCTACCTCCAGCCCCAGTAACCCCCTGTGTTGTAGACGACCAATCTCCCACTGTAGCAGATTTTGTCTTAGAGCGAGTACCTTGGAAAACTCCGGTGGTGGGCACCCGCTTAGACGACAGTCTTTTAGTCGCAGTGGTTGAGATCTTCGGGCTGGGAACATTTGTCTTCTTCCCCTTTCCATCAGCGGGGACTTTTCGAGCAGAGTTGCAGGAGACGACGGGTAGTGCCTCGTCTTCTGAAGATGGCTGTTGCAGTCTTTGAAAGATAGACTGCCGGTCTTCTCGCATCGTCGTGATGTTGCAGCAGCAGTTGACGATGACTTGGGTGCAGTGACGTCCGTGGAAGGACTATTTGCACCCCGATGCATCTTCTCTTTCCTTGTGTTTGTGGAGGATGGCCTCACGCAAGTCAGATGGGTCTAGACCGCCCATGTTTGCTCCCGGGATTTTGGAAGACTTTTGCGAACCTCTCTGTCCGTCTGTCGCTGGGGTCTAGACTCGAGTGGTTCTGTACAACTTCTCATTCGAGGCCCGCGTAACAGTATGCGGAACGCTCGGATGGTCAGAGGTCAGATCAGCGGATCGAACTCGCCAGGCTCATGCTGCTTTAGACTTCTTCGCTCTAGTGCGTAAGGGCACATAGTAGGAAGAGTCTAAGTGATACTGGAGAGAGTCAGACATATCTTCTTGGGAGCACAAGAGATCAGGACCGTACAAGAGGCGGTCGAAGACAGAGCCGCGTGGAGTAGGCGTCATATGGCTGTCATCATTGGTTCGTATGCGGCTGACAGACGTAGCCGCATAGGTTTTCTTCATGCGGCTGGGAGTCTCAGCCGCATGGGTCTTCTTTATGTGGCTGGATGATCTGGCCGCATGGATTTTCTTCATGCGGCTGGTAGATCCACCCGCATGAGCCTTCTGTATGTGGTTGGCAGATTTGGTCATAGGAGTGCTCGGCTTCTTCTTGGGGCGCATAGAGTCGCTCTTTGTCCCTGCAAGTCCAGCATCATAGTGCTTTCCTTTGCCGGTCTTGGGGACAGCAGAGTTCTCTACGGCTCGAAGTGGTACCGCATGAGAATCGCCCTCGTCGTCTTGGGTAGCAGAGAGTACCCCGTCCAGAGCTTGTGGGGGAGCAAATAATTTTGGCCTCCACTCGCAGCGAGCTTTCTTTGTGCGTGTTCGCTTCTGGATCGGACCAGTACTTCCTTCAGAGAGCATCTCTTCAAACGCCTGTTGGTCGAAACGGACGACCATCTTCTGTTGCGTGGAGCCAAGCTTGGCTGCATCCGACTACGTCACCAACTCCTCAGCCGTGGAGAAGTTTGTCCCCAGCAGAGTCGCCATCGTGTTTGCCATTGATTGTAAAAGTACAGAACAGTTTTATGGGAGGAATGAACTTAGACTCACAATACAAACTCGCTTGTACAAAGAAAGCCTAGGGACGAAAGCCTAGGTACAGCAGACTAAGTATAATTGTTTATTTTAGATTCTGGGAGGTGACGATAGAGGCTCGGGAAGGCGACGGCAGCCCTGCCTTACTCCTTGGACGATCGATGTGCAGCCTTGGCTCCAGAAGATTTGCTCAGCGTTGAAGAAATGCTCTCTTTGCCCTCTCTCTGCTCTTCTCTCCAAGTTCTCTGGTGCTCTCTCTGATCTCGAAAAGTGCTCCTATGTGCGCCTCTCTCTGTGTGTGCGTCCTTCTTCTGCAAGGGAATGGCACCCTGCTATTTATATGAATGGGGTATGATTATTAGGGTAGCAAATGATTGCTTCTTGGAGATGGCGGCGGCCTATGGATTGGTCAATCCAGGCCATTAGTTTTGATTGTGATGAATCTGGACCATTAAGTATAGATTACACCAAATCTCATCAGCAATTAATACTGATTGGAATAAATCTTCCTCATAATGATCTTCTGATGTCTGCGAATAAATTTAATTTATTCTCCTGCCACATGTCCCAGATTTTTGAGATTTGACCCAATCTCTGATTGTAATAAATCTGGGAGATTGATCGGCTTAGGACACGTGTCCTAGGAGCCACTGGGGGATCTGAACCGCATAAAGATTGAGCCGCATAAGATTTGGGCCGCATAAGGTTCGGGCCACGTGTCAGGGCTGCTTGGGTAGTGGCTCCCCCCTTCGAACCTTTGAACCGCATGGAGATGATCATTGCGAGCTGCATAGGGATGCATCCGCCTGGGTCGCATGGAAATGGTCCTCTTGAACCGCATGGGAAGGCCTCCGCTTGAGCCGCATGAGACTGTTTCGGCCTGAGCCGCATGGAACGACTTCATTCTGACCCACATGGGAAGTCTTCGCTCGAGCTGCATATGATCGTCCACGTGGCAAGGCCACGTGGCATTTTATGGATCTCGGCGGATTTGTGTCAGAGATCTCTTTCTCTTCCCTAGGGGACTGTCATTATGACAGAGTCATAATTACTTCTTTTGTATCAGGGCTGTCACTTTTTTAGAGTTGTCAGCCGTTAAAGTAATTAATGAAGCATGGGTCGAAGGGGAGCACTGTTACGCCACGTGTCTTCTGAGCCGGATGAAATATTTCAGGCCGCATAGTCCCTGAGCTGCATAGTCTTTCTGTGCCGCATGGGCTGTCTGAGCCGCATGGGGTTCCCTGGCCGCATGGATCATTTTCCATGCTTCTACAACGTGGTCGCGAACCGAAAGTATCGAAAGGTGCGTAATGGCTTCGTAGACGTGTGGGCTTTGACGGAATTCAAATTGGTCGTGTGTGCGCGACGAATTTGATGCGTATTCGTCGAAATTCACCGTATCGGCCTCTATGCAAATTTCCCAATTACTTTGTCCATGCTCGTCAGATCGAGAAAAAACTTGTGCCAACAGGACCGTATCATTTTTCTGGTCCTGTATGCCAAGTTTGGTCCAATTCTGAGACAGTTGATCGGATCACCGTTTTGCGGGCCCCACGGTCCGACTCAAAGGGCGATTTTGTGCACGGCCCGCCAAAATCTAACTATGGACATACGGTTGGGTTCATATCGAAAAACTGGATCTGTTGACATATAGTTTGACGACTTTAGAGACCGCTGACTTTGGCATACTTTTCGGTGCAAAGCGGGTCCAACGGCGGACACCATTTTGACCCGAAATTACCGTTTTGCCCCTGTGTCCAGAATTAGACTTAAGGACAGGCAATCCTAGCTAATTTGACTATTCTAAAAGCGTTGGTACTATTTATTTTAGCATCTGGAGACTCCTGCATGTGTTGAATGATTGTGGCTCATTGAGTGGTATAGTATTTTTGGTTTCACCAGCTAATGACCTCAGGCAAGTACACTTTCTTATTGTTTTCGATTCATAGTAGTCTTTTCATTTCATGCTTATACATATGTCTTGCTGTTTGTTGACACGCTCGTCACACGGAGTAGTCGGAAGGGGAAATATCTTAGTAGACATGTGGACTACCCAGAACTATCCCATGAGTCTATTCATGAACAACAGCAACTGCACACGACACGTGCAGGGTGTCGGATTTACCTCTAGCCGTTCACATGTCGAAACAGATATTTCACACCACATAGGTAGTTGTCTTTTATTTATTTTTTCTTTTCTTCTCCACCGTGCCATGTCATCAGTACCTTCTAGTTTTCATCTCTCATATGTTATTTTCATGTCTTGTTAATTCTATTGTGTTTTTGCATTACCGTCGGTTTGTGTGCTTGTTCCATTCCTGACTAGAAACCAACATTTTTCAGGTTTAGCCGCGATCACTCTTAGCACTGGGAAGGCATGGGTATGATGAGGTCGACCTAGATAGTGGAACTAAATGTCTTTTCTATATTGTGAGAACTTTATATTTTCTTTAATTTTAAATATTATAAATGTTGTAATAAATCTAGAAATGTGAATGAGAAATAAAGTTATTTTGAGCAATTATTTCTTGCAGGCTTGACAGCGTTCTACCGCCGACTCTGCGGCATAGGCTGGCTTGGACACGGCTCGTATCCGAAAAGCGGGTGCGGGTCATGGCAGGTACAGCTTACTTCATCGTGTCTAACGACGAAGGCTGGGTGTGTCCGACTCGTGTCTGATTATTCGGGAGCAGGTCGTGACAATAATGCCCCAGCTTTGCAAGCCAAGTCATAGCGGCGTAGCACCGCATATAGGCATGTAGCCTAATACCGTATGATCAAATTAAAAAGTTGTAGACAACACTACAAAGGGGACGGTGTCCTCATGTTATAGTGGCATGACACCACGAAGAGGTACCCAGGTAGGTGTAAAGCTTCGGCTATGCAAGCCATGTCATCGAGGCGTAACACTGCAAGGAAGCGCAAGGCTTCATGCTGGGTAGTTTGGCACTACAGAGAGGCTTGTGACCTCGTGCTACAGTAGTATGTCACTACGATGAGGTACCCAGGTAGGGATAATGCTTCGGCTTTAAGTCAGGTCATAGCGGCGTAGCACCGCATGGAAGCACATGGCTTCATGCCATGTCTCTCTATAAAGAACTCACTTAGAGTGTATCAACAGAGATAACAAGCCATCTCCTGAGGGTAAACTTGTAGATGCCCAACATACATACACCGAAACTAGGCTGGCACATGGCTTTTAATATACAGCCAGAAGCACATGTAACTACATTGTGTGAGTGGGAATAATTGCAGCTATGGTACAGAATTAAAGGCTTAGTCTATTCTTATATCATACTATCGTTTGACCCATACGGGACGATTCAAGTCGTCAGCGACATCTATTCTAATGCATGATGGACAGTCACTGTGGGGAACGCTCAACCCATATATGGAGATATGTTGGGAATTATTGGTGTTTTGCCTTAGAGACTAGAAAGATAGTATCATATTGCGTAGGCCAAATGGGTTGTATCTCTATATAAAGCTTTGCTCGTGTTGAGAGATGCACATGAGGTGTAGAGAGGCACATAGGTTTTATGTGAGGGTATTTTTCTAGTGAAAAGAAGGCTAACTCCACAAAAAAAGTATTTATGCTTTTTGTCATGCTCTTGGAATTAATTTCTTAGGAGCTAAGTCCCGTAAGGGCTTAGCGACTCAGACTCGGGCTCATGAGGCATAATGTGACGTTTTGTTGGTGCACTTTGTACTTAGCACGTCAGCATCGTCGCTAGGCGTATAGTGCGCTTTAGTTGCGCTTGTCGCGCGAGCCTCTACGCTGCCGATCGCGCGCCTGTTCGTGGTGCTAGTTTGTGAAGCCCGTTCGCACGACCAAATGGCACGGCCTGATGGCACAGTAAGTTGACACGACACTTTGTGCATAGTGCATGCAACGCACGTTGTGCGTGGGTGTGTGAGTGTGCGTGGGCGCAGTTGGCACGGTGTACGATGTGTACGGGTATGTAAGTACGCACAGGCATAGTTGGCACAATACCTATAAGCGTTGTCGTGTTTGTTCACGATCTGAACAGTTATGAAACGTTCAAAAATGGTTCCTCCATTCACGGATCCATCACCTTATTAGGCTATTTTCTTCTTCTTTTCATCTCTTCTCCACTTGTAACTCGTTCTATCCCAGTTTATGATGAAGAACGAGATCTTTTTTGATCTAATCAGAAACTTTTTGTGGACTTTTGTTGTTGCTGATACAAAGTTCATTTGTGCCTTCTTCGAAGTGGTACATTTGAATTTGTATCTCTGAATCCTCTGGGATCTCAGTAGTGTACCTACCTTGAAGTGTTGCCAAACTTTGTTTTTATCCTAAAATTACGCCCCGGGACTAATAATAACTACCATTTCATCTCTCATTACTTGGGTCTATTTGTGTCACACGCCAGAACCAGAATACTGGAGAGCGGGGGACAGACACAGCCAGCTACGTATATAGAAGTGTAATCCGCCTCAATATACGGTCACGGCTGTCTAGATGTATGAGGGTTTATCTACAAGCCATCAGTCTCTTATGGTTAAGAACAAGCCTAGTGTCTCAATCTCAAGCAAGTAATAATAATTACAAGATGTTAGACCATCAGATATTCAATAGTAAGGCATCCCATACATTTCATATACAGATGATCATGAAGCTAGTCGTACAAAATGCTAGGACTAGCAAGAGTTTCAATCATACATGATAAACCCTAGGATTTGTCAATCATGTTACAGCCCTTAGGCAGACAAGAAATATAAGTATTCAACACGAGCTAACACTTGTTCGACGGCTAAACGCCTCAAAAGAATAATTTACAATAGAGTGGGAGAGCAATATAAAACACACTCGTTGCCAGGGTTACGTCTAGTGTTCACCATCTGGCTGGAAGGCTGGGAGATCCTCGGATGCTGCTCCGAAATCTGGCCATACAAAACCAGTTGGATCAGACCCCACAAAGAGCAAGTGCCACAAGGGAGGCTTCACTTAAGAACTAAAACCAGCATGTCAGAACATAAACAAGAATAATAACAAGAAGACATGAAATTTAAATAAGGCAATAAATAACGAGAGGACGAAGAACTATTCCGGAAGCCAGGTTACAATCCTTAAACCAAACAAGGATCGGGGTTGTAACCCTTCGCCTGAACAGAACCGTGTCTCTAGCTATTTATTGCTAAGAGTAAAGCGTAAGCAAGCATGTCCTGAGATAGCCATGTACTGGATCTTGACAAGACTAGACAGGATTGGACTTCATCCAACATTCACGGCCAAGCAAAGAGTACGGCTTGATACTTTAACTAACTAGGGTTATCACAAGCCTAGTTACTAGCAAGATGCAATGAGATGTTCCGGTAGTCACAAGCGCTGCAGCTATCCAGGTTATCCAGGCGAGGTTCATGTAAGAGTTATCAAGAATTATTAGGTGACTTTGAGTGCAACACATGACAGTGTGCATATTACTTGTTTCAAGAAGTGCCCCACATGACAGTGGACTGGAAATGTGTCCTACTCGTCGGCAGGCTACAAGTCCATCAGGTGCGGCCGGGATAACGGGATCGCCTGTAACTGGAAACATCTCTTTATATGAGCTACTTTGATCAATCTAGTAATTAACCTAGGCAGATTCAGCATGAATCCCTGAACGTGGTAACTAGGGATGCAAGTCCTAGACATGATGCGAGACGAGACTGGTAGCTTATACAAGCACATTCAAGAATAATCACCCACGGTGTCAAGACGAATTATTACTCAGCATGTCAAGATAGCCGTCGCAACAACATTCAAGATTTTATGTCAGGTTTACTTGTCAAGAGTGCGCCACGACGTGCCACTATCATGTCATTATCATGCCAAGGTTGCTTGTCAAGAGTGCGCCACGATGGGCCACTATCATGTCATATCCTTACAATATCATAAATAAGAGAAACTTGCATAAAATAGCTAGTAACATATTCTTGAAGCCAAGGAAAAGATCTACAACTTTTATGTTGGAAGTTGAAAGAAATTCTTGCCACAAATCAGCCAATTGGGGCATAAAACAGCCAAAATAGGCACTATGCGGCACTATGCATCTATGCGGTCTGGCACTATACAGCCAGGCACTATGCATCTATGCGTACTGGCACTATGCGGCCAGATACTATACAGCTATAAGGACTGGCACTATGCGGCCAGGAACTATGCAGCTATGTAGACTGGCACTATACGGCCAGGCACTATGCATCTATACGGATTGGCACTATACGGCCAGGTACTATACAGCTATACGGACTGGCACTATACGGCCAGGCACTATACATCTATGCGGACTGGCACTATATGGCCAGCACTATACAGCTATACGGCCAGCACTCTACAGCTATGCGGACTGGCACTATGCGGCTAGGCACTATACATCTATGCGGACTGGTACTATACGGCCAGTACTATGCAGCTATACGGACAGCACTATGCAGCTATACGGCCAGACACTATGCAGACAGGCCAGCACTATACAGCTATGCGGCCAGCACTATGCAGCTATGCGGACTGGCACTATGCGGCCAATACTATACAGCTATGTGGCCAGCACTATTTATCGTCCCTGCCAGAACTAGGACAGATGAACATAGAAGATGTCCAAATCTTATTTTGGCCATAACTTTTTCAAAATAAGTCGAAATCTAACTTTTTAAAGGTTCATTTTGGGTAAAATTGAATTCTCTACAAATAGAACAATCAAAATTTAAAAATAATAAGTTTGGTAGATCAAAACCCAAAAAAACCGAAAAGGCTACAAACTAAGATCTACAAAAATCTATTCGTCCAAACCGAAAACTCCAAGTTCTAAAGATGCTTAGAATCATGTAGAGAAGAAGATAGAACAATAAAATAGAAGATCCATCATGAAACAAGTTGCACTTGCCTAAGCTCTCTAGGTTGGTGGGAGAGTAATGGAAGAAGAACAAGAAGTAATGAATGAAGAGAGAGAAATAAGGGGTGGTTAGGCATTAAAGGGGAAGGATTATCATAATGAACCAAGCCCAATCAAACCAAGCCAAACCAAAAAAACTAGGCCAAGTCATGATCAACCAAGACTAGCCTAGCAAGTCAAGTCCAACTACGGGTCACCTGACAAACGTCAGAGATCTCATATACGCATACGGAAATACGTATAACAGGAAACGGGAGTGCAACTCTACCCACCTTAAAAGAATTATGTCCTCAAAATTTGATCAAGAGGCTAGAAATATCGGGGCATGCTATATTAATCATAAGCAAGCTACGACTAGCAGTCAATCAAATAATCATTCATGCAAGCAAGAAATTAAAAGTATAAGGCATAAGGAAGACATTATACCTTATGAGTCAAACAGGTGTGGATATCGCCAGCGGATATCATCCTCACGCTCCTACGTTGACTCACCCAAAGAGTGGTGACCCCAAGCAATACGGACTAAACTAATAGTCTTGTTCTTGAGTACCTTCTCTCTTCGATCCAATATGGATACGGGACTTTCCTCATACGAAAGGTTGGTACCAACAATCAATTCCGAATGATCCAAGATATGGCTCGGATCCAGGATATACCATCGTAATTAGGATATATGGAACATGTCATGTACCTCACGTAACGACGACGGAAGAGCGAGACGATATAACACATCACCTACTCACTCGAGAATGTCAAACGGCCCTATATACCTAGGACTAAGCTTTTCCCGTACGCCGAATCGAATGACGCCACCGGTATACGAGATCATAAGGAATACATGGTCGCCGACTGAAAACTCAAGGGGACGTCGATGAGAATCGGCCCAATGGCGCTGGCGATCTTGTACAACTCGGAGGTGATCTCTGACTTGCCTGACCACCTCGATAGTCTGCATAACCATCTCTGGACCAAGTATCTTCCTTTCGCCCACATCATCCCAGGCTAAAGGAGATCTGCACTTCCTGCCATATAGTGCCTCGAAGGGTGCCATCTGGATGCTAGCCTGGAAACTGTTATTATAGGAGAACTCTACTAGGTGTAGGTGATCTTCCCACGAACCACCAAAGTCTAACGTAGAAGATCACAACATATCTTCAAGAATCTGAATCGTGCATTCTGACTGACCATATGTCTGTGGATGATATGCTGAACTGAACTTGAGACGAGTCCCCAAACTCTCCTGAAGACTCCGCCAAAAGTGCAACTTGAATCTCGAATCTCTATCTGATACGATACTGACGGGCACTCCATGCAACATAAAAATCTGCCTGAGGTACATCTATGCTAGCTGCTCCGTCGATTGACCAACTCTGAAGGGGAGAAAATAAGCTACCTTCGTGAGATGATCAACGATAACCCATATAGCATCCCTGGCAGCCGGGAATTTAGGTAACCCAGTTACAAAATCTATGGTGATATTCTTCCACTTCCACTTCGGGATTGATAACGGTTGAAGAAGTCCAGCTGGTCTCTGATATTCACCTTTAATTTGTTGGTAAACTAAACATCGGGAGACAAACCGGGCTATCTCCCTCATCATGTCATTACACCAAAAATGCTGACGGATGTCTCGGTACATCTTTGTGCCACCGGGATGAATTGAATACTGAGAACTATGAGCCCCTGTCATGATCTCCTGTCTGATATCACTACTGGGTACACAAAGATGCCTCCCATGTCCGAGAGTACCATCTTCATGAATACATAACTCTGGTCCTTGTCCTGCTTTATATTCAGCCCTGAGCCGCTAAAGCTTGGAATATGCTGATTGCGCCATCTTGATCCTTTCAACTATACTGGACTGAACTTGCATGCTGGCCATCAATGCCATATTGGTAGGGAGAACTATCTCTATCCCCATCTTCTGAAGATCGGCTAACAATTCTGGTTGTGCTGCTAGGAAATAAACTCCATCTCTTCTGCTCAATGCATCTACTACTACGTTGGCCTTCCAGGGATGATACTACAGGTTGATGTCATAATCCACAAGTAGCTCTAGCCATCTCCTCTGACGCATGTTAAGATCCTTCTAAGTAAACACATACTTAAGACACTTGTGGTCGGTGAAAATCTTCACCCGATCTCCATACAAACAATGTCTCCACAACTTAAGTGCAAAAACTATCACTGCTAATTCTAAGTCATGGGTTGGGTAATTCCTCTCATGATCACGAAGCTGACGTGACGCATAAGCTACTACCTTACCATGTTGCATCAATACGCATCCCAATCCTCTGCATGAATCGTCACAATAAACTGAAAATTCTCCAGTCCCATCTAGAAGAGTGAGAATGGGGGCCGTCATTAATCCTTGCTTCAACTTCTCAAATGAACTCTAACACTCTGCTGTCCCAGCAAACTGTACATCCTTACGGGTCAACCACGTCATGGGCGCTAAAATTTGAGCAAAATCTGATACGAACCGTCGGTAATAGCCGGCCAATCCTAGGAAACTTTGAACTTCTGCGACGGTGCTGGAAACTGGCCATGACATTATAGCTACTCTCTTTTGGGGGTCAACATCTACTACACCTCTGGTGATGATATGACCTAAGTACGAAATGCAATCAAGCCAAAATTTGTACTTACTGAACTTCGCATACAACTGGTGTTCCCTGAGAATCCAAAGAACTACACGGAGATGCTGCTCATGCTCCGCCTCACTCTTGCTATAGACCAAGATGTCATCTATAAATACTACTATGAACTGGTCCAAATAGGGCATGAAGATACGATTTAAGAGGTCCGTGAATACGGCTGGCGTATTGGTCGCTCCAAATGGCATGACAAGGAACTCCTAATTTCTATATCTTGATCAGAACGCTGTCTTTGGAATGTCTTGCTCTCTAACTCTGATCTGATGGTTCCCCGACCGTAAGTCAATCTTCGAGAATATGACCGCTCCACTGAGTTGATCGAATAAATCATTTATCCTTGGTAGAGGATATCTGTTCTTGATTGTTATAAAGTTTAAGGTACGAGAATCAACACATAATCTTGACGTACCATCTTTCTTTTTTACAAGAAGCATCGGGGCTCCCCAAGGTGATCCGTTAGCACGAATGAATCCCTTGGTTCTGAGTTCTTCAATCATCTTGTACAAAATCTCCAACTCTGAAGGTGCCATCCTGTAGACTGATCTCTCTGATACCGGTGCCATCCCTGGAATCAAGTCGATAGTGAACTTTATCTCTCTTTTCGGTGGCATACCTGGAAGCTCTTCGGGAAACACATCTGGGAACTCTTCAACGACTCTGGAAAACTGAACTACCTCTGCTACTGCCATCTGCAAGACTGGAGGAAAAGGTTCTACTTCGCCCCTAGAGAATGAAAACTCTGTCACACCGGGAATACCAAAAATAATCCTGCCAATATGGCAGTCTATTCTTGCATATTGCTCCTTCAACCAATCCATTCCTAGGACCACATTATAGTCGACTATCAAAAATTCTATCAACCTAGCGAAAAACTCTCTACCGCTAACTACGATTCTACACGAGAAAAAAACTATGTCGACTCCCACAAGACTGTTACCAGTAAGTATAGTGAGCCTTACTGATAATAACTCGGGTTCCAGTCCTACTCGTATTGTAAATCGTACAGACATAAATGAATACGATGCACCCGAATCAAATAATACTAAAGCTGGAAAGAGTTGACGAGAATGGTACCTGCCACCACCTTACCTGATGCTAACTCTTCATCCATGGTCAGAACCATAGCCTGACCTTGCCCTCTGGATGCTGGTCCCCCTGTTGGAAACCTCTCTGCCGGTTCTGCATTTGAGCTTGGGTCTGGGCATACTGTTGGGTTCTCTGTTGCTAGAAGGTTTGTGCCTGAGGCAGCAATGGCCTTGGAGGCTGGTACTACTGCTGTTGCTACACTGGTGCTGGGGCTGGTCCCCTAACCGATGGACTAGTTAGGTTCGACAATGATGAAATGGCTCTATTCGGGCAGGACCCTATCATGTGGTCCAGTGTCCCACAAGCCAAGCACAATCCCTGTGCTCTGCGACACTCCGAAACAACGTGTCATGGCTTCCCACAATGAGTGCAGCCTATTGCGGAAGACTGCCTCCGCTTCTGTTGCTGAGGGTACGTCGGTGTTGAATGCTGAACCGACGTAACTGAATTCTTCCTTCGGGGAACTCCAACCGACAAAGCCCTAGCTGCCGGGGCTGGTGCTGAGAACAGACTCATCTGCCCATAGGACCTTTTCCTGCTTCCGGTTCGGTCCATGATCATCTACGAAGTATACTCATGCCTCCTAGCTGCCCTCAAGACAGCATCAAAAGTTTGATGCTCGAACTGCTCCACAGTTAGAATAATTTCTAGGTGGAGTCCCTGCTGAAACTGCTGCGCTCGATCCAACTCGGTTGCTACCAAGGTGGGAGCAAACCGACTCAGTCTTGAAAACTCGACCGCATATCCATCGACCGTCCTGCTTATCTGCTTCAAATTGGTAAATCTCATTTGCAGATCATATCGAGCCACTGTATCAAAGTACTTGATCTAAAACTTGTTACTGAATATCGCCCATAGGATAGATGTCACCAATCCAACTGCTAACATAGCCCACCATGTGCGGGCTAAGTCCAATAACTGTAGGCACACTACAGCCATCTTCTCTTCCTCTGGAGTCTTAGCTGCTTCCAAGATAATCTCGATGTCCTGGAGCCAAGCATCAGCTGCAACCGCGTCCTCACTGCCATCAAAGAAGGAAGGGTTCAGGTGCTTGAAATTGTTGGCTGCACTGTTACCTTGGTAACCCACTCTGTCCATGGCTAACTCTACTGTATGGTGCAGGGAATCACCCCGATGATCTTGAGAGATGACCAATTCTCGAATGAGTTCTACCAAGACTCTATTGTCAGGCTCTGCAGGCTGAGCTGGCTGAACTGGTGTCTCTGGATCCCCGAAAGACATAACTTGGGAGGCTGCTCCTGAGTGCTGGGCTTGGTCTCCTTGTTGAGGCTGGTTCATTGGCGGTTCTCTTTCCGGCTGAGAGACAGGACCAGAAGAAATGCCACTGAAGAAAATGATATGAAAGAAGATTAAGGAAGGACCAAGATAGATCAAGGATATAAGCATCTGAGCAGGCCAAGATTTCAGGAAGATTAGAAGACATGAGTAGAGATCAAAGGCAAGTGCTGATTGAGACATCTATCCGGTAAAACCCTCATACATCTTGATTTACAAGACCTGTATGGGCCACAACTTAAACCGTGTCACGCCCCAAAACCAGAATACTGGAGAGCTGGGGACAGACACAGCCAGCTATGTATATAGAAGTATAATCTACCTCGATATACGATAACGATTTTCTAGATGTATGGGGGTTTATCTTCAAGCCATCAGTTTCTTATGGTCAAGAACAAGCCTAGTGTCTCAATCTCAAGCAAGTAATAATAGTTATAAGATGTTAGACCATCAGATATTCAATAGTAAGGCGTCCCATATATTTCATATACAGATGATCATGAAGCTAGTCGTACAAAATGCGAGGACTAGCAAGAGTTTCAGTCATACATGATCAACCCTAGGATTTGTCAATCATGTTACAGCCCTTAGGCAGACAAGAAATATAAGTATTCAACACGAGCTAACACTTGCACGGCGGCTAAACACCTAAAAGAAATAATTTACAATAGAGTGGGAGAGCAATATAAAACCCACTCGTTGCCAGGGTTACATCTAGTGTTCACCATATGGCTGGAAGGCTGGGAGATCCTCGGGTGCTGCTCCGAAATCTGGCCATACAAAACTAGCTGGGTCAGACCCCAGAAAGAGCAAGTGCCACAAGAGAGGCTTCACTTAAGAACTAAAACCAGCATGTCAGAACATAAACAAGAATAATAACAAAAAGACATGAAATGTAAATAAGACAACAAATGAAGAGAGGACGAGGAACTATTCTGGAAGCCAGGTTACAATCCTTAAACCAAACAAGGACCGAGGTAGTAATCCTTCGACTGAACAGAACCGGATCTCTAGCCACTTATTGCTAAGAGTAAAGCAGAAGCAAGCATGTCCTGAGATAGCCATGTACTGGATCTAGACAAGACTAGAAGGATTGGACTTCATTCAACATTTACGGCCAAACAAAGAGTACGGCTTGATACTTTAACTAACTAGGGTTATCACAAGCCTAGTTACTAGCAAGATGCAATAAGATGTTTCGGCAGTCACAAGTCCTGCAGCTATCCAGGTTATCCAAGCGAGGTTCATGTAGGAGTTATCAAGAATTATTAGGTGACTTTGAGTGCAACACATGACAGTGTACATATTACTTATTTTAAGAAGTGCCCCACATGACAGTGGGCTAGAAATGTGCTCCACTCGTCGGCAGGCTACAAGTCCATCAGGTGTGGCTGGAATAACGGGATCGCCTGTAACTGAAAACATCTCTCTATATGAGCTACTTTGATCAATCTAGTAATTAACCTAGTCAGATTCAACATGAATTCCTGACCGTGGTAACTAGGGATGCAAGTCCTAGACATGATGCGAGACGAGACTGGTAGCTTATACAAGCACATTCAAGAACAATCACCCACGATGTCAAGACGAGTTATTACTCAGCATGTCAAGATAGCCGTCGCAATAATATTCAAGATTTCATGTCAGTTTATTTGTCAAGAGTGCGCCACGACGGGCCACCATAATGTCATTATCATGCCAAGGTTGCTTGTCAAGAGTGCGTCACGACGGACCACTATCATGTCATATCCTTACATTATCATGAATGAGAGAAACTTGCATAAAATAGCTAGTAACATATTCTTGAAGTCAAGAAAAAGATCTACAACTTTTATATTAGGAGTTGGAAGAAATTCTGACCATAAATCAGCCAAATGGGACATAAAATAGCCAAAAATAGCTAAAATAGGTACTATGTAGCACTATGTATTTATACGGACAGGCACTATGCGGCCAGGCACTATGAATCTATACGGACTGGCACTATGCGGTCAGATACTATATAGCTATACGAACTGGCACTATGCGGCCTGCACTATGCAGCTATACGGACTGGCACTATGCAGCCAGGTACTATACAGCTATGCGGACTGGCACTATGCGGCCAGGCACTATACATCTATACGGACTGGCACTATGCGGCCAGGCACTATGCAGCTATACGAACTAGCACTATACGGCCAGGCACTATGCATCTATGCGGACTGGCACTATACGGCCAACACTATGCAGCTATATAGCTAGTACTATACAGCTATGCGGCCAGCACTATACAGCTATACGGACTGGCACTATGCGGCCAGACACTATGCATCTATGCAGATTGGCACTATGCACACTATGCATCTATACGGACTGGCACTATGCGGCCAGTCACTATGCATCTATGCGGACTGGCACTATACGGCCAGTACTATACAGCTATACGGACTGGCACTATACGGCCAGCACTATTCATCGTCCCTGCCAGAACCAGGACTGATAAATATAGAAGATGTCCAAATCTTATTTTGGCCATAACTTCCTCAAAACAAGTCGAAATCTAACTTTTCAAAGATCCATTTTGGGTAAAATCGAATTATCTACAACATAAAACAATCAAAACTTGAAAATAATGAAACTTGGTCGATCAAAACCCAAGAAAACCGAAAAGGCTACAAACTTAGATCTACAAAAATCTATTCGTCCAAACCGAAAAATCCAATTTCTAAAGATGCTTAGAATCATGTAAAGAAGAAGATAGAACAATAAAATGGAAGATCCATCATAAAGTAAGTTACACTTGCCTAAGCTCTCCAGGTTGGTGGGAGAGTAATGGAGGAAGAAGAAAAAGTAATGAATGAGGAGAGAGAAATAAGGGGTGGTTGGGCATTAAAGGGGGAGGGTTTTAAAAGCTGAATTATAATAGAACTATATTAAAAGTTGAATCATAATAATCATCAAGTAAATAAAAACTATCAGAGAATGTACTCGCATGTCGTCCAGAACAGTGAATGAGGATCGTTGTCCAAGGTTGTGTCACACAAACCTATATATGAGATGTACATGGTTATTTATTGTTCTAGAGTAAACAGTGTATTTAGATGCTTTAACTACATGCTTCTAGGTTCTTTCTAAGTCATGAGAGTCAATTTAGGTCAACCCTATTCAAACTAGGTCAAACTTTAGCCAATTGGTCAACTTGGTCAACTTTGGTTTCATTTGGCTAATATTTAAGGTTTTCGTTAATAGACTATTATAATACTAGGATAAAGTAGCATCCTAACTATAATCTATATATTATTCTAGTAGTAGGTGCTACTCTATAACTTATTCATGAAATTGCCTTGCCCTAAGGAAATACCATTTATTACCTTATCTATATACTTTACATATCACAATATTGCCTATATACATGTATGAGTCTCTCTCTCTATATATATATATATATATATATATATATATATATATATATATATATATATATATATATATATATAGACAGTACAAGATAGGTAGATAAATATATAACTAATACTTATGTATATACCTTCCCCTTACACTCCTTCTCACCCAGGATACCCCTCATAGACACACACACTTATTTCTCTAACTAGCCTAAAATCCCCACTTGCCAATACATCACACTCTAATGTCTTACTCTCACAACTTAAACTTGGACACTCAAACCAACTGAGTTAATAGGCCTACTTAATGGCTGTCATAACCTTTTACTTAATTGGTAACTAAAACTATAGGATTTATACAACACCAATAGGGACTGGTTTGGGTTCAAATCTGGACTGCAAATGCAGGAGACAGACCTTCATATACATGTAATCTGAACTAAAACAAAGGGGTTGTAGGATAGGACAAACACAGTAGGGACTCGACACTAGGTCATCTCCAGGGACCAAGGTGGTCTGAATATGTGGATAAGCTAAGGAAGTCTGGTACATCCATACTCATTACCTACCTAAACCTTCCTTAAAACTCACACACATGCACTCAAAACTGTAACTCATTAACACAAGTAAGGACTCACCAAAGCAACACATACTAGGGAGGTAAAATGGGACACACACAAACAAACATGAGGGCAATCCATAAGAGCCTTGTCCTGCTGCTAATGAAGACAGTGGCCTCTCTTCCTATGACCTGCATGGCCAATGACTCTCAAACCTGTTGCATGTGCCCGACCTCATATGCCCATCTCTTCTTATGTCTACTTATCTCCCCATTTGAAACTCACACACATGCCTGTCCACATATAAGCCAACTCACCTAACATCGACACTCGACAAAACCCCCCTTATATGCCTCAAAATAAGAAAATTAACTTGACACACTTGTTTTCAGTACCCACTCTAATTATCCTATAATAGAAGGTTCAGATATGAAATGTGGTCTGACACACGATTAAGACACAAGACCAATGGATGAATCATAATATGGATACACACCCTCCCAATGTCCCTAAATCCATTAACACATATAACCCAATGCACTACTACTCATAACAACTGCTGAAACCCAACTTGAGCCCTCTCCCTAATGTCAATTACCTGAACATGGGTTTTCCCCTAAACCTCATTACCTACTGCTGCTACTATCTAGCCAAAACCTGAGTCTCCTCCTCTTAACTAACCAAATGATACCTCAACTGATCTAAGGGTATAGATGATATGCAATTACTTATGAACTGGACACAAGTTCAATAGAACATGTTCTCATATGTAGCAAATGACAATACAATGGGCAGGACTGCTCTTCTCATTAGATACTAAAAAAATACAGTGAATAGAACTTAATTCATGTGGACTGTAACCTATTATAAGGACAGACATTCGAATGTAAGTCCAATATGGACTAGACATGGGTCGACTGAACCAAATAACCCTGAATTCAAAAGGGAAAAGGACTGAACAATACGAGTGTGACTGATCAAAGGGAGAACTTGGCTGCACACATTCAAGTGTATCAATTGATATTCCTAATGCCAAATGACTGATACAAAGTTAGTATCAAGACTGAACTGGAATGTTAAACTCAAGCCACTACCAACTTTATATAACTGGTACTAAAGCAATTTAGTGCAAGGACTGAATGAAGAAAGATGTGGCTATTCACTACCAAAATATCTCATATTAGCGACGCCTAACAACGTCGCTAAACAGCAAAAAAAACATCGCTAACTTCTGACGGCGCCATTTTTAGCGACGTTTCGGGCATGTCGCGTTATTCATGGTCGCTAACTTGTAAAACGTCGCTATTTGTCGCTATAGCGACGTCATTCGACGACGGTCGACGTTGCTAGTTTTAACGACGTTTACCGACAAAAAATGTTGCTAATTAGCGACGTAACATTTTATTGCTGATTGTCGCTGTCCATTCAGGTTTTAGCGACGTTACAGTCAGAGATTAGTGACGTTTTTCGACTCTATATCTGGCAATTTTTTGGTTGCCATGTCATCATTTTTGCGACGTTACGATACTTGAATACCGATGTTCGGATACTAGATTTGCTGACCTGTACAGTTTGCTACGTCAACGTATCTACGACGTTCGACGATGATTAGCGACATTTTGATTCTCAGTTTTGCGACGTTTTAGCGACGTATGTATGCGTCGCTGACCGTCTCTAAACGTCGCTAATTCCAAAAAAACAGAATGTAGTATAAATTTCACATAAATAACAGTTATATTAAAAATATTGTACCTGTATTTAGAGTTTCAGTTTGCAAATAATAGACCCAGAGCAACCCTCCGTAGAATTCCCTCGGTTCGCGGACCCCTTCGGTGGAACACACAACACCAGTAAACCAATATAGAGACAAATAATAATAATGCACTACCAATAATCAAATAAATAGAATCGAACGATCAGAAAGACAAAAAATAGCTGGGTGGATACAATGGGTCACCAACAAATACATAAATACCCAATAATGGGTCACAGACACAACAAATGAAAATAAGTCCAATAAAGGACTACGCCTGGTCAGGATGAGGAGGAGGAGTAGGCAGTGCCTGCACCTGGGACACCAGGAACCTATACTGCTCTGGAGTCAGCATCACCGGTGATGATCCATTAGTAGGAAAAAGAGGAGGCAGTGGAGCCGCTGCAGTCGGTGTGGATGCCAAAGTACGACCAAGAAGTGTCCGCTCCATAGCCAGTAGTTTGGAGTTGGTGGAATCCATAACAGCCGCCAGCCTCGAAACCTGCTCGCCAATGGCCGCCTACGTCCCGTGCAACGCATGAACGACAAGATCCATTCTCTCCTGTACCGCCTGAATGGCACGATCCATCCTCTTGCCTGACTCTCTAATGGTGCGCTCGAGCATATCAAGTCGTATGGTGAGGGCTACATCGTCCGTCTGCGGTTAAGACTGGGGCTGCACCTCCATCCTTCACAACAGCTCGTCATACAGCTCAGTAAGCTGGCGACAGAGTTCACCCACTCGGACTGACTCCTCTGAGAGATGTGGGGAATACATACTGGCAGAGGAGGCTCTGGATGACTGCATCGGCACAAAGACGTCGTAGGATCCCGTAACATAGTACGTACCCCTCTGAAGACCTCTAACGAAGGTCATCCAGAGCTCATCCATCGTCCGAACAGAAGGGGGCAACGAGGAATTACCAGCCCCTCCCTCCGCAGATGTTCTAGTAAGCCCACGCTCTAGCCTAAGATACTCATCCTAGAAAAGTACGTATCTCGATAAGCATAATATTTACTACCAACCTAGTTGTTCCATGTCTATGGATATATTTGCATATTTTTTAAGTTGTAATAAAGCTAGTGACACGTAAAGTAATACTTATATAGATCTACATGACCCGATCCTCGATGAGCTTTTCGTCCTTCCGATAGGTAGCCAGGGAGACCGTCACCATGTTGGGGTTCACACCCTTCTTTACCTGTTATAATAAAATGTTTGTCATTGAAATTAAATATTTTATTACTACTTTTATTAAAATAATTGTAATGTCCGTAGTTCGTATTACGTATTTTGGTATACGTATACGGAATCCTGACCCGTAATTAGACTTGTCTTGCTTAGCTTGATCCTGGTTTAATCTTGTCTTGATTTATTTTGGGTTCATCCTGCTTCGACTTGTCTTGACCGGCTAGTCTTGGGTTTTGCATTGGCATGGGTTAGTTAGCATTTCCTGGTTCATGTGGTTTACCCTGGCCTTGGCATGCATTAGGTTCGGTTGGGTTCAGCTTGGTTGGGCTCGGTTTGGGTTGATATGTAAACCCCTACCTACCACCATCCCTTATTTATTAACCCAACTACCATTCTCTCTCTTCATTCATTACTCATTTACTCATCTTCTCTTCTTCTTCCTCATCTCCTTCTCCACCCACACCACCGTAGGCAAGTGCAACTTGCTATCACAAGAGAATACCATGCTTTTATGGATCATTTAGCTTCCTTGCCTGATTTTAAACTACTTTAGAACTTGGCTTTTCTCATTTTGATGCATGAATTTTTGTAGATCTAGGTTTTAGCATTCTTTCATTTTCATGGTTTTGATCAACTAAACTGGCTTGTCTTCGAAAACTGAAAGTTCCATGTGGTAGACATTCTGATGTTACACAAATTTGGTTTTGGAATGGTTGGATTTCACCGAGACTTGACCGAGATGAGATTTTCTTGAGCTCTCGAGCTTTTACGTCGGCTTGTCTTGGCCTGGGGGAAAAGATGAACCTTTTACGCCCACGTTTAACGTGCCAGCATAGCATTTCCTCCTTTACGCACACGTTTTAACGTGCTAGCGTAGTGTCTCCTTTTACACACACGCATCGCGTGCCAGCGTAACCCTTCTACGTCGAGTTCGTTTGAACTCTACGCAGGGGCCTTCCCGCTCGCGTAGACTCGCGCTTGCATACCTGTCGCGTAGAGTCCCGCTAGCGTAGAGTGCCCCGTGCGTAGAGCCTCTCTCGCATAGACTCTCTCTCGCTCGCGTAGAGCCTTGCGTGCGTAGAGTTTCACTTGGGGGCTCGTGCGCGTAAAGTTTCGCTTGCATAGGGTGCTCGCTATGCGTAGAGCCTTGCCCGCGTAGAGTTCCCTCTCGCGTAGGGCTCCCGCTCGCGTAGAAGCGGTCTTTCCTTGGTCTTGCTCACGCATAACCTTGCCCGTGTAGAGCTAACTTACTCCGTGTCTTTCTCGCGTAAAGTCATTTTTACGCTCAAGGCCTCATAGCCTAGCGTAGTTTCATTCGCGTAGTGGCTTGAACCCTATGTGCACCCGTTTGTTTCATTGTTCTTGTACCTCTTGTCACGGACTTGATAATCACGAATTGATTGACATGACTAGGACTGATAATTGTACATGGCACGGTATAACAAGTGACATGACATGACATGACATGACTTGATAAGATATAACAAGTAAGCCTGATGGGAACTATTGAATGCTGTTGCGACGACTAGCATGATATGACAAGAATGAATGTCCTGGACAATGTGGACGATTGTGTTTGTACAAGTGAACCAGTACTATCTTGCATCATATCTAGGGCAGGGACCCCTGAGTACCACGGTCAGGGGTACATACTGAAATTGACTAAGGCTAATAACTAGAATAACCCAGTAGTCATGAAGATATTTTTCAGCTACAGGCAATTCCGTTATCTGGGCACGCAAGTGGACTTGTAGTCTGCCGACGAGTAGGGCACATTTCCAGTACACTGTCATGTGTTGCACCCTTCATGAACGAATATTCGACCTGGATAACCTGGATGGTCTGCAGGGCTTGTGGCTGTTGGAATATCTCATTGCATCTTGCTAGTAACTAGGCCTGTGATTGTCACGCCCCGCTCCCGTAGAAGAGATCGTCCTCACTAAGGCGTGATCCCGTACGGGCCTAGGTTGCGCCCGTACAAGGCCAAGTCCAGAAACGACCGATTTGAGCTAGGCCACAGAGTCGCACAGAGTGTCCCCATTTGTAGCGAAAAGTAAGTGAACACAAGTAGAAGCGAATTCAAACTCTTTATTGATATTCAAGAAGTTTACAAGCGGCGCTAGGCCGAGTTTACAAGTCTCTCAAGCTCTCTCTCTCTCTCTCATTCAACCAGAAATATAAAAGGCGTACCAAATGGCTTACAACATGGAATGATTCATGGTGATGTTCCGATACATTATGTCCTGTATATGGTGCTCCAGCTCCGTGCAACGCTCTAAGGCTCCAGAGATAGCTCCGCATCTTAGCACGTTCGAGGGAAGCTCTGCATCCGATGACGACTCCTGCATCCTGTAAGCAGACTGTGGGGTTATCAGTACATTGTTATACACTGGTGGGGAGGCTAGCTCGCCCACAATGCTATCATTACCAAACACGTTCCATTTATTTTTGTGCACCGTCTATCATTCATTGTCTTTCTAACCTTGTCTTAGGATCAGTTTTATGGCATATTTCACAACCTATCTTGTGTTGCCGAATTCAAGTGTCTGTATGGGAATACATGCACGACTTACCCATACTTACCGTCCGGCCTTTTCGGTCCAGAGTAAACCAAGTTAGTCAACAATTCACATGTAGTAACTTAACGTGATTCATGTAAACATTCAATATTAAGGGCGTGTCCCTGCCTCAGGTTCTAGCACATCGTAGGCACGTTCTAGCACATCGTAGGCATGTTCAGAGTGTTACATTTCAAGCATGTTCAGGATGTTACATTTCAAGCATGTTCAGGAGTGTTACATTTCGAGCATGTTCAGGATGTTACATTTCAAGCATGTTCAGGAGGCACTTCATTTAGTTAACTTAGACTACTTGTTTTAATGCAAGGACTTGCACATGGATTGCCACAAGCATAGCCCACTTAATCTACATACATGGGTCGCTGGCATCACAAGCCATTTAGGACATATCACTTGGGCATTCTCACCTATCGAAGCATGATGGCTGGTACACCTTGATAGTCTCTTGAAATGCCTGGCCTTACGTCTCCTTGAGTGGCCGAGCCCCTACTCAAAGCAGCCCGTAAGCCCCATGTCTGATTCCGCCTAGGCCGGCCACAGTATTCCCTCCATCGCCCGTGCCGTAGAATCCTTCCTCATGACGGCCACGGTATCCCCTCTATCGCCCGTGCCGTTTGTCCACGACCATTTCGTATTGACTTGTCATTTAACATAACGGCTGTCTTGAGCCATAATGCGTTATCGACCAGGTTGGCGTCCGTTCAGCGTGGATAGCGAGCCCCGTTGCACGTGCCCGTCATACCTGTCGCTAACCATTATTTCCTTTCTTATCTTTTATTCACTCTTTCATGTCTTTCTTTTACTTGTTCATACATTCATTCATTCTTCACGTATTCATATCATTCATTCGTGTATTTATTCATTCACTTATTCGTTCATTTATTTATTCATTATGCAACTCCCCGTACGGGAGTCGCATTGGCGACCCATCGGTCCCCAAGTCTTCCAATGTTGCTATACTCTACTCGGAACGACTATGTCGATAGTCTTCTGTTTCTTTGTTGTAAACCGTTTATTGTTTCATTGTTGATCGCATAGGAAACTTGTATGTAAGCTTGTGCCTTAGCACGAGCGTAGAGCGTGGTACGAGAGTTTCTATATTTGCTGAGTTCTTTTCCATGTTCAAAACAAGCATACAAGATGGGATTATTCCCTTAGCTAGGTGCGTTGAGTCATTCATTTATTAGCATGCGCGGTGTTGACGCCTAGCGATTCTAGTAATAGTGTCTGTATTGTTATGTGTCTAGGCTAAGCAAAGACGGGATCATCGGAGCCACCTACCTTAGCGATGTTCGTATCGGCCGAGCGATACTCCGAGCGCGCCTTTGAAAGTCTAAGTCTGGATTCGTCTTGACGGGCCAATGTAAGCTTTGCATCGATTCTTCATCAGGTCGATGCCAACTCTTCGGGTCGATGGCTCGTTTGAGTCGTTGCACTTGTCGTTTGAATCGACATTCCGCTAGGGCGGAGCGGGTCATTACATAATACACCACTCAAAATAAGTCTCGTCATCGAGACTTCCTGAGTGCAGGTCATCCTACCGTTCCTTAACCCATGTCGTGTACGTATCTTAGACAATTCTATCGAACGGCTCTATCGTTCGATGGCATCGAACCATACTTGATACCCCTCCAAGTTCCGTGTCGCATACGTTTGGTCGATTTTATTGAATAACTTTTCATTCATTTTAGAGTTGATGGTACTTATTCAATTCAAGCATTTCTTTATCTTGGTTGCTATTTTTTCGTGTCATGTGACTGAAATGGTCGCACGAGGTGCATTAAAATTCATCAAATGCGATGGTCGTAGGCTGAGGCAAACTCACTTTCGTTTATTTCGGTCATCGAGATGACCCGATTCGCTTGTCAAGCGTTCTTGTCCACGAAATAAGTATGATTTCTTCTTAGCGGGGTCGACCAAGTCTAAGTAATTTTCGTCCGATTCAAGACTAAGTATTGCACTATCAATGGTTCAATTCGTTATACCAACTTTTACTTGCACGATATCGATTCCATATCATTCACTTGTTTAGGGCCAATCTCGTTGTCGTTCACGCACACTCCGCTCACACGTTTCTTTGATTCCGAGCCACGCTCGTACTAGTATCATTCCTTTCTTTTAACACGATTTCAAGTTCTCGGCATTCTTCTATTCCTCAAGTCATGCTTGAACTCAACGTATCACTTGGCTGGATCGTGCACGCATTCCAGGCGTCCCCAAAATATATGCATTCAGCCAAGCCGCATGATAGAGGATTCGTCATTCTCACTCGAGTCGCATCATGCACATACACAGGCGTCCCTGAAATATATGCATGTCAGCCGAATCTCGTGAGCATGGTTTCCTATTCTTGCATCATTTAATCCATCCATGTCAATCCTCAAGATCAATCTTTTGATTGCAAACACTTGAAACAGGGCGTCTCGCCTAACCGCTAGGCCATTTCTCAAGGCTAAGTCAATGTCAGGATTGGAATCGTAGTTCCCCAACAATAATGCCAACACTGACCCCAATCCTAGGATCAAACCAAAGTTGGTAGTACGGGATTTTCTACCCAAGCTCGCGTCACTCAGATTTTTAAACATCGAGCACGATCACCTATTTGCATCAATGCATTCGTTACGCGTATTCGAATCCATTCAACTCACCAATTTTAACCAATTCATGTATTCGATCACGAGGTCGTCTAGCTTTGACAATATGTTGCGCCCCAATCTCACGCGAGTTTGATTATCTACGGTGGTTCATGAATCACCATGCAACGCTCCCGCAGAATAATCATTCTCGCAGAATAACTTATTCTCTATACGCGGATTGGACCTATGCAATCCTCAAGCTCAATCATCAAGCACACCAAGTCATTCTCAAGATCACCTTCGCGTCACCATAAGTCGAAGCACACAAATTGCCACACCATGCTAGTTCAATCACCCCCACTGTATGAATTATCATATCAGCGCTCATACGGAGTGATCGCCCTAATCGGCGTGACGCATGTGCGAGGCTGGAGTTGCGCTCGCATAAGACAAGAATGTCGATGTTGGGGTTATCGTCGAAGTAATCCAAACATTTCATTTTCATCCAAGCCGAGATCTCTATTCGATAGTCCGACCGTCATTCATTCAACTAGAAAATCCTCGAGCCACGTCTATATTTTCCTCGACACGTTTTAATATCCCGAGTATAGCATCCGTCAGAACAATGACATTTGCACGATCGTCATTCGTCGAGCAAGATTACCTCTGAGTTATCGCATATCGATCTTTGATACGCCTCAATACCATCGATGATATGCGTAACCTGACGATCTACCTTTGCAACCAATTTTGAGTCGTACGACTGATGCTATTGTCCGAACTGGATATACCACAATTCCATTCGATTTAATCCAAGATCAAGTTCGATCGCTATTCCTCGAGCTAGTTTCAATATCGTTCTCCAAACTCAAGTCACATTTCATTTGACCCAATTCGAAATCACAAGTGCTATCCTCTAGCTTCCTCGATCAAGACATACATCTTCATTCATCATTTCGAGTCGTTTTCTCTTGCGTTTCCTATTGACAAGTTGTTCGAACGACATCTCGTTCGGGACACACGAAGTCACGACCAACTAAGCATGACACTTTCTAAGGCTTTGCGCGATCGCATCGCTTCGCCGACAGACTCGTTCTATCCGTATATCCTTTAGTCTCGCTCGAATAACTTCTATGACGTCCATACCCCACTCAGGGTTCGAGCCACTCGACTAGTCATCGACACTCATTCTTATTCTTCCTCGAAGCTATCACATACACCACTCGGGTTCAAGTCATTCTATAAATCCTTAATCACATTCGCATCATTTGCTAAGACATTTTTTTCAGATTCGTTCGACGAATCTCTAGCGTAATCGCTCACGTCGTATCGACGCACTAAGTCGTTCGCACTATTCATCAAGATCCAAATCAATCGTCCGTGTACGCCTAAGAGTTAGTTTGATAGTGTTCTAATCGATATACACTCTAAGTGTAGCTTCGTTCCCGTCCGAGCGGTACCTGATATCGCTCGCAACTCGATTGCACCAAAAGTTGAGGTGCGTGACACACGGACTAAGTTGTGCCGCATAACCATCTCGTGCGGACTATATTTTGAGTTTGCATGCTCAATTGCTAGGGTCATCGTAGGACTAGTTAGGCATGCACGCGATATGTTAACTTTAGCACGTATTTTTATTCAAGACAAGTTGACACCGTTTGGCACAAAGGCCTACCGATGCATTCGACGATAGCCTACCAATGCGTTCGATTGAACGCCTGAACGAGCTTTTGAAAATATTAGACTTATTGTATGGAACATCCCAAGGCACAATGAAAGAGAGCGTACACTTCTTTTTCCAACGACGAGCTTTCAAAACTGAAAAATCGACGTGAAGTCCAAGGATGTAAAGCCGTGCTCTGATACCAATCTTTCACGCCCCGCTCCCGTAGGAGCGATCGTCCTCGCTAAGGCGTGATGTCGCACGGGCCTAGGTTGCGCCCGTGCAAGGCCAAGTCCAGAAACGATCGATTTGAGCTAGGCCACAGAGTCGCACAGAGTGTCCCCATTTGCAGCGGAAAGTAAATAAACACAAGTAGAAGCGAATTCAAACTCTTTATTTATATTCAAGAAGTTTACAAGCGACGCTAGGCCGAGTTTACAAGTCTCTCAAGCTCTCTCTCTCTCTCTCTCATTCAACCAGAAACATAAAAGGCGTGCCAAATGGCTTACAACATGGAATGATTCATGGCGATGTTCTGATACATTATGTCCTGTATATGGTACTCCAGCTCCTTGCAACGCTCTAAGGCTCCAGAGATAGCTCCGCGCCTTAGCACGTTCGAGGGACGCTCCGTACCCGATGACATCTTCTGCATCCTGCAAGCAGACTGTGGGGTTATCAGTACATTGTTATGCACTGGTGGGGAGGCTAGCTCGCCCACAATGCTATCATTACCAAACACGTTCCATTTACTTTTGTGCACCGTCTATCATTCATTGTCTTTCTAATCTTGCCTTAGGATCAGTTTTATGGCATATTTCGTAACCTATCTCGTGTTGCCGAATTCAAGTGTCTGCATGGGAATGCATGTACGACTTACCCATACTTATCGTCTGGCCTTCCCTGTCCAAAGTAAACCAAGTTAGTCAATAATTCACATGTAGTAACTTAACGTGATTCATGTAAACATTCAATGTTAAGGGCGTGTCCCTACTTCAGGTTCTAGCACGTCGTAGGCACGTTCTAGCACGTCGTAGGCATTTTTAGAGTGTTATATTTCAAGCATGTTCAGGATGTTACATTTCAAGCATGTTCAGGAGTGTTATATTTCGAGCATGTTCAGGATGTTACATTTCAAGCATGTTCAGGAGGCACTTCATTTAGTTAACTTAGTCTACTTGTTTTAATGCAAGGACTTGCACGTGGATTGCCACCAGCATAGCCCACTTAATCTACATACATGAGTCGCTGGCATCACAAGCCATTTAGGACATATCACTTGGGCATTCTCACCTATCGAAGCGTGATGGCTGGTATACCTTGATAGTCTCTTGAAATGCCTGGCCTTACGTCTCCTTGAGTGGCCGAGCCCCCACTCAAAGCAGCCCGTAAGCCCCATATCTGATTTTGCCTAGGCCGGCCACGGTATTCCCCCCATCGCCCGTGCTGCAGAATCCTTCCTCATGACGGCCACGGTATCCCCCCATCGCCCGTGTCGTTTGTCTACGACCATTTCGTATTGACTTATCATTTAACATAACGGCTGTCTTGAGCCATAATACGTTATCGACCAGGTTGGCGTCCATGCAGCGTGGGTAGTGAGCCCCGTTGCACGTGCCCGTCATACTTGTCGCTAACCATTCTTTCCTTTCTTATCTTTTATTCACTCTTTTATGTCTTTCTTTTACTTGTTCGTACATTCATTCATTCTTCACGTATTCATGTCATTTATTCGTGGATTCATTCATTCACTTATTCGTTCATTTATTCATTCATTATGCAACTCCCCATGCGGGAGTCACCTTGGCGACCCATCGGTCCCGAAGTCTTCCAATGTTGCTATACTCTACTCGGAACGACTATGTCGATAGTCTTCCATTTCTTTGTTGTAAACCATTTATTGTTTCATTGTTGATCGCATAGGAAACTTGCATGTAAGCTTGTGCCTTAGCACGAGCGTAGAGCGCGGTACGAGAGTTTCTATATTTGTCGAGTTTTTTTCCATGTTCTAAACAAGCATACAAGATGGGATTATTCCCTTAGCTAGGTGCGTTGAGTCATTCATTTATTAGCATGCGCGGTGTTGACGCCTAGCGATTCTAGCAATAGTGTCCGTATTGTTATGTGTCTAGGATAAGCAAAGACGGGTTCATCGGAGCCACCCACCTTAGCGATGTTCGCATCGGCCGAGCGATACTCCGAGCGTGCCTTTGAAAGTCTAAGTCTGGATTCGTCTTGACGGGCCAATATAAGCTTTGTATCGATTCTTCATCAGGTCGATGCCAACTCTTCGGGTCGATGGCTCGTTTGAGTCGTTGCACTTGCCGTTTGAATCGGCATTCTGCTAGGGCGGAGCGGGTCATTACAGTAATAACCCTAGTTAGTTAAAATATCAAGCCGTACTCATTGCTTGACCGTGATTGATTGGAGGGAGTCTAACCCAGTCTAGTCTTGTCCTGATCCTGTACAAGATTGTTACATGACCTGATTGCTTGTGCTTTATCTTATCGATAAATGGTGGAAACCAAGTTTCGTTTAGACGAAGGGTTACAACCCCGGTCCTTGTTTGGTTTAAGGGTTGTAACTCGGTTATCCGAATAGTCCCATGGTTATCCTATCGTATATCGTCATGATTTTCTATATTTTCCAGTCTTTATTATTTAATTATGTTGTGTGCTAATTGCTGATTTTAGTTCTTAAGTGAAGCCTCCTTTGTGGTACTTACTCTTTTTGGGGTCTGACCCAGCTGGTTTTGCGTGGCCAGATACCGGAGCAGCTCCAGAGGATCTCCCTACCTTCCAGCCAGATGGTGACCACCAGGCGTAACCAGGGCAACGAGTGGGTTTCCCTTTTGTTCTCCCATTTTATTGTAGAAATATTCTTTTGAGGCGTTTAGCCGGCGAGCACGTGTTAGCTCGTATTGTACCTTACTTACTGTCTGCCTACGGGCTGTAACATGATTGACGAATCCTAGGGTTGATCATGTATGACTAAAACTCTTGCTAGTCTTTACATTTTGTACGACTAGCTTCGTGATCATCCAAATATAAAATATATGGGACGCCTTACTATTGTATATTTGATGCTCTAACATCTTGTAACTGCTATTCCTTGCATAAAATTGAGACAATAGGCTTGTTCATGACCATAAGAGACTGATGGCTTGTAGTTAAACCCTCATTTATCTGAACAGCCGTGACCGTATAGCGAGGTGGATTCCATTTCAATATACGTAGCTGGCTATGTATGCCCCTACTTTCCAGTATTCTGGTTCTGGGGCGATACATGGTTTAAGTGGTAGCCCATGCAGTTCTTGTGAATCAAGATATGTGAGGGTTTACCAAATAGATGTCTCAATCAGCACTCGCCCTTGATCTCTGCTCGTATCCTCTGAATTCCAGAATTCTTGACCTGATCACATGCTTGTATCTTTGATCTGTCCTGGTCCTTTCTTATTGTTCTCTGTGTCGTCTTCTTCAGCGATATTGTTCCTGGTCCTACCGATCGACAAGAAGGAGCACCTCTCGTGTGCCAGCAGCAACCTGGAGATCAAGCCCAGTATTCAGGGGTAGCTTCAGAGTTATGCCTACTGGGGGTCAAGAGCCAACAGATCAGCCAGTCCAGCCTGCAGAGCCCGATGATGGCACCTTGGTGGCTCTTATCAGGACATTGCTAGCATCTCAAGATCGTCGGGGCAATTTCCTGCACCAGGCAGTACAAGATGCTTTGAACAGAGGCGGTCATCAAGGGAACCAGGCAGCCAACAGCTTTAAGCGTTTGAACCCTCCCTTCTTCGATGGTAGCGAAGAAGCTATTGTCGCAGATGCTTGGCTGCAGGATACAGAAGTGATTCTAGAAGCGACAAAGACGTACGAGAATGAGAAGGTGGCGGTAGTACACCTACAGTTATTGGATCTTGCCCGCAGCTGGTGTGCGGCACAGGCCGTTGGATTAGTAGCACCTATTGCATGGATAGTATTTCGTGAGAGATTCCAGACCAAGTATTTTGATGCTGTAGCTCGGTATGATCTACAGACGAGGTTTACCAATCTGAAGCAGATGGGTAGGACGGTCGACCGATATGCGACCGAGTTTTCTAGGCTTAGTCGGTTTGCTCCCACCTTGGTAGCGACCGAGTTCGACAGAGCCCAGCGGTTCCAGCAGGGGCTCCATCTGGAGATTTTATTGGCAGTGGAGAAGTTTGAGCTTCATACTTTTGATGCGGTATTGAGAGCAGCTAGAAGGCACGAGTATACCTCCCAGAGGATCGTGGACAGGACCAAAAATCGGAAGCGGTCTCACGGCCACATAAATCAGTCTTCAGCACCAGCCCGGCAGCTAGGACTTTGACAATTGGAACTCCGAGGTGGGCGGCCTTAGTGACGTCGATTCAGCATTCAACCCCAGCATTTCCCCAGAAATAGAAGCAGAAGCACTCTTCCGCAGTGGGATGTTCACATTGCGGAAAGCCAGGACATGTGGTGGCAGAATATCGCAAAGTACAGGAATTGTGCTTGGTTTGTGGAGCACCGGACCACAGGGTTGGGAACTGCCCGAACCGGGGGAATTCCTCTTCTTCGACCTTTTCTAGTCCTTCAGTGAGAGGACCAGCTCCAGTATCAGTCCAACAGCAACAACAGTCTCCGAGGCCCTTGCCGCCTCAGTCCCAAGCATTCCAGCAGCAAAACACCCAGTAGTATGCACAAGCCCAAGCCCTGATTCAGAGCAGACAAAGAGGTTTTCAACAGAGGGAACCCGTACCCAGAGGACATGGTCAGGCGATGGCGATGACCGTAGAAGAAGGATTGGCACCAGGTGAGGTAGTGGCAGGTACTATTCTCGTCAACTCTCCAGCATCAGCATTATTTGATTCTGGTGCATTGCATTCATTGATGTCTGTACGATTCGCGATACGGATAGGACTGGAGCCCAAGTCATTATCAGTAAGGCTCAATATACTTATTGGTAATGGTCTTGTGGGAGTAGATAGAGTGTTTTTCTCGTGTCGGATCGTGGTTAGCGGTAGAGAGTTCCCCGCTAGATTGATAGAGTTCCCGATGGCCGATTATGATATGATCTTCGGGATGGATTGGTTAAGGAACCAGTATGCTAGGATAGACTGCCATGTTGGCAGGGTTGTTTTTAGTATTCCAGGCGAGCCAAAGTTTTCCTTTTCTCGAGGCAAAGTTGAACCTTCTCCTCCAGTATTACGGATTGCAGTAGCAACAGTACAGTTACCCGGATAGTCGAGGAGTTTTTAGATATTTTTCAGAGGAGCTTCCAGGAATGCGGCCAGAGCGAGAGATCGAGTTTACTATCGACTTGATCCCAGGGACAGTCCCAGTTTCAGAGAGAGTCTACATGATGGCGCGTCAGAGTTAGAGATATTGTACAAGATGATTGAAGAACTCAGGACCAAGGAATTCATTCGTGCAATTGGATCGCCTTGGGGAGCCCCGATGCTTCTTGTGAATAAAAAGGATGGTACATCCAGATTATGTATAAATTATCGTACCTTGAACTCAGTGACAATCAAGAACAGATACCCTCTCCCGAGGATAGATGACTTGTTTGATCAACTCAAGGGGGCAGCAGTATTTTTGAAGATTGACTTGCGGTCAGGATACCATCAGATCAGAGTCAGAGAGCAGGACATCCCGAAGACGGCTTTCAGATCTAGATATGAGCATTGGGAGTTCCTCGTTATGCCATTTGGAGCAACCAATGCACCGGCTGTATTCATGGACCTCATGAATCGTATTTCATGCCATACTTGGATCAATTCATGATTGTGTTTATAGATGACATCCTGGTCTATAACAAGAGTAAAGCGGAGCATGAGCAGCATCTCAGAGTTGTCCTCCAGATTCTCAGAAAGTACCAGTTATATGTCAAGTTCAGTAAATACGAGTTCTGGCTCGATCACATTTCATACTTGTGTCATATCATCACCAAAGGAGGAGTAGAGGTAGATCCCCAGAAGAAGTTGCCATTGAGATATGGCCAGTACCCAGCACAGTGGCGGAAGTTCATAGCTTTCTTGGCTTGGCCGGATACTACCGACGATTTGTTTCAGATTTTGCTCGAATTTTAGCGCCTATGACCCAGTTAACCCGCAAGGATGTGCAGTTTGTAATCTTTTAAGAAGTTGAAGCGAGGCTTGATGACTGCACCCAATCTCATGCTTCCAGATGGGACCGAAGGATTTTCAGTATATTGTGATGCTTCAGACAGAGGTTTAGGATATGTTTTGATGCAGCATGGGAAGGTAATAGCTTATGCGTCACGTCAACTTCGTGATCATGAGAGAAATTACCCAACCCATGACTTGGAGTTGGCAACAGTAGTATTTGTACTTAAGCTTTGGAGACACTACTTTTACGGAGATAGGGTAGAGATTTTCACCGACCACAAGAGCCTGAAGTATGTTTTTACCCAGAAGGATCTCAATATGCGTCAGAGAAGGTGGCTAGAGCTACTTGTGGATTATGATGTCAACCTGCAGTATCATCCTGGGAAGGCCAACGTTGTAGCAGATGCGTTAAGCAGGAGAGCCAGAGTTTATTTCCTCACAGCGCAACCAGAGTTATTAGCAGATCTTCAGAAGATGGGTATAGAAGTTGTCCTTCCTACCAGTGTGGCATTGATGGCCAGTCTGTAAGTTTAGTCTAGTATAGTTGAGAGGATCAGGTTAGCTCAGTCATCAGATTCTAAGCTTCAGCGGCTTAGGACAGAATGTGTAGCAGGGCAAAGACCAGAGTTATATCCATGAGGATGGTACACTTCGGCATGGAAGGCGTCTTTGTGTACCCAATAGAGATATCAGACAGGAGATCATGGCATAAGCTCAAACTTCTCAGTATTCCATTCATCTCGGGGGCACAAAGATGTACCGTAATATCCGTCAGCACTTTTGGTAGAATGGCATGAAGAGGGAGATAGCCCGGTTTGTCTCTCGGTGTTTGGTTTATCAACAAGTTAAAGCTGAGCATCAGAGACCGGCTGGACTTCTTCAGCCCTTGCCAATTCCAGAATAGAAGGGAGCATATCATCATGAATTTCGTGACTGGATTACCTAGGTCTCGGCCGGTAGAGATTCTATGTGGGTTATTATAGACAGGCTCACGAAAGTGGCTCACTTTCTCCCGTTCAGAGTTGGTCAGTCGACGGCTCAGCTAGTAGAGATGTACCTCCGAAAGATTGTCAGATTTTACGGTATTCCAGTCAGTATCAATTCGGACAGAGATTCAAGATTTATGTCGCACTTTTGGCACAGTCTGCAAGAGAGTTTAGGAAATCACCTCCAGTTCAGCTCAGCTTATCATCCGCAGACAGATGGTCAGTCTGAGCGTACTATACAAACCTTGAAAGATATGTTGAGATCTTGTACACTCGACTTGGTAGTTTGTGGGAGGATCACCTGTACCTGGTGGAGTTTCGTACAACAACAGTTTCCAAGCCAGTATCCAGATGGCACCGTTCGAGGCACTGTATGGTAGGAAGTGCAGATCTCCGCTAGCATGGGACGATGTTGGCGAGAGGTAGATGCTCGGTCCAGAAATGATTACTCAGACGGTTGAGGTGGTCAGAAGAGTCAGAGATCATCTTCGAGTTGCACAAGATTGCCAGCGCCATTGGGCCGATTCTCATCGGCGCCCCCTTAAATTTTTCATCGACGACCATGTATTCCTTAGGATCTCGCCTAACCGTGGCATCATTCGTTTTGGCGTACGGAAAAAGCTTAGTCCTGGGTATATAGGGTCGTTCGATATCCTCGAGCGAGTAGCAGACGTGTCCTATCGTCTCGCTCTCCGCCGTCATTGCGTGAGGTACATGATGTCTTCCATGTATCCCAATTGTGGCGATAAATCCCGGATCGAGTCATGTCATTGATCATTCAGAATTGGTTGTTGGTACCAACCTTTCGTATGAGGAGAGACCTGTATCCACATTGGACCAAAAAGAGAAGATACTCAAGAACAAGAATATCAAGCTAGTCCGTGTTGCTTGGGTCATCACTCTTTGGGTGAGTCAACGTGGGAGCGTGAGGATGATATCGATCACGATATCCCGACCTGTTTGGCTCGTGAGGTATAATGTCTTCCTTATGCCTCATGCCTTCAATTCCTTGCATGCATGATTGATTGCTTAGATATAACTTGGTTATGATTAATATAGCTCGCCCTTGCCTCTCTAGCCTCTTAATTAAATTTGAGGACGAATTCTTTTAAGGTGGGTAGAGTTGTAACGCCCGTAGTTCGTATTACTTTTGGTATACGTATGGAATCCCGACCCGTAATTAGACTTGTCTTGCTTAGCTTGATCCTGGTTTAATCTTGCCTTGGTTTATTTTGGGTTCATCCTAGTTCGACTTGTCTTGACCGGCTAGTCTTGGTTTTTGCATTGGCATGGGTTTGTTAGCATTTCCTGGTTCATGTGGTTTACCCTGGCCTTGGCATACATTGGGTTCGGTTGGGTTCGGCTTGGTTGGGCTCGGTTTGGGTTGATATGTCTACTACCACACCCCTCCCTCATTTATTAACCCAACCACCATTCTCTTCTTCATTCATTACTCATTTACTCCCCTTCTTTTCTTCTTCCTCATCTCCTTCTCCACCCACACCACCGTAGGCAAGTACAACTTGTTATCACAAGAGAACACCATGCTTTTATAGATCATTTAGCTTTCTTGCCTGATTTAAACTACTTTAGAACTTGGCTTTTCTCATTTTGATACATAGATTTTTGTAGATCTAGGTTTTAGCATTCTTTTTTTATGGTTTTGATCGACTAAACTAGCTTGTCTTCGAAAACTGAGAGTTCCATGTGGTAGACATTCTGATGTTACGCAAATTTGGTTTTGGAATGGTTAGATTTTACCGAGACTTGAACGAGATGAGGTTTTCTTGAGCTCTCGAGCTTTTACGCCGGCTTGTCTTGGCCTGGGGGAGAAGATGAACCTTTTACGCCCACGTTTAACGTGCCAGCGTAGCATTTCCTCCTTTACGCACATATTTTAACGTGGTGGCGTAGTGTCCCCTTTTACGCACACGCATTGCGTGCTAGCGTAACCCTTCTACGCCAAGTTCACTTGAACTCTACGCAGGGGCCTTTCCGCTCGCGTAGACTCATGCTCGCATACCTGCCGCGTAGAGTCCCGCTAGCGTAGGGTTCCCCGTGCGTAGAGCCTCTCTCGCGTAGACTCCCCTCGCTCGTGTAGAGCCTTGCGTGCGTAGAGTTTCACTTGAGGCTCGTACGCGTAAAGTTCCGCTTGCATAGGGTGCTCGCTATGCGTAGAGCCTTGCATGTGTAGAGTTCCCTCTCACATAGGCTTCCGCTCGCGTAGAAGCGATCTTTTCTTGGTCTTGCTCACGCATAACCTTGCCCGCGTAGAGCTACCTTACTCCGTTTCTTGCTCGTGTAAAGTCATTTTTACGCTCAAGGCCTCATAGCCTAGCGTAGTTTTATTCGCATAGAGGCTTGAGCCCTATGTGTACCCTTTGTTTCTTTGTTCTTGTACCTCTTATCACGGACTTGATAATCACGAATTGATTGACATGACTAGGACTGATAATTGTCCTTGGCACGGTATAACAAGTGACATGATATGACATGACATGAATTGACAAGACATGACAAGCAAGCCTAATAGGAACTATAGAATGCTGTTGCGACGGCTAGCATGATATGACAAGAATGAATGGCCTGGAACCGTGGACGATTGTGTTTATACAAGTGAACCAGTACTGTCGTGCATCATGTCTTGGGCAGGGACCCCTGAGTACCACGGTCAGGGGTACATACTGAAATTGACTAAGGCTAATAACTAAATAATCCAGTAGTCATGAAGAGATTTTCCAGCTACAGGCAATCCCGTTATTGGGTGCACAAGTGGACTTGTAGCATGCCGACGAGTAGGACACATTTTCAGCACACTGTCATGTGTTGTACCCTTCATGAACGGATATTCGATCTGGATAACCTGGATGGTCTGCAGGGCTTGTGGCTGTTAGAATATCTCATTGCATCTTGCTAGTAACTAGCCTGTGATAACCCTAGTTAGTTAAAGTATCAACACGTACTCATTGCTTGGCCGTGATTGATTGGAGGGAGTCTAACCCAGTCTAGTCTTGTCCTGATCATGTACAAGATTGTTACATGACCTGATTGCCTGTGCTTTACCTTATCGATAAATGGTAGAATCAAGTTCCGTTCAGACGAAGGGTTACAACCCCGGTCCTTGTTTGGTTTAAGGGTTGTAACTTGATTATCCGAATAGTCCCATGGTTATCCTATCGTATATCGTCATGATTTCTATATTTTCCAGTCTTTATTATTTAATTATATTATGTGCTAATTGCTGGTTTTAGTTCTTAAGTGAAGCCTCCTTTGTGGCACTTGCTCTTTCTGGGATCTGACCCAGCTGGTTTTGCGTGGCCAGATACCGGAGCAGCTCCAGAGGATATCCCTACCTTCCAGCCAGATGGTGACCACCAGGCGTAACCAAGGCAACGAGTGGGTTTCCCTTTTGTTCTCCCACTTTATTGTAGAAATATTCTTTTGAGGCGTTTAGCCGGCGAGCACGTGTTAGCTCGTATTGCACCTTACTTACTGTCTGCCTATGGGCTGTAACATGATTGACGAATCCTAGGGTTGATCATGTATGACTAAAACTCTTGCTAGTCTTCACATTTTGTACGACTAGCTTCGTGATCATCCAAATATGTAATGTATGGGACGCCTTACTATTGTATATTTGATGCTCTAACATCTTGTAACTGCTATTCCTTGCATGAAATTGAGACAATAGGCTTGTTCATGACCATAATAGACTGATGGCTTGTAGTTAAACCCTCATTTATCTGAACAGCCGTGACCGTATAGCGAGGTAGATTCTATTTCAATATACGTAGCTGGCTATGTATGCACCCGCTCTTCAGTATTCTGGTTCTGGGGCGTTACAATAATATATTACAGTAAAACACGTACCAGGCGACGAAAATGTTCTGTCATAGGAATCGAGCACCACACCACTTCTCTGCCCTCGTCCTAGCCACCTTCGCCTTCTCCGACCGTTCCTTATACCTAGGAGCATCGAATCTAGCCTTCATGGTAATCCACTGCTCGGACGTGATCCAACCTTGGATCCCTTTTTCAGAACGGTCTCAAGCCTTCTGGTCGTCGATCGTATCCCGGATCAACTTGGCGGCAACGGCAAGAAATTGCTTCTCAATCGTCTCAGCCCGGTGTGGTGGATAAAAATATGATTTCTACAAGAATTAAATTAGTTAGCTATATAATATGCATAAAATATGATTTATACTAAAAGCAATATACTTTAGTTACCTTGAAGTGGACAAACCAGAATGCCTTCCTCTCGTCCGAGGCATCCGAGTAGTTGATCCAAGGTATGCCGTAGTTGGACCTCAGAAATACCACCAATGCCCACTGAACTGACGGGGGACGATATCTACACAACGATAATTAAATTATTAATATATAGATATAAGTATAAATAAATGTTAACTAATTAACTTACTTTGTAGGCCCGTCAGACCAAATCTCCATCATTGTCTCGTCCGGAGGGGCGCATAGGGGATCGATCGGATCATATATAGATGGTGTAGGTGGGACCTCCTCCACCCGCTCCTCCGTCTCCATAGTGCCGTCAGCAGGAGGAATGCTGCTGGACGGGCTAAGATCAGGCCTGGAACTGTCGTCCTAGGAGTGCTGCCACGTACCGTCGACGCAGACGGAGATCCGAGTGGCTGGTACACTAGAGTACTATGAGACGAGGGACCGGCACCGTCATCCACTAACGGAGTACCACTCCGTCTACCGGTGGAACCTCTACCTCCGTGGGATACTCTCTACTGCCACGGGGGTACGATCCTCTGCGTCCTGCCATACCTGATAGAAATAGATATCTACAAGATAATAACCATGTATTTAATATATCACAGTTTATAAAGATAGACCCGGAGCAACTCTCCGTTGAATTTCTAGATAATAAACATGCATTCAACATATCATAGTTTATAAAGATAGACCCGGAGCAACTCTCCGTTGAATTTCTAGATAATAACCAAGTCTAGATAATAGCATCCATAAACATCCAAGTCTATATAATAACCATATCTAGAAAATAAAAAATATCAAGAGTTGTAAAAACATCCAAGTCTAACCTAGAAATAAGTCTACCGAAAACAAATATGGTCAAAAGTCATATCATACTGCTCTACCCTCTACGCAGGCGCAGAGAGATCTCCCTCCTCAGCCACTGCGCATAAGTGGGATCCACGCCAACAAGATCAATATCCATAGGAGCTGGATGACTGGAACTCCCGGTGCAACTGCCTTCAGGTGCCACCTCCTCCTTCACCGTTATCTCGGCTTTAGGAATCACTTTCTACTTAATAGTAGGAGGAAGTTTTTTTGTTGGCCTATTTTAAAATAGTCACACCTGATTTTGATAAATCAACAATGACTTAAGTCAATACACAAAATATACAAACTGCTGCTAACATTTCAGGACAAGTAAAATCAATATCAAGAGTGTACTACAACATTTGCAAGCATATCAATCATCATGTCAAAGCGTTCATGTATTGGAATTGGTCTGAGTCATTTTACATTTTATTCTGTATTTTTCTTTATTGAGTCTAGGATACAAATTATAAAATCGACTGGATATTACTGGCTTAGGTTATCCACAGTCCACCTATCCAAAAAGACTACCTATCCACCAAAATTCCTTATACAACAATATTATATATCCTATGCAAACAGAATTGGACCAAACATTCTTCTAAGTATTGGAAGAACTTAGACAGAACTCTGGCCGAGTTCGGTCCGAGTTCGGTCCGAGTTCGGACCGAGTTCGGTCAGTTCAAATTCAAATTGTTGCCTCCAAATCTGCATGCAACGTTCGTTTGCGAAATCTTTGCATCCAAACTCTGCACGAACTCTGTCCGAGTTCGGTCCTAGAAAACACCTATAAATAGAAGAGAATTTCTCATTTTCAAATCACTCATCAATTCATCTTCTCTTCTCTCTATCTATATTCGAGAGTATTTTCATTGATCTAAATCTTTCACACTCCACCTATACATCTCTTAGCCAAAGCCAGTAACATCTATTTGATTTAGAGTCTTTGGTTGTCAGAGTTGTAAAGAGGTTGTTCAAGTTCAGAACACATTTCTGTTCTCGGAGCCGGTCGTGCGCTCGTCGCCAAACACGCTGTTGTAAAGTCAGTCGTACACTTGTCACCAAGTATGGTATTGTAAAGAGACTGCAAGCTCTTAATTAGCTTGTGAATAGTGGATTAACAGCAGGCAAGAGTACCTGCGACTGGATCAGTCCTCCAAGAGGGAAACCAGTATATATCGCGGTGTCCACTGAGTTTGATTCTATGGTCTCTTGCTATATTTATTTACTGTCTCTTTAGTCACTGCCATTGTTATCTTTTTAATTTTTAATTGGTAATTATTTTCTGCTGCACTCACACTCACTCTATTTACCCCCCTCTAGAGGTGCTCAACGGTCCTACAATTGGTATCAGAGCAGGTTATATTCTAATATAAAAGCCTTAGAGAGTATATATGGCAGCCGTGAAATCAATTTTAACGGTGAAGGGCAATCCACAAATAGACTCCCACTATTTGATGGAACAAACTATACTTACTGGAAAACACGAATGACATTCTTTTTAAAGTCTCTTGACTTTGATCTTTGGTCTATAGTTATTGACGGTTATAAGAAAATGGCACCTACAGTAGTTGATGGCATACTTACAAACAAGCCTCATGATAAATATACAGAGGCAGAAAAAACAAAGGCTAGTCTAGATGCACGTGCCATTAACGCACTGTTCTGTGCAATTGACAAGACGGAGCTCACTCGAGTTTCAACTTGTAAGACGTCATGAGATTTAGAAACTTCTTGAGGTAACTCATGAAGGTCCCAAGTGAAGGAATCTAAAATCAGTAGACTAACACATGAATATGAATCTTTCAAGATGAAACCCGACGAGTCAATTACACAGATATTCACTCATTTTCTTGATATTACTAATCCTTTGTAATCTCTTGGTAAGGATTGCAATAATCACGAGAAGATCAAAAAAGTGCTACGGGCTCTAACCAAGAACTGGAACCCAAAGGCAACTGCAATTATTGAAGGAAACGATGTAACGCCCCAGTCCTAAAATACGTAGGACCGAGTACGTGAACATGCCAGCTGCACATATACGAAGAATACTCCAATATATGGAATCCTCATATATGTACATAAGCTGTAAATAAAATAATCATAGGCCAGAATAACATAGTCTAATCTCATCACAGCTCAACATAGAAGAATATAGAGTCCAAATAATAAATAAGAGTATCAGAAGATAGCTGGTGAACATGCTCACTCCAAACAGCTATAAAAAATAGTCTCACAAGATCAGAGTCCAACCTCCGCAAAATAGAAAGAAATGAGATGTAAAAATAATGTCTACAACTGTCTCATAAGGAATAGACTAGAAATCAGTAATGACTGCCTCGTCATCGATGTAGGATAGCTCCAACGCCGCTCCGTACTCCTGTAGAAAATTGTCTAAACCTGGAGAGATAACCAGGTCCTCAGAGGACATAGCAAGATACAAAAAATACTATGCCATATAAACTGTGATAATATAATAAGAGAAAAAGATATGCATGCAATCGGTTTCCTGACCATTCTACTGTGAATATGCAGTTGAGATACAATCCTTGACGTATAAGCCCTGAATGAATATAGGATCCGGTATAGTCCCCTCTTGGGCACCAGTGACCAAGCGCATGACGTTCCTAGAACGACAGTGGCAAACCTGAGAGGCTAAACATACCCGTATCTCCTGCGGAGCTTCCGGGTTACAAGGGAAGTGCAATCGAAGCTCATACGTCAGGTATTGTTCTCCCCACCCAATGCCTAGTATCATCATCTCCATGACTGACATGTACCTCTAGTAACCGCCAAGTCTTCTATCATGCAATTCTATTGGCAGTTACTCCTATCCGTCGTACGCTCCATACGTATCGGTGGCCAGCCGACTACGCAGATACGTGTCCTACATGTGACTCACATCACGTGATACAACAAGTGTCAAGGCCGTATGAGATATACCAATACCTCATCATCAATGGGTGGTCACTAGACTGACTCAATGCAAGAGAAATAAATAAAGCGAGAAAAACGACCGATAGAGTCGCTTGCACCCAAGTGTGACTTGGACGCACAGTTTTAAATATCAAAAATAATAAATGCTGAAAATAACAACTAAAAATAAGAAATATAATAATACAGAGTAAAGTGGCAAGGTATCTTGCCTGGTGCAAAGTGGCAAGTCCAGGTAATCATAATGTCAGCTAAGAAACGTCACAATCTGCAAACAACTCCAGACACTGAAACAAACATAAAAAATGCACTCGGTGTAAAAGATATACCTAGAAAATGCCTGTCCAAAAGTCAAATTCTGGAACAGGGGCAAAATTGTAATTTCAGGTCAAAACGATGTCCGCCGTTGGACCCGCTTTTGCACCGAAATATGTGCCAAAGTCTATGGTCTCTAAAGTCATCAAACTATAGTCTACGGTTTCAGTTTGAGGAGAGGAACTCAATGGTATGTCCAATTTTGGATTCCGATGAGCCGTGTACAAATTCGCCGTTTGAGTGGGTCGCAGGCCCGCCTAAAAGAGATTCTGATTCGACCTTCTCAGAATCGAACCAAACTCGGCACACAAGACCAGAATTTCGATCCGGACCTGTTGGTGCAAATTTTTGTCTCAAATCGACGACTGTACACGAAGTTAGGACGAAGATTGCAAAATGCCGATACGGGAGTATCTCGACGGATACAGACTGATTTCGTCGCGCACACACGACAAAACTGAGTTCCGTCAGTTCCTACACGTCGACAACGTCCATACGCGCCTTCCAATGCATATAGCGTACAACCATGTCGCCCGGTTTGTCGGGGTGCACGCCATATCGGACAAAATTCAGAAAATTAATATAATTTAACACAGGTTTTTTCTCAACTTCAACATCAATCTACTTTTTACACGCTAATCGAAACGACGATCCAGAAGATGCGTTACGATCTCGGTTATGTTGTCTTTTACTATTTTTAATTAGTTCCGACAGTACTTTACTGCACAGCAAGAAATTGGCCGACAAGTTGTTATTTTTAAAATAGTTTTTAGTATTACAGAAAACATATTTTCTTTAACTTCGTCTCAATTTTTCGAGCAAGTCGATGGGTTGTTTTCAAAATCCACCTGGAGGATCTCGATAAGGGTCAAGTCTACTTTCTAGAAAATCTTACGGATTGAAAATCGGTGCTACGAATAAAAAGTTACGCCGTGGGGAAGTAGGGTACCTTGAGTGGGAAAACTGCTCCGTGGGTGACGCGGGACTGACTTCCGATGCTCCGTTCGTCGTGCACAAAGCTCCGTCGCTGGTGAAAAGAATTCGTAGGCGAAGAGGGTATGATCAGCCTCAACTTTCGTTTTGGAAGATTAGGGTTTTGAGGCTTGTGAAAAAAGTTACATATATAACAAGTTGTGACAAAAACCTAATACTAAAGGGTTTAGGAATTAGGAATCCCACGGGTTCGGGTTTTGCTCGGGTGAGTTGCTGTACGCAGCAAGGAAATGGGGGTGTAGGACCCGCCCACATGGAGTAGGGGGTTTAGTTGTTATTATATATTTTTTTCTTTTTCTTTTCCTTTCTTTATCCTTTTCCTTTTCTCTTTTTCTTTTCCTTTCCTTTCTTCATACTGTGGTCGGTCCCCCACTTGGGCCGACCACCACTGCATCTTTTTTTTACTACTCTCTCTCTTTCTCTCTCTCTCTCTCTATATATATATATATAATGTATATAATTGCATAAAATTCTTATAATTGTAATTAAGTAACAAAAATCTTTATAATGTAGACTATATTTAGTAGCACTTAAAATATCAAGCACACAATCACACATATTATATACATATGTCTATAAATACACCCATATATACCAACTAACTCTTTAATGCTAAATAATATAATAAAAACTCATTTTTAAATCACTAAAATAATTAAAAAATCTTGGGGGTTTACAAACGATCTCACCACCACGACTCTGGAAACACTTATGGGCAAGCTTATGACCCATGAGCTGGATCTGCAAGAGTTTGAAGAAGCTACTCCAAAAGAGAAATCAATCGCCTTCAAAGCTCAAGCCAGAAGATCAACATGCAAAGATTCTGATGAAGAATCATCCAGTGGTGATGAATAAGCCCTGCTATTGAAGAACTTTAGAAAATTCTTAAAGTTTGAGAAATCAAACAGAAATAAGAAAGATGTCCATGAAAGCAATGAAGAAGAAACAATCTACTTTGGCAAGAAGTCACGGCATATGAAGAAGGACTGTCCAAATCCAAAGAAAAGCAGTCCATATGATAGATCAAGATCAAGCCGAAGAACAACAACTGGTTGAAAGTATGCAAATACAAGTATCTGGCATGAAAGTGATGCTAGTAAATCAGAGGAAGAAGATAGACCCTACAGCACTGCAAATGTCTGTCTTATGGCTTTTGATAAGGTATCCTCAAATCCTTTGTTTGATGATTTTACTTTCGATGAGTTAGAAAATGCCTTCAGCGAACTACTTGAAGGACACAAAAATATGCTTGACAAGTATAAGCAATCTCGAAAAGAGGTTAAAGCATGCACAACCGAAGTAGCTAGACTGTCAAGTCTCATTGAAGACATTAAAGAGACATCTACTACCGGTAACACGGAAGAGGTAGCCAAGCTTAAAGTAGACTATCATGAGGCTATCCTCAAAATTGAAAAGAAAGAGACTATGTCAAGATACAAGAGTTATATGACATAGAGAAGAAGAAGCACTTAGTCACAGAACAAAGACTCATTGATATAATTGCTAAATATGAAGAGTCTTATATGATTTCTAAAAAGTTAGAAATCAAGTTAGGCAAACAGGCTATACCTGTGACACAGCCTAAATTTAGTCCTAATGCTAAGCATACACCTAAAAGCACTAAAACACAGAAAGCACGTAAGAAACACGAATATCACCATGCTTTCACATACAGGTTTTCAAAGAAACCACATATGCATGTCAACACAAAATCGACTAACACGTTTTCAAAACTTACTTGCACGTACTGTGGTACTTACGGGCACATATCACAGTATTGTCTAGTAAGAAAGCTTGTTGACAACCACACACTGATTTGGAGACCTAAGACTAATGAATATGGACCCTTCAGTAAATGGGTACCAAAGGATTCATCTACTTGTTTTGTAGGTGGACCCTCAACCCTCTCATGTTAAAAGCAAGTAAATCCTCGATAGCAGATGTTTGCGGCACAACTGGTGATGCATCTTTGTTTGCCACGCTATCGATGAAGAAAGAAGGATACGTATCCTTCGGAAACAACTTAAGAGGTAATATCATTGGGAATGGCATTATTGGTATATCTCCTTATCCTGTAATAAAAGATGTTTGTCTACTTACAGAATTGAAATATAATCTACTGAGCATAAGTCACTTGGCAGATAATGGTTATGGCATCAATTTTGTTAAAGGCAAATGTACAATTTATGATATGTCATATGGTAATCCCGTATATGAAGGGATTAGAAAAGACAATATTTATGTTTTCTTTCTAGAGAGCACTAATAATGCAGGAAGATGCCTAGTCGCAAACTTAGATGAAAGCTGGCTATGGCATATGAGGCTAGGACATGCTAATATGGACATTATCTCACGACTAAACACTAAAAACTGGTAAAATGACTCCCTAAGATACCGTTCAAGAGAGATATGGTATGTGCTGACTGTGAAAAGAACAAAGCACATAGGTCTACATTTAAATCCATCAACGCTGTAAGTACTTCTAGACCTTTGCAGTTGATACATATGGATTTATTTGGTCCTAGTAGAGTCGCTAGTCTTGGCGGTAAGCTCTACGCATTTGTTATTGTTGATGATTTCTTTCGTTTTACTTGGGTTTACTTTTTATCAAACAAAAGCGATACAATTTTTGAATTTCAGATATTTTGTAAAAAGGTACAAAACGAAAAAGACTTCATGATTACTCGTATCCGAAGTGATCATGGTGGCAAATTCATAAATACTGATTTCAAAAAATTTATGATGATAGTGGATATTACCACAAATTTTCTTGTCCTATAACTCCTCAACAGAATGGTGTTGTGGAGCAGAAGAACTGTACTCTAAACGAGATGGCTAGAGTCATGCTGAATCATCATAACCTTCCTAAATATTTTTGGGCAGAAGCTGTTAGTACAGCCTGTCATGTTTTAAATAGAGTATTAATTCGACCTATATCGAAGAAAACACCTTAGGAACTTTGGTTTCGAAGGATTCCAAATATTTCTTATTTTAAAGTTTTTGGATGTCGCTGTTTTATCCTGAACACCAAGGATAACTTGGAAAAGTTTGACTCTAAAGTAGATGAAGGAATATTTCTCGGATATGCTGCTAAGAGTAAGGGATATAGAATTTTTAATAAAAGATCTATGATTGTTGAAGAATTCATTAACGTTACCTTTGATGAGCTCAATAGTCACAGATCTAGCAATAGTGATGATGAAAATGTACAAGCCAGAACCGATAAAAGTTCTGTGGAAGATCTGACTCATAAATTTGAATCATTGAAGTTCTTGCCAGATCATCCAGAGATGCTCATTATAGGTGATATATCAAAAGGTGTAAGTACACGCTCTTCTTATAAAGATTCTGAAATAACAGCAAATGTAGCTTTTATTTCATAAGTAGAACCTAAGAATTAGGGGTGAGTGTCGGTATAATCGGTCGGTATTTGGTCGATTTTTTCGGTATTTTTAAAATCGGTATTTGAAAAATCAATACCAATATCGTACCATTTAGAATCGGTTTTTTTCGGTTTCGGTTAAATCGGTATTCGGTCGGTTTTTGTTCGGTATTGGTATTTTACCAATTAATATTTAATCAATTAACACACTTAATATTGTAGAACCTCTTAACCTATAATATATATTTTTTACTTTTTTGGAAGCATTAATTTTAAAGCCAAGCCTCTACCAACCATAGAATTAATCAAAATTATTAGAACAATATTTAACAATTCGCAAACACCTAAAAATGAGCTTAAAATATCAAACGCGGTCACTAAGTTTAATCTTTAGTATAAGTTTAAGTAACCAAAATTTACTTCAAAATTCTATGAGAACACAAAAACATAAGCTCAAAAGATCAAAAACTTAATTCTTAGCATTCTTAACATAAATTCAAGTCCACTAAAATCCATTCCAAGTTCTAGAAAACCAACCAAAACAAAGATAAAAATAAAAATGAGTAGTGTAAAATTAATCATAAACAACATTAAAAATGTGCGTGCGCGCGCGTGCATGTGTGAATCGGTTTGGTTCGATATTTTCGGTATGGTATTAAACTCAAACCGTTACCGTTACCATTATACCGTAATTTAGTCGATTCGGTAATTCGGTATCGGTACATAATTTCGGTTTGGGTTTTCGGAATATTTTTAATCGGTATTCGGTTGGTTTTTCGGTATCGGTCGGTATTTGCTTACCCCTACTAAGAATGTAGCAGATGCTTTTAATGATGAGTTTTGGATTGATGCCATGCAAGAGGAACTTAATCAATTTGAGAGAAACCAAGTTTGGGAACTTGTTCCTAAACCTATTGGTCAATCGATAATTGGTACCAATTGGGTGTTCCGAAATAAATTAAGTGAAGATGGACAAGTTCTACGCAACAAAGCACGTCTAGTGGCACAGGATTATAATCAAGAAGGAGGTATTGATTATGACGAGACATATGCTCATGTTGCTAGACTAGAAGCTATCCGCATGTTTTGTGCATATGCATGTTTTAATGATTTCAAATTATTTCAAATGGACGTAAAAAGTGCATTTTTAAACGGACTTTTGAAAGAAGAAGTATTTGTGAAACAACCCCCTGGTTTTGAAGATTTTCAAAAACCTGATCACGTCTTCAAACTTAAGAAAGAACTCTATGGATTCAAACAGGCACCTCGTGCTTGGTATGAACGCTTAAGTGCCTTCTTACTTGAAAATGGTTTTTTAAAAGGAAGAGTTGATACTACTTTGTTTATCAAGTCTTTAGATGATGATATTCTTCTTGTGCAAATATATGTTGATGATATCATATTCGGATCTACTAATGGAAAACTTTGTCAAGAGTTTGCTAAGTATATACAGAGTAAATTTGAGATGAGTATGATGGGAGGGATGAACTTCTTCCTAGGACTCTAGATCAAACAACACTCAAAGGGAACATTCATCAATCAAGCCAAATATACGAAGAACATACTGAAAAAGTACGACTTCGAAAATGTAAAGCCAATCGGAACTCCAATGGCTACATCAACAAAGCTTGATACTAATGAAAGTGGAAAACCTGTCGATCAGCGTAAGTATCGAGGTATAACTGGTAGCTTATTATATTTAATTGCTAGTCGTCCTGATATTATGTTCAGTGTTTGTATTTGTGTACGATACCAGGCAAATCTTAAGGAATCATATTTATATGCCGTTAAGCGTATCTTTCGATACCTTAAGGAAACTTCAACAGTCGGCTTATGGTATCCTAAAACCAAATCCTTTGACCTGATAGGTTACTCGGATGCGGATTTTGCAGGATGCAAAGTAGACCGTAAAAGTACCAGCGGTACATGTCAATTCCTAGGAAAAGTCTTAGTCTCATGGTTAGCAAGAAATAAAATTCGGTAGCATTATCAACTACTGAGGCTAAGTATATCGCCGCAGGACGTTTTTGTGCTCAAATTCTGTAGATGAAGCAAACCTTAGAAGACTACAATCTGTACTACACTAAGATTCTCATTTATTGTGACAACACTAGCACTATTAACCTGACTAAGAATCATGTATGTCACTCACGCACAAAGCACATAGAGATTCGTCATTACTTTTTACGTGATCACCAACAATACGAGAATATTTGCTTAGAATTTATTGACACAGATCATCAACTAGCAGACATTTTCACAAAGCCATTGGCTGAAGACCGCTTTAACAATCTGCGTCGAGAGCTCGGCATACTTGAATTTTCAGATTCATAGTGTAGTGTGCTTAATAAATCAAGTTATAAACTCAAAACTTTGAAATTTACTAATAAAAGTTATTTTGGGTACAAGCCGAAAGGGTCCTTCTGTCATACAAGCGTAAACAGCCTGAAGCGACACAGTACACTAGTCTTCGGACTACCACTAGCTGGGATCCGACCCCTATAGCTAACCCAAAGTAATACACATTAATAAATTAAAGAAGTATAACAGTTATATCTTGAATTTATTAAATTTACTGCATTAATGACATTGGGAATACAAGTGGCCGAACTCGGACAGAACTCGGACCGAGTTCGGATGGAGCCGGTACAAATTTCCAGAACACCAGCAGCCGGCCCTAGCCTATATATATTTTGATTTTACCTCTCTCTTTTGCCATCTCACAAACCGAGAGCCTCCTCAAAGCAAAGTTTCACTCCTTCCTAGCCTTCCTTCTCCCTCCGTCACGGATCTTCGTAGCTCGGAAGCAGTCTTCTACTTTCCTTTTCAATCTCTTTGAGGTATTCTCTCTTTTTCATTTCAATATTCATGGCACCCAAACTCCACCACAAGAGGAAGAAACCATCTTCCAAAAGTGGTTCCCATGTTGGATCCTCCTCCGCTGAGTATGAACCAGTTAGTATTTTTAGTCCCGCTCGTCCTACCGACGACGATGACTATGATTCTGGACTTTTCCCATCTGTAGAATTTTCTAGTGCCTGGTTTGACAACATTTTTATAGAGATATTTGTCCCGGTCGTTACGTAAATTTCACTATATTTTCTGAGTATGTTACTACTTTTGAAAATCTATCTCTTCGTGATTTTTTCGAGACCGTCGACAATATATATGATAATATCGTTCGCATGTTGTACTGTAACTTACAAGTTGTAGAGAACGGTATTTATTCATGTGTTGGAGGTAGAGAAATTGAATTCAACTCTACTGATGTTAGTAAAATTTTTTCACATACCTGACGTAGGTGAAGCCCTAGTTGACATCAATCATGTCCAATTTCCTGAGGGCATGACTCTTGATTCTTTTAAGGTCGCCATGTGTCATCCTCGTCCTGTTCCTAGAAATGGCAGGGTGTATTCACGGCACCTTAATCAAAACTTTTATAAGTTACATCGTTTCGTGTTCTCTGCTTTGCTTTCCAAGACAGGATCTTCAGACGAGGTCACATTTTTTGAGATGTCTGCTATGTATCACCTGCACTTTGGTGTCACTTTCTCTGTCCCTAAGACTTTCATTGCTTGGATGATTAGCTGTAGGAGGATGGGGCGCAACCTCTTGCACCCCATATACTTGGCTAAAATGTTTAGACGTCTTGGAGTTGATCTCTCTCAGTGTCCTTTCTCTTCTGCTGCTTCTGAGTTAAGTAGATCCAGGACTTATCCCAATCCACCTCCTCTACCTGGTGCTGAACCTGTTGCTCCGGTTCACGCTGATGATCCTCAGGCTCCCGCCCCTGCGGTTCCAGCTGCTGCTCCTGGTTTTGACCCAGGTTTCTATCAGCGATTTGATGAGTTTGTTGCCCTCCCAGCGCAACGTCATCAGCACTTTGATGATTTTGTTGCACTTTCTGTGCAACGTTATCATAGCTATATCGACTCTGAGTTCTGCCACATCACTGAGGTCAGGTGATGCGAAACAGCCTTGCTGATATCCACTGAAGCTTATCTCATGATCCCACTCATCCGATTCAGAGGACTCGTCACCCCGGGTTTACTGGACCGAGGTTCGATGACGAGACTACTTTCACTCACTTCGATCCTACCATGGCCTACTTTCCACCGGATGCTCCTGGAGGTGATGACACACCGTTGTGATGTGGGACTGATGCTAGTGATATTTTTTTGGAGATGCTGTCAGATGATCTATTTTTTTATTTATCAGTCTAAACCTTTGAGTTAGACTTTATCAGACTTTATGCAGTCATAAACTTCTATTTTATGACTATTTGCAGTGGGTTGTAGTTGCACTTCAGTTGATTTTTTTAATATCAATTTTAGTTATATTACTGCTTCTCTTAGTTCACTTTTTATGAGATTTGTTATCTATGAAATTACTCTCTCTGTCTTTATTAAATGCTGAACATTGTTGGCTTCACATATTACGGGAGAGCCGAAACATTTTGAATATGACAAAGGAGAAGAAAGAGCACTACACCAAAACAATTTTTTTATCACAGAACAAATAATGTATTTTTTATTTTTTAAATATTTTAGAAATATTTTGGTATAGACTCAAATTTGTCATTTATCAAAATGGGAGAGATTGTTGGCCCATTTCTAAAATGGTCACACCTGATTTTGATAAATCAACAATGACAAGTTAATACACAAAATATACAAACTGCTGCTAATATTTTAGGACAAGTGAAATCGATATCAAGAGTATACTACAATATTTGCAAGCATATCAATCATCATGTCGAGGCGTTCATGTATTGGAATTGGTCTGAGTTATTTTACAATTTATTCTGTATTTTTATCTTTATTGAGTCTAGGATACAAATTGTAAAATCGACTGGATATTACTGGCTTAGGTTATCCACAGTCCACCTATCCAAAAAGACTACCTATCCACCAAAATTTCTTATACCAACAATATTACATATCCTATGCAAACAGAATTCGACCAAACATTCTTCTAAGTATTGGATGAACTTAGACAGAACTCTGGCCGAGTTCGGTCCGAGTTCGGACCGAGTTCGGTCAGTTCAAATTTAAATGTTTGTTGCCTCCAAATCTGCATGCAACGTTCGTTTGCGAAATCTTTGCATCCGAACTTTGCCCGAACTCTGTCTGAGTTCGGTCCAAGAAAACACCTATAAATAGAAGAGAATTTCTTATTTTCAAATCACTCATCAATTCATCTTCTCTTTTCTCTATCTATATCCGAAAGTGTTTTCATTGATCTAAATCTTTCACACTCCACCTATACATCTCTTAGCCAAAGCCAGTAACATCTATTTGATTTAGAGTCTTTTGTTGTCAGAGTTGTAAAGAGGTTACTCAAGTTCAGAACACATTTCTGTTCTCGGAGTCGGTCGTGCGCTCGTCGCCAAGCACGGTGTTATGAAGTCGGTCGTATACTTGTCATCAAGCACGGTATTGTAAAGAGACTGCAAGCTCTCAATTAGCTTGTAAATAGTGGATTAACAGCAGGCAAGAGTTCCTGCGACTGGATTAGTCCTCCAAAAGGGAAACCAGTATATATTGCGGGGCCTACTGAGTTTGATTCTCTGATCTCTTGGTACATTTATTTACTGTCTCTTTAGTCACTGCCATTGTTATCTGCTTTTAATTTTTAATTGGTGATTATTTTCTGCTGTATTCGTACTCACTCTATTCACCCCCCCCCCCTCTAGAGGTGCTCAACGGTCCTACACTTCCTTGACCTTTATCTCTGCTTTAGGTACCACTACCTCCTCAGTAGTAGGAGGAAGCAATATCTCCTCAGCAGCAGGAGGTACCACTACCTCCTCAGCAGCCATCTGTGCCTCTCTCAAGCGACGTGCTCGGGTCATAGGTCCCATCTGGATAGATTGATGGAAACATAGAGATTAATTAGGGATTAAACAAAATGACAGTATTAGACGTGTAATGTGGAAGATTCATTGTTGCACGGAGATTAATTAGTGTGGTTAAACATATTTTATATTATATTTTATTTTCAATCATCTTCTAAAAATTTATCTTCTTCGTCCTCCGCGTCCTCATCTTCGCTTTTATCTACTTCGTTTTTCTCTTCGGATACTTTTACCTCTTCTACACAATTAGATATGTAATGTGGAACTTCCGTTGTGTCCACGTCAATTGTATTTGTTACAAGAGGTAGCTCGTCCTCCTGATAAGCTATTTCGTCAACATCGTAGGTATTTCTGGCTTTAGTCTTGCATACTGTCCACCAGTCCAACCTAGTTGTTCCCCATCTAGGATAAGTAGTAAGGTAAAATAGTGAGACTGACTTGCTAGGATAAATGGTTTGTATCCTTGATATCGACGCCGGTAGTTAATATCCACAAGACCATGCTTGTCAATTTTCCAACCTTGTTCTTGGATCGGATCGAACCAATCACACCTGAACAACACGATCCTAGCCGGCTCTATGTCGTAGTTATATGTCAACTCCACAATCTCCCGTAAGATGCCATAGAAATTATTGCCCGGATCGACATCTTTATAGTTTGTAGATCGAATACACAAACAACTATTTTTGGTCGAATCAAGATCCGAAAAGTTCTCTCTGATCGGAGCATTTGTTGACTTGAACCTAAACTCATTCACACAATAGCTTGGCCATATTTTGATAGAATAAAAGGGCCCCTTTGCTAGAGTTCTAATAGACTCATTCTCTAGTATTGCGTTCGGACGATCGACCTAAATACCACAAGATAAGAAATTAAATTCAGCGTTCTGTTAATTACTGTGCAAAGTGCATATACGAGAAGTAATTACTGCATCATCTTACATATGCACTCAACCATGATAAAAAATGACGTCTCATTTCCTGTTCCAGTTCTTCATCCGTTATGTATTGTCTACTCGAGCTCACCTCATTAGTAAATGTGCTAAAAATAACAACACATATACCAATTAGTGTAATAATAATATTGGATACTATTACATGCATAGATGACGTAAATGTGAACGTATTAGTTACTTACCCCTCGAGCTTCTCCACTTCATTCTCGTCGCAGTTGAGCAATATATATAACTAAGTAGCCCTTAGTTCCTCGCTATTCAGATATCTTTTCTTTATTTTTCCGGAAGGCTTTTCGAAAGCATTGAAGACTTTCAGTATTGCATCATTAGATTCAAGATATCCATCGTCGTTTTTGGGAGCTCTTGTTCTATTAGTAGCAACATGTGGCTTGAAATACATCGAGCAGAAGTTTGTAATCTCCTCGAGAACATAGGCTTCGCAAATAGAACCCTCGACCCGAGCCTTGTTTTTCACCTTTCTCTTTAGGTGGTTCAAATGCCTCTCAAAACATTGTACTAATCATACCTACACTTCTAGGATACTCTATACACTGTAGGTACTTGGATACTTCTTAGCAAGGTTCTCAGAGTAGGTAATCCCCAATATCTTAGGATACTCTATACACTCTAGAGGATACTCTATAGGCACTAGGATACTCTATATATACACTCTAGGTACTAGAATACTCTATATAGTATATACTTCTTATGATACCTTATTTTCTAACCTGTCACAGGATACTCACCTTCTAGACACTCAAGTTCACTCATAGGATACCTCACTCTAACACTCACTCACTAGGATGCACATTAGCCAATAGCCACCCATGTGTTCTCACAATGAGATTGTCACATAAAACTATTTTTTGACAGTCCCCTCCTCTCCAAACTGTCACGTACTCACAAGCATGTGAGTGTGACACACTAAACAGTATGTCGTGTCAGCGTGTGTGTGTGTCATGTCAGCGTGTCGTGTCAGCATGTGTGCGTATCGTGTCAGCGTGTGTGTGTGTCGTATCAGTGTGTGTGCGTATTGTGTCTGTGTTAGCACGTTAGGAGGAGGGAGCTAGGGTTAGGGTTTACCTTCCTTGGTCGGAGTCGGGTCGGGGTCGTCGAGGATGGAGCAGCGGCGGAGAGGACTGGTCGGATCGGCGTCGACGAGGAGACTCGACGGTGGAGGTGCGACGGAGGGACGGGGGTTGCCGATGGAGGGGGGTCGCCGAGGGGAGCAGCGGAGAGGGGTCGCCGGAGACGAGAAAGGGGGGAGGAGGTCGCCGGAGACGAGAGGGGGAGGGGAAGAGTGATTTGGGGCTCGAGGCACGTTGGAGATCAAAAATTTTTGGGGAAAGAAAATGAATTCGATCGGTTCCCAGCACCCTATATGAAAGATTTTAGCGATGTCTTATAAAGACGTCGCTAAACTTCGTTGTTAACTAAGAAACTTGCAACGTACTAGAGTAAGAGTCACAAAACGTCGCTGAATAAAATCAATCAGCGACGTTCTGCGACTAAACTTCGAGTTGTTCTTTCCAAACCATAATGTTAGTCGCTACAGTCGCTAAACGTCGCTGAATACGACGTTCAGCGACGTCACTTTGATACGTCGCTAAATATACAAAAAAGTAACGACGTATTTAGCCGGAGTCGCTAATGTCGTCGTCAATATGACTTATTTTGATAGTGATTTTAATGCATTCAAATGAACTAGGGACTGATACATCAAGTGGGGAAATGGCTTAACCAACTAAAGTGGTGACTGAACAATATGAATGAAAGTCTGGGCAAGGTGGGACTGGATATTGGTGCAGGGGACTGACATATAAAGAATTGGACTGAAGGATGAGTGAATGAAGGAGCAGTGGACAGAACTATCAAAATGCAGGACATTCAAACAATATGCAGGACAACCATGAATGTAGTAAAATGTAACTCAAATCTTGTGGACTATTACATTTGAATAATAGGGATGTGGACATGATGATGTTATAGAGAACCATTTGATATGGGGACAGAACATATGGAACAATATGATAATTCTAGGACACATCAATGTATGTATATGGTTGCTCGAGCCCCTACTACCCGACTGAACCAACAATTAGCAGTGGTCAGCATGCCATGGACAGGAACAATAGGGAATGGTCTGCACAAGTGCAGAACTGGAATCCTCAAGTCCCCAAATCCTATTTCACTAACCAAACCACTTGATACACCCAACATTGATAAATCAGTATATAACCAATAGGAAAACAATTCTAAAACTGAAATCTAATCATTAAATACTCTTAGAGTCATTTCATCGAACACTTGGTGTGCGTATCCGATACTCTCGTGATACACACATCAAATGAATTCAAACTTGACCCAAATCATTCCTAATGCAATGGGGACCCTAAATTAATGTATCTACATTAAAGAATGGAAAATTAGAGGGTTTAGAGGGCTCTTACCACTTAGGAGTTGGAATCCCAATGAACAATCCCTAGATTAGATATCCTCCAAGCTTCAAGGCTCCAAATTGCTCCAAATGCTCTCAAGCTAGCCAATAGAGACTTCCTCTCTTTAAGGGAAAGAGTTTGCAATTGGCTTGAGGAAATTTGAACTCAATTTGGAAGATGAAAACAATTTGGGGAAGAACACAAATTAGGGTTTGGATTTCTAATGAAAGGGGGAGGAAGAAGGAAAGTTAGCTATTAATAGGAAGGGAATCGGCCTCTTGTGGCCGGCCATAGGAAATTCCTAGGGTTTGGTGGGTGCAAATGACTAAAGGCCCCTTTTCTATTTGTCATGAAAAGCCCTTTAAGGAAAAGGCCTATTATAGCTTATGGTTTAAGTTGATTTATAGATTCTAAATGACATTCTAGCTAGATTAGAGTCTAACTCAAGTTATCAATCTCGCTAACTAAGTTTCTATGGTCATGACTACATATAGTCAATGTAGTTCTAAGGTTTTACTAAATAACGACACTAACAAAATATATTAATTAAATGATAACCAAATTAATCAAAATTTTATAAATTACCAAAATATCCTTATTCTAGAATGTGGTGGTGACATCTTCCTCGTCGAAGACCTCAACTGGCTCGTCGTCGTCCTCTTACCGCTAGCTTAGGGTTAGGATTTTTGGACATGGTGGTGGTTTCGCTGGTCGCGACGATGACCTGATCAGGTCAGGTCGGTCGAGGAGGAAAGACCACGTCAACCACGACTGGGCGTGGCTCCAGCAGAAGTCGATGATGGCCAGATCTTTGAAGATGTTCGGATCAACGTTTGTGAGGGACATATGGACACATTTAGGAGGGAGACAATTAGACATGAACATTTGTGGACACGGTTAAAAAAAAATTCAAAAATTTTTTACCAAACAAAATTTCTATTTTTGTTTTTTAGAACTACTTTTAAAATGAAAGTAACCAAACGCAAAGTCAAAATCTATATACTCAGAAAACAACTTTATACTTGGCTATTGAAAATCATTGTAATCAATGATATTATGAATAAAAGAAGAGATATATTCTTATTCCATTGTGTTCATTTACTTTTCTGCAGTATTGTTCTGCTGCGTTGTTATTGATTCAGTCTATTTTGATATTGTACAAATTTGCGTCTTGTACAAGTGCAATTATACTTGTACGATATCATATCCAGTGGCAACTTTACGGTCCTCCGGGATCGTGGCGTGACAATCCCGAGCCAATTTCTCCGCCAACACTGTGGCAACTGCACACCGACTCACACGGCCAACCGCAGTGCCATGAATGGTAGTTATATATATATATATATATATATATATATATATATATATATATATATATATATATATATATATATATATTCATGAGGGACACCATTCCGAATTTTTGTTGCGAGCATCGAAAAAACTTTAGGCCGGCCCTGATTACAACAATAACAATAGTCCAATCAAACAAACTGAATAAAGCAAATCGATTATCGGTATGTTTCGATTTTGGCAAATTTTGCTTCTATTTTGATTTTGAATTTTAAAAAGTTTTATTTATTCGGTTTTGACTATTTCGGTTCGATTGAAACTGAACTGAATAAACCCTACGCTCACCCCTAAAAACGATGACTCAAATATTAAAATATACACAAAAATTGACCATATAAGTTTGACTAATGAACTGAACTTCAACAAATTTTAGAATATTTAAAAAATAGGTAATGCTATTAATCCCTCCAAAGTGTCCCTCCAAACCATCATTCCTTTTGTGACAGCTGACGTGGCATATGACATGGCAAAATTTAACCCCAAAAATTCATCACCCATTTTTAATTTTAATTTTAGTTTTAATTTTAGTTTTAGTTTTAGTTTTAGTTTTATTAATTTTAATTTTAATTTTAATTTAAAAAATTGTCATGTTAGATGCCACGTCAGCTATCATCTAAGGAGGGACAGTTTGAAGGTACTAATAGCAATTTTCTAATTAATATGACAAGTATTAGAATCTAGTTCGTTTTCACATGTACGTACGTTAGGACCTACTTTTTGCATGCGGACGGGTCGCTCCGCGTTCACTTCGCACTGGATCACGCCCAATCAGCCCGCACGTCAGGGCCGATCCAGAGATTTTTTTGGTGTCCATGACCAAAATTAAAATGATGCTTGTTCTTAGAAAAATTGAAAAGTTCTTCAAAAAAACAAAACAAAACGACTAGGCATTCAACACATTCCCTCTTACAAATCCACTACATTAGTTAGATTATTATGTTATTTTGAATGAACACTAATATTTCACATATTACAAAAAGTTACATATCTATATATATTTACATGTAAAAAAAAATTTGACCCATGGGCCTGGACGTTGGTCCTGATTGCCGTGGGCCAGGGCAGGCCTGCCACACGTACGAACGTCACCCCAATTCCACGCATTTCCCACTGCTACACTCAACGTCAGGGACCGCGAGTGGTCCCCACAGCTGACAATTGACAGCAAGTAGCCGACGGCCACGTGTCGCCCAACGGAGGAGGCGGGCCAGCGTTCGTAGCCTAGCCTGGCGCATGGGTCGGTGCGCTGGTGCTGTACGATTCGGACGATGGGCCCCGCCGCCTCCCCACTAGTGTCGCCTTCCGGAACTGCTTTCCCGCCGACGTGGCAAACCGTCGTCTTCCCTATTTTGACCTTTTGTAATTAATCGGTTATTGTCGCGCTAATCAGGGATTTGCTGACAATTAACCGCCAATATGTTTTTTTTTTTCCCTTTTTTTTGTTGCAGAATAGTCCTTACCAAATCACAAATTTGGATGGGGGTAGGTGATGTGGTTGTTAATTATGACAAAGATATCTCAAAATAACTACAACCGAATTTTCAAAGAAAGCAACATTTAACAAACTGTAATTAAAGCAAGCTGGTTACATTTAAATAATAATAATATTATATATATATATATATATATATATATATATATATATATATATATATATATGCTCTCACGTCTCCAACTCGTTCTGGGAGGCCATGGCTTAGGCCGTTCTTCCGGAACTGCTTTCCCGCCTCCAACTCGTTCTGGGAGGCCATGGCTTAGGCCGTCCTTCCCTCTCTTTTTTGTGCGTGGCTCACGCTTTTCGTTTTCGGTCCTCTTGTCGCGCTTGCGCGCTCTCTTGTATAGGCTTCGGTATTTTGCGCATATTTCTTTAATTAAGTTCGAGGTTCCTATATATATTGAGATGTTCAATAAAATCAACTGAATTTTGCTCATGTCCTCCAACTTCCATCATTATTATTGTAATGAATAATACGTTCACGTGGCTGATTTTCTCCTCGGTGACCACAAAAGTCACTCGCGTTAATTAATCTTAATATTTTTTATAATTTGATATCCAGGATCATGTTTTTGGATCGTATACTTAATATATTGCAGTTGAATAATATTATCCGTCTATTCTTACTAGCATTCTAGAATTTGTATAGTAGAAGAGTGCTACTACCTTGCCCGCTTGTCCACCCGCTACGTGGCGTCGTCCCATTGGCAGGTGAACCGGCGTGGAACCCATGCATATAGGAGAGAGGGGGATTCGACGACGCAGGCGGGCTGGCCACCTGTGGACAAGTTAGCTTTTTCCATAGGATAATTTCAAAAATTATGTTATTTGTCCAGTAGCAATGCAATTAGAAGTGACTGCAAAAGGAAGATAATGTAAATATCATCCAGCCTTTTTTAATGTTTTTTAATATTTACAATTTCCAATTTTATTTCTAACTAAAGGCGATCTTGTCGTTTATTTCCATTCTATAGAACAAATAAAAAAAAGACATTCAAATATTTATCTCCACTATTTATAAAAGCAGATTGAAAAAAAAAACCACTCAGAGATGAGTCATCCAAATCCTATGTATATCATACAAGCCGTATGTATATCACAAATTATTTATTTTATGAAAAAATTATGGAAAAAGAAGAAGGTAACTTTCTCTCTCTTTTATATATATATATATATATATATATATATATATATATATATATAAACCACTCAGAGATGAGTCATCCAAATCCTATGTATATCATACAAGCCGTATGTATATCACAAATCATTTATTTTATGAAAAAATTATGGAAAAAGAAGAAGGTAACTTTCTCTCTCTGAATGAAAGAAGGTAACTTTCTCTCATTATATATATATATATATATATATATATATATATATATATATATATATATATATATATATGCAAATGACCTCTAGCCTAGTGGTTAAGAGAGATGCATGCGGCCCAAGTGGTCGGGAGTTCGAGCTTCAGTGGAGGCGAGTTCGCCACAAGTACCCATTGCTTCAAAATATATATATATATATATATATATATATATATAAAATTAAAATATTTTTAAATAAATTTAAAATATAATTTAAAGTAAAAGAAATTAATTTTTTTTAAATTGTTTAACAAATATATTTGTATATTTAAACTATTTTAGCTATATCATACAAATTTATTTTACGTACAACGCACATAAATTTACTGATACTATTATAAAATGGCTTCAAAATCGTGTTTTAAATTTGAAAACTCTGCTTCAAAAACATGTTTCAAATTTAAAAACTCGTCGTATGTATATCTCCAATTAATTAAAAAATAATATACAAACAAAGTTCTAAAAATAATTTTTAATAGTAATTAAAGATTAGTTTAAATGAACATGAATATTTAAAAATTAAGAAAAAAAATATATCAAAACGAACTTGATATTATCTAACCACATACATATATATCTAAAACAAATTTTAATTAAAATATAAACATATATATAGAACATAAAACTTGAATGATCCTTCTGGTTAAGGAGAGAGACATAACATCCTGATGGCACAAAATACTGACAAAAGGTGAATTTACTAGTTATATAGAAAGTGACAAAAGAATTTTTGGAGTTCGACAGATTAGTATAACAATATGCTAATGCATAAAAGTTGAAGGTATTTAAATGCAAACTAGTCTTGCCAGCAAAATTGTATAGTTAAAATGAAATATATCATTTCCGTCCATATTTCTATATTAAAAAAAACATCATTCAATGGTTAGTCTTCACCATCTCATCACCATCCCTATCCTATCATCATCATCATCATCAACAACAACAACAAAAAACACACAAAAAAAAATAATTTTTTTACATAAAACCCCAAACTATTTCCAACTGTAAAAGTCAGAAAAATAAGGAAGGACCAAAGCGAGATATTTAAGGCAGATAAAGGGAGGACGGATCGGCGTCACCCCAGTACAGACCCGGATCCACCTGTCCCGCGAGGTCGAACAGCGACGACGTCGGATCCAACGCCGCCGCGCTCCACTCCAGACCCGCTGACGCGCCAGCAGCCGGGTCCGTCACCCCTCCCGGCAGCAGCGGGCCCGGGTCCGAGAACGCCATCAGCCCCATGAGCCCGAAGCCAGGCGTCGGTAGCGGGACCGGCGGCGGTGCTGTCGTCGGTTCCGGGTTGAGCGAGGAGGAGTCCGAGCTGGACCCGGATCCGGAGGGGTTCTTGATGCTGCTGCTGTGCTGGTTCTTATCGGGTTTGGGTTTGGATCTTTTGGAGGAGGAGTTCTTGCGGCATCCGCCGCCGACGGGGACGTTGCGGAGCACGCCGCCCTTGGTCCAGTAGCGGCGGCAGGACTTGCAGAAGTGGCGCGGCTGCGAGAGGTTGTAGTTGTTGTAGTAGCAGAACTTGGTGTTGGCGGAGTCGCAGCGGGGGCACTTTATCGGAGCCTGCGCTTGCGGAGGCAGCGGGTTGAACCCGCGGATCCGGCTGCGGACGGTCGACGGGTCGGGTAGTCCGGCGGACGTGAAGATCCGACCCGTGAAGCCGGGGAGGGAGGGCTGGAAGTCTTGCATTGCTCTCGAATGCGTGTATGGGGATGGATGGGAGGTTATGATCTCTGAGGGGGCAGATATCTTATTGGGATGGACAAAATTACTTTATTGCCCTTGCTACTGGGAATAGGATCGGAGGAGCAGAGGGTGGTGTGGCAAAAATGCCCCTGGAAAGATTTTAGTGCTTGTGGAGGTGATTACTTAGCTAGGGGTGCATGTTGAGCGGATTGGGTCGGGTCGGAGCTTCAATTCGAGACCAATCCGATAAATTATTAGTCTAAGTCTAAGTCAAAGTCCAATCTGACTTCGGGTTGGACATACGAAGTCCAAATCAGGCTCGAGTGACTCTTGAGGTTACTGAGAAGATATATAAAATTCTGACTGGATGGCAGAATAGAAAAGGAGCCTATGTTGCTCAGATTGGATCAGAACTACCATATTTATTGGACTCTAGTAAGATACTTGAAATAATTTTAAACAAGATTAATATTAAACACATAATCAAATAGCGATCAAGTCTCAATGATTACAAGATACAAACTAAGATAAAATTTAGGGTAATGAATTGAAGAGTTTGGATGGAAAAATTTAAAGTTTAAATTTTATATATAAGAAGTATGATACAGTGTCACGACCCGATCCCAAATAATTGGGTCGAACCGGATCATGCCCAGCCTGCACCGTTGTTGAGACGGCGGCAGTAAGCTGTTCCATTAGCAGGTAACCACAACAACATCTATATTTGTCACAACTCAATAATCGAAAATTTAAAACTTTATTAAGCTTTTAAATAGATACAACTGGAAAGTGAAAGAACTGAATTAAAAGCTGAAATCAAATTACAAAATTCTAAAACAACAAATATAGAAACAGAAAATCTAGCTAGGCGTTCGGCTCGTCGGCCTCAGTCCCTGCGTCCTCCAAAGGGGACTCTGGCAGCACTACGGGGTACAGAACAGGGTCGTAGTAGCTGCTGATTAACAGCTCAACATCCTCAATATCCCCTAAAAATGTATCTCCAGTCAGGAGGGAGCAAAGTACAATTCATGCTAATTTGACAATTAAAATAATAATAGAATCATGCACTTTTAAATAATTTGAAATAAATATTTTCTAGCAGTTAAAACATTGTGATGTGAATAGGCAATGAATATGACCGGCTTGTGTTGTACAGTGAAAGATATGGCTTATCCCCGTGTGTAAGAGGGGTAAGCTCGCACAGTTACAGTAGTTACAGTAGTTACATAGTTTGGATGTGGTCATATGTCACTCCCCGTTCCCAGAATGCGTATTTTTATACATGTACAACTCATGAGTATTTATTTAATATTTATCATGTATTATCCTGTATTTAAATTTCTTTAATTTTATGTTAATCAATTAATCTGTTCTTTAAATTTTCATGTTAATTTATTCCCTGCAATTATATTTCTGCAATTTTATTACCTGCATTTTATTTCTGCACTTTAATTCCTGCTTTTATTCTCTGCTTTAGCTAGGCTTTGGGTTCGGGTTGGCTTTGATTGGACCCATTGGACCCGGCCCAACTCCCACCTACCACCCCCTTTTCTATTTAAAGCTTACATCTCTTTCTCTCTCCTCATAAACTCACATTCTCACCATTACTCCTCTTCTTCTTCATTACTCTCTCCACCTACCAAACCGTGGGCAAGTACAACTTGCTCTCCATGAGAACCCATATTTTTGTAGTTCATTTGTCGTCCTCGCAAGATCCTAAGAGGGTTTAGAACTTGGCATTTTTCATTTCGAAGTCTTAATTTTGTAGATCTAGAATTTAGTTATTGACGAATTTTTGGGGTTTTGATCTATCAAACTTTTTTGTTTTCAAGTTTTGATGGTTCCATGTTGTAGAGAAGTTTATTCTACCCAATTTTGACCTTTGGAAAGTTGGATTTGGACTTGTTTTGACCAAGTTATGGACCTTTGAAGCTTTGGGGTGCAACCATGGAGTTCTTGCTGTTTGGAGAAGACAGTGAGCAGTGTACACTAGCTTTTTAGTTTGCGTCACTGAGCTGTGCGCGCTCTTTAGCGCAGCGCAGTATGGAGTCTATACGCTGCCTTTTTAGGAAGCGTGTGTCTTGCATACGCTACCTTTTGGAAGCGTATGTCGTATGGAGTTCATACGCTACCTTTTGGGAGCGTATGACTTGCATATGCTGACTTGAATGGTCAGGAGTCGTATGGAGTTCATACGCTACCTTTTGGGAGCGTATGACTTGCATACGCTGACTTGAATGGTCAGGAGTCATATGGAGTTCATACGCTACCTTTTGGGAGCGTATGACTTGCATACGCTGACTTGAATGGTCAGGAGTCGTATGGAGTCCATACGCTGCCTTTTGGGAGCGTATGACTTCCATACGCTCACTTGGATGGTGAGGAGTTGTATGGAGCCCATACGCTGCCTCTTTGACTTGAGCATAGCCTGACATGAGCGTAGCCTACTTACCCTGGATCTTCTATAGCCCTGTATATTGATATTTTATTAGATATTTAACGTCCATTTTATATCCTTACACCTTTTGGCATAAACTCGATAAAATCATGATATGATAATATTGTTAATATCAATTGTTATGTGGAATGTGCCTTGTGTCCCGATTGATTTTTGGGATACCCAGTATGACTGGGACTTGACCATGAGAGTTATAGACTCGACCCCCGTTTAATGCTAATTGACTTTCATGCCTTGTCACCATTGATAATAATGGTTATCTTGACTAAAATTAATCATGCGTTCCTAGTCGGAACTAAGAGACTGGCTAGTCGTCTTATTGAATTGAATGAATGAGACACGTTCATGTTATGAACTATTGTAATCGACTGGCTGATCCCGAATATTGACTTACATGCACATGCAGGCTTCAATCTATTTATTTATTTATTTACTTATTTATTTTCTACAAAAGAAGCATGTGTACTTTATGGTCAAGGCATGATTACCGTGGTTAGATTTGATTGTTGCATTACGCTATGTAAGACCTGCAACCTAACCGCACTGGTATCGTTGTAGAGTTGTGCATATCGTACCCCGTACGAAAGTACTCATTTGAATGACCATGATCCACGGCATGGGATTTCACTCAACGTAGGGACTATTAAGTTAAATAAAATAATGATTGTATGGAGAGAATGGATTCCCGAGTTCTTACATGGCAGCCCCCTTGGGACAAGTAGTACCCGACGGGCCGGCTGGTTCCCATAGATACTGTAAAACTGCCACACGGGCAGGGAACAGTATCTGCTTTTATTATTATTGTATATTGTATATTGACGGGCGTCCTGCTAGGACTAGTCTAATTCATGCATGGCGCACATTATTGACTGGATAGACTAGCCTTGCTTGCACATAGTAAGAATTACGGAATCCCTAATTGCATTATTCCAGAATAACTTGGGACTCACAATAGCAAGCCGTAGGAGTTGATTGGCCGTTCAAGATGATTTGTTTGTGTACTGTACTACTCTGTTACCTAACTGGGATGATCAGAATGTCAGGACATGACGGGCCAACTTATGTCCTTGTTTGGTTGGGAGGTTGGTTCGAAGTATCGTGATGTGATGTGAATCCTAGTAGAAAGCAGAGATCTATTATTATATTCTCTTACTTACTGGTTTTAGTTCTCATGTCGTGCTTCCTTGTGGTACTTGCTATTAGAGGTCTAACCTCTCTGGTTTTGCATGGCCAGATTTAGAGCCGGTCCCCGAGGATCTAGCTTACTTCTACCTCCAAGATGGTCAACACTAGAGGGATGATCGCAGGAGGACTCGAGTGGGTTTCTTACTTCACCGCTCGTTTTGTCACTTACTTTATACTTAGCCGTTTGGCACCGACATGTTAGTCGGATTATCTTGTACTTACTTTTACATAATTGTAATTAAAGTCAGACTGCAGCTGATAACAATTGTGTATACTTTTGCTACATCAATCTGGCTATGTTTTGTAAAGCCAGATATCAAGAACATTTTGACAGAGCATTTGGGATGCCTTACTGCTTTATCTTACATGTTCTCTATTACTGTTTCTTGTTTGAATGATTGAGACAATAGATGTGAAGTGACCATAGTGAGACTTTCATGTAGTATGCACTCCCTCGTCTTTTAGACAGCATTGATCGTATTATACGGTATTCATCTACCCGTAATACGTAGCTGGCTGAGTCATTCCCCCGCTCTCCAGTATTCTGGTTCTGGGGCGTGACAAGGTTTTAGTGGTGGCCCATGCAGGTCTGATTTCAGACTTGTGGGGTGTTTTGATTTTAGGATGTCTCAATCACACATGTTCCTCCTTGATCTCATGATTTGTTGATTCTCAACTCCAGCTTGACATTCCAGTATCCCTTGACTTCATTGATCCTTCATGTCCGGTCGTTTGACTGTTCTCTTGTCCCTTTTCTTAGGGGCACCTCGTCCGCATCTGTCAGAGCTGGACAGCAACAACATGGACAACAACATGGACAACCTGACCATGTTGGTCAGCAACAAGAGCCGGTACTAACTCAGGAGGCTACTCAGAAAGAAGTGATCGTGGAAGCAGCAGCTGGATCGCAGTATCCGGATGTTCCACCCCCACCAATAGTTCCACCTACCCAAGTGGACACACCAGCCCTTCTGGAGATCATGAGAGGGATGATGGCTACTCAGCAACACCAGATGTTAGCTCAGCAGCGCATGCATGCTCAGTTGCAAGAGCAGAATGTACTACTCAACCAAGGATTACAGACGGCATTGGAAAGAGGGGCAAGGACAGATTCAGAAGCGTCAGCCCGGTTTTGCAAGTACAACCCCCGTCGTTTCGAGGGCACGGAGGATGCTATCTCAGCAGATGCATTGCTTAAGGACATTGAGGCTATTCTGACAGCCGCTAAGGTGCCGGCAGAAGAGCGTGTGGATCTAGTGAAGTTGTTACTTCAGGATCTCGCACGTGATTGGTGGGAATCAGAGGAAGTGGGCATCAGGCGTCATGTTGCTTGGGACGATTTTACTGCAAGGTTCAAGACGAAGTATTATGGAGTTGTGGCGCAGTTTGAGCTACAACAGAAGTTTATCAACCTCAGACAGGCTGGCAAGACTGTAGATGCGTACGCAGCGGAGTTCTGCAGATTGAGTAGGTTTGCCCCAGAGATGGTGGCGACGGAGCGCCAGAGGGCGATGAGGTTCCAGCAAGGGTTTCATCTTGAGCTCTTGCAATTGATAGAGGGGCACAATTACCAGACTTTTGACAAAATATTGACGGCAACCCGCAGGCATGAGATCACCATTCAGAGGCTTGCGGCAAGGACTGGGGGTCAGAAGAGATCCCACAGTCAGATTGAAGGAGGAGGGGGAGCAGCGCCCCGAACAACAGCACCATCCCCTGGCATTCGTATCCACGATGTGGCGATACGGGGGCCAGCACCACCACCCAGGCAGCAGCAACAGCAACAGAAGAAGAACCAGCAACCCCCAGCGGCCGGGCTGCACTTATTGTGGGAAGATGGGACACACTAGAGATGTGTGTCGGACATTGAATGGACTATGTCTGATATGTGGAAATCCAGACCATCGGGTTACCACATGTCCCATGAATTCGAGGTCAGGAGGACCAGTGCAGCAGTTTCCTGCTCTGCCAACACCAGGAGCAGGACAGTATCGAGGACCAGCGGTAGCAGTGAGGCCGTTGGCATAGCGTCCGTTAGTACCGCAGGCTCAGATGTTTTGGCAGCAGGGGCCGTCGATGCAGCAACACCAGCATAGACCACCCCAGCATCATCAAGGAAGGGGCCAGCAGCAGCACCAGGCCAGGCCGCAACATGGAAACCAGCAAGGAGGTCGAGGGCAGGTATTCACTCTGTCCTTGGAAGAGGCATTGGCATCGGGAGATGTTGTGGCAGGTAACATTCTCGTCGCCTCATATCCCGCAGTAGCATTGTTTGATTCGGGAGCATCGTACTCATTTATATCTGCACGATTTACGACACGGCTAGGAATGGAGTTCGAGACATTGCCAGGAAGGTTGAATATACTCACCGACAATGGGCTCATAGGAGTTAGTAGAGTTATTCTAGCGTGTAGTGTTATAGTTTGCGGGCATTCCTTACCCGCCCAGTTGATAGAATTTTCTGTTGGAAATTTCGACGTTATCTTAGGCATGGACTGGCTGAAAGACAGTCATGCGACAATAGATTGTCGCAGTGGGAGTGTATCTTTTGATATTCCAGGCATGAAGAGATTCACCTTAGTCAGATCAGAGGCAACTCAGCAAGAGCAGGGAGTAGTAATGGCAATGGAAGAAGTTCAGGTTCCGAAGGTAGTTGAAGAATTTTTAGACGTGTTTCCCGAAGAACTTCCCGGTCTGCCACCGGTTAGAGATATTGAGTTCAGTATAGAATTGGCACCAGGAACTAAACCGATATCAGATCGGGTTTACAGAATGGCGGATTCGGAGCAGGCCAATGTATATCAGCATATAGAGGAATTGAAGGATAAGAAGTTTATCCAAGCTAGTGTATCGCCGTGGGCAGCACCAGTGGTACTTGTGGGGAAGAAGGATGGATCATCCAGATTGTGCATCGATTACAGGAAGCTTAACGCGGCAACAGTAAAGAACAAGTACCCATTACCCAGGATCGACGACTTATTTGATCAGTTGAGCAAAGCCAGAGTTTTCTCCAAGATAGATCTTCGTTCAGGGTATCACCAAGTGAGGGTTCGGAAGGAAGACATTCCCAAGACAGCATTCAGGTCGAAGTATGGGCATTATGAATTCTTGGTAATGCCGTTTGGTTTGACCAATGCTCCAGCAATATTCATGAATTTGATGAACCGCATCTTTATGCCGTATTTAGACCAGTTTGTCGTTGTGTTTCTTGACGACATTCTCGTATACTCTGCTAGTGAAGAGGAGCATGAAGACCACCTCAGGAAAGTGTTGCAGGTTCTGAGAGAGAACCAGTTGTATGCCAAGCTCAGCAAGTGTGAGTTCTGGATGGACCATATTTCATTCTTGGGTCATATCGTATCAGGAGCTGGAGTAGCAGTAGATCCCAAGAAGGTAAAAGCAGTAGAGAGTTGGCCAGTACCCAAGACCGTAGCTGATGTACGGAGTTTCTTGGGATTGGCAGGATATTACAGAAGATTTGTGTCAGATTTTGCAAGACTTTCAGCACCCATGACTCGCTTGACCCGGAAGGATGTGCCATTTGTTTGGTCGACAGAATGTCAGGCATCATTTGAGAATTTGAAGCAAAAGTTGATATCAGCACCCATTCTTACATTGCCAGTTGGACCCGGAGGTTTTACAGTATATTGTGATGCGTCAGGTAAAGGACTTGGATGTGTCCTCATGCAGCACGGAAAGGTGATAGCATATGCATCTAGGCAGCTTCGGGACCACGAGAAGAATTACCTAACTCATGATTTGGAGTTAGCGGCAGTAGTGTTTGCTCTGAAGCTATGGAGGCATTACTTATATGGTGACCGAGTGGAAATGTACACAGACCACAAAAGTCTGAAGTACATCTTTACCCAGAAGGAACTAAACATGAGGCAGAGAAGATGGTTAGAGCTGATCAAGGATTATGACGTGGAGCTTCAGTATCATCCAGGCAAGGCTAATGTGGTAGCAGACGCTCTCAGCAGAAGGGGCGGCGCATTTATGTTGACAACACAGAAGCATATCTTAGAAGACCTTCAGGAGATGGGCATCGAGGTTATACTTCCTAGTGATATAGGAGTTCTGGCGAGTCTACAAGTCCAATCTGACTTGGTAGATAGGATCAAGGTAGCTCAGGCACAAGACCCAAGGATTCAGAAGCTTAGGACAGAATGTGAGTCAGGGTACAGAAAGGAGTTAAAAATTCATGAAGATGGTACACTTAGGTTTGGATCACGTCTATGTGTGCCTAGTGGAGATATCAGACAGGAAGTTATGGCAGAAGCTCACAGTTCCCAGTATTCTATACATCTTGGAGGGACCAAGATGTACCAAGATATCAAGCAGCACTTCTGGTGGAACGGGATGAAGAGGGAGATAGCTAGGTTTGTTTCCCGTTGCTTGGTATGTCAGCAAGTGAAGGCAGAACAGCAGAGGCAAGCTGGATTATTGCAACCGCTTCCTATCCCGGAATAGAAGTGGGAACACATCACAATGGACTTTGTGATCGGTTTACCGAGATCACCAAGTGGTAAAGATGCTATTTGGGTGATAGTAGATCGGCTTACAAAGGTAGCACATTTTCTTCCTTTCAGAGTAGGGCAATCTACAGAAAAGTTGGCAGAGTTGTATATGCAACAGATAGTCAGGCAGCATGGAGTCCCTGTCAGTATTATGTCAGACCGAGATACCCGCTTTACATCACATTTCTGAAAGAGCTTGCATCATAGTCTGGGTACCAAGTTAAGATTTAGCACGGCTTACCATCCGCAGACGGACGGGCAATCAGAAAGGATAATTCAGACTTTGAAAGATATGTTACGAGCTTGCACTCTGGATTTTGGAGGATCTTGGAAAAGCCACCTGCACTTAGTTGAGTTCTCATACAACAACAGTTATCATGCTAGTATCCAGATGGCGCCATTTGAGGCACTATATGGTAAGAAGTGTAGATCGCCGCTTGCATGGGATGATATCGGAGAGAGAAAGATGCTAGGCCCAGAAATGATTATTCAGACGATTGAAGTGATTAAGGGAATTAGAGAGCGACTTCGTGTTGCGCAGGATCGGCATCGTCATTGGGCGGACCAGCATCGTAGGCCGCTAGAGTTTTCTGTTGGGGACCACGTGTTCTTGCGGATCTCACCTACCCGTGGGGTTATTAGATTTGGCGTTCGCGGGAAGTTGAGTCCGCGATACGTAGGTCCATTTGCTATTCTTGATAGGGTAGACGATGTTACTTATCGTTTATCCCTTCCACCTTCGTTACGAGAGGTGCATGACGTGTTTCATGTATCTCAATTGCGAAGGTATGTATCGGACCCCAGCCATATCCTCGATCATTCAGAACTGGTTATTGGTACCAACCTGTCTTACGAGGAGCAACCTGTGTCTATCTTGGACCGAAGGGAGAAGATACTCAAGAACCGAACAATTAACCTTGTCCGGGTTGCTTGGGGTCATCACTCTTTGGGAGAGTCAACGTGGGAACGTGAGGATGATATCCGATCACGGTATCCACATCTGTTTGACTCACAAGATATATCTTTTCCTGTGTACCTTGATTGTCTTGATTCCTCATGCTTATCACCTTATGGGTAGAATTGCTTGATACCGTAGATTGTTAAGTATAGATATGTTACTTGCTATGGACATTATAAAATGATTACTTGATTTAATTGCTTGTACTTAGATTAGTTTAGCCCCGATGTTTCTATCCTGCTTGGATTTGAAATTCCGAGGACGGAATTTTTCTAAGGAGGGTAGAGCTGTCACTCCCCGTTCCCAGAATGCGTATTTTTATACATGTACAACTCATGAGTATTTATTTAATATTTATCATGTATTATCCTGTATTTAAATTCCTTTAATTTTATGTTAATCAATTAATCTGTTCTTTAAATTTTCATATTAATTTATTCCCTGTAATTATATTTCTGCAATTTTATTACCTGTATTTTATTTCTGTACTTTAATTTCTGCTTTTATTCTCTGCTTTAGCTAGGCTTTGGGTTCGGGTTGGCTTTGATTGGACCCATTGGACCCGGCCCAACTCCCACCTACCACCCCCTTTTCTATTTAAAGCTTACATCTCTTTCTCTCTCCTCATAAACTCACATTCTCACCATTACTCCTCTTCTTCTTCATTACTCTCTCCACCTACCAAACCGTAGGCAAGTAAAACTTGCTCTCCATGAGAACCCATGTTTTTGTAGTTCATTTATCTTCCTCGCAAGATCCTAAGAGAGTTTAGAACTTGGCATTTTTCATTTCGAAGTCTTAATTTTTGTAGATCTAGAATTTAGTTATTGACGGATTTTTGTGGTTTTGATCTATCAAACTTCTTTGTTTTCAAGTTTTGATGGTTCCATGTTGTAGAGAAGTTTATTCTACCCAATTTTGACCTTTGGAAAGTTGGATTTGGACTTGTTTTGACCAAGTTATGGACCTTTGAAGCTTTGGGGTGCAACCATGGAGTTCTTGTTGTTTGGAGAAGACAGTGAGCAGTGTACACTAGCTTTTTAGCTTGCGTCACTGAGCTGTGCGCGCTCTTTAGCGCAGCGCAGTATGGAGTCCATACGCTACCTTTTTAGGAAGCGTGTGTCTTGCATACGCTACCTTTTGGAAGCGTATGTCGTATGGAGTTCATACGCTACCTTTTGGGAGCGTATGACTTGTATACGCTGACTTGAATGGTCAGGAGTCGTATGGAGTTCATATGCTACCTTTTGGGAGCGTATGACTTGCATACGCTGACTTGAATGGTCAGGAGTCGTATGGAGTTCATACGCTACCTTTTGGGAGCGTATGACTTGCATACGCTGACTTGAATGGTCAGGAGTCGTATGGAGTCCATACGCTGCCTTTTGGGAGCGTATGACTTGCATACGCTCACTTGGATGGTGAGGAGTTGTATGGAGCCCATACGCTGCCTCTTTGACTTGAGCATAGCCTGACATGAGCGTAGCCTACTTACCCTGGATCTTCTATAGCCCTGTATATTGATATTTTATTAGATATTTAACGTCCATTTTATATCCTTACGCCTTTTGGCATAAACTCGATAAAATCATGATATGATAATATTGTTAATATCAATTGTTATGTGAAATGTGCCTTGTGTTCCGATTGATTTTTGGGATACCCAGTATGACTGGGACTTGACCATGAGAGTTATAGACTCGACCCCCGTTTAATGCTAATTGACTTTCATGCCTTGTCACCATTGATAATAATGGTTATCTTGACTAAAATTAATCATGCGTTCCTAGTCGGAACTAAGAGACTGGCTAGTCGTCTTATTGAATTGAATGAATGAGACACGTTCATGTTATGAACTATTGTAATTGACTGGCTGATCCCGAATATTGACTTACATGCACATGCAGGCTTCAATCTATTTATTTATTTATTTACTTATTTATTTTCTACAAAAGAAGCATGTGTACTTTATGGTCAAGGCATGATTAACGTGGTTAGATTTGATTGTTGCATTACGCTATGTAAGACCTGCAACCTAACCGCACTGGTATCGTTGTAGAGTTGTGCATATCGTACCCCGTACGAAAGTACTCATTTGAATGACCATGATCCACGGCATGGGATTTCACTCAACGTAGGGACTATTAAGTTAAATAAAATAATGATTGCATGGAGAGAATAGATTCCCGAGTTCTTACATGGCAGTCCCCTTGGGACAAGTAGTACCCGACGGTCCGGCTGGTTCCCACAGATACTGTAAAACTGCCACACGGGCAGGGAACAGTATCTGCTTTTATTATTATTGTATATTGACGGGCGTCCTGCTAGGACTCGTCTAATTCATGCATGGCGCACATGATTGACTGGATAGACTAGCCTTGCTTGCACATAGTAAGAATTACGGAATCCCTAATTGCATTATTCCAGGATAACTTGGGACTCACAATAGCAAGCCGTAAGAGTTGATTGGCCGTTCAAGATGATTTGTTTGTGTACTGTACTACTCTGTTACCTAACTGGGATGATCAGAATGTCAGGACATGATGGGCCAACTTCTGTCCTTGTTTGGTTGGGAGGTTGGTTCGAAGTGTCGTGATGTGATGTGAATCCTAGTGGAAAGCAGAGATCTATTATTATATTCTCTTACTTACTGGTTTTAGTTCTCATGTCGTGCTTCCTTGTGGTACTTGCTATTAGAGGTCTAACCTCTCTGGTTTTGCATGACCAGATTTAGAGCCGGTCCCCGAGGATCCAGCTTACTTCTACCTCCAAGATGGTCAACACTAGAGGGATGATCGCAGGAGGACTCGAGTGGGTTTCTTACTTCACCGCTCGTTTTGTCACTTACTTTATACTTAGCCGTTTGGCACCGACATGTTAGTCGGATTGTCTTGTACTTACTTTTACATAATTGTAATTAAAGTCAGACTGCAGCTGATAACAATTGTGTATACTTTTGCTACATCAATCTGGCTATGTTTTGTAAAGCCAGATATCAAGAACATTTTGACAGAGCGTTTGGGACGCCTTACTGCTTTATCTTACATGTTCTCTATTACTGTTTCTTGTTTGAATGATTGAGACAATAGATGTGAAGTGACCATAGTGAGACTTTCATGTAGTATGCACCCCCTCGTCTTTTAGACAGCATTGATCGTATTATACGGTATTCATCTACCCGTAATACGTAGCTGGCTGAGGCATTCCCCCGCTCTCCAGTATTCTGGTTCTGGGGCGTGACATCATACTCATTACACTACTCCCCCAGTCCCCAAACAGTTACAGTAGTTACAGTAGTTATAGTCAGTGCTCTCAGAAAGAGTTCCGTGTTGCATCGTGGTTTAAACTTGCATTAAAACGATTACTAAATAATTGTAAACTAACACAAAATGTACTTGCCTCAAATGAACTGGACTGGAAAGTTGGAGACTTCAAGATGGGAATTTAGGATCGTCCTCGAATTCCTACATTCGAGAAATTGACTCAGAATCCAGGGTTACCAATCTAACTACGCTAGTTGAAATCTCTAATTGTGTCCTAATCAATTTTAATTCTTTATTAACAAAACATGAACAAAAACACGATTATTGGTGCGTTGAATTAATAACGAGGGAAAAATCGTTTAAACTTTGTATTTTGAGAAAAACTCGTCGATACCAAATTAATTGATTAAAACTTTGTATTTTCATATTTGTACATATAAAACTAAATTTCTTATTTTAATGAGAAACACATGATCGTTGTTTAAATATTAAAACTTATAAATTTTAATGTGAGAAAACTTTATTAATTTTTTATATGAAAATAATTATCTATTTCAATTTACGCGTACGCTAAAAGAACTCGCAAAAACCAGCAAATCAACAAAAAACCTACGCTACTAAATTACAAGTCACAGAGCCAACAACCAGCTGGGCTTGTCACGACCCGCACCCTTATGAGGGGTACGAGCACGTGGGTACGTCCAGCCTATGCCGCAGTATCGACGGTAGAACGCTGTATATAACGCCTGTAAATACTACGACTAATAGTATAAAGGTACCTGTACAGTATATACTCTCCGAATGGAGGTGACATATCAATACAGTCTCAATCACAGAATAAAACTAAGGTAGATAGCTCAGAAAGAGAACATATGATAGATGAAAGAGTAAATAAGTCCAGAGTCCAATACAAGCCCAGATATATACAATATCACAGGGTCTCAAAATATAATGTAGAAGCTACAGTCTGATAAAGCTAGCTGGATCACAGTCCAGTCAAACCTAGCTAATCTACACTACTCAGGAAGTACAAAATCTAGTGGCTCTACTATAAGGCCACGGTCCAAGGCTACTCCATCTAACTCGAGCCCATAATAGGTCGAAATTGACAAATTCTATAAGAGACAGTATAATGGACTACATGACAAAGATATATGAAGACTTGGGAACCGTTCGGAAGCCGAGTTACAACCCTTAAACCAAACAAGGACCGGGGTTGTAACTCTTCTCCCGAGCAGAACTTAGTCTCCAATCAAGGTACAATATAAAGGCAAGTAGAGTATGTGAGTAACTGTATATCATGGCATGGTGAGAAAAATACTGAATGTAAAACAGAGCAGGATATACGATAAGATAAAGTAAATATAAAATGTGATTTGAATTATTAGAGCGATATGTGATCGGCTTGGGATAAGTGACAGGACAGGCTATCCACTTGGCCCGGCAATCCGCGGTGACCTCAACGGAAAGTCATGCCGGCCAACCTGGATAACGAGCACAAGGCAAAAGGATCTCGCTACAACCTTCGTGAGGGAAGAGTGGCACGAGCACATGAATAGTGACAGGGTGGCTTGGATCACATAGCCCCTAATAATTCCACATCCCCAAATAGTACAATGGATCTGGACATGACACGTCATGGCACGTGATTTCGTAAGAGGGTAGCAAATCCCCTTAGAAATCGGTGTCTATACAAGTACAGGGAACAAGACAGGGAGTGTACCCATATACCCAGAAATCTAGGAACAATATCTCATGTCATGATCCAATGTGTACTAGTCCGTGAACTATCGTGACTAAGAATCAAGTAAGACACTACGACTGAATCGGATATAGCAGATATCAAGACAATGAAAACTATCAGTGAATGTACTCGCCTGATGTCCTGAGCTGTAAGGTATATCAATGCTCAGAGTGGAAATCAGAGACCTAAAGATGAGATACTGTATGTTAATTTAGGTTTAAACAAGTTTAGGAATGATTCACAATGAATGATATGCAATCTAGGTCAAACTAGGTCTCACTGAGTCACACTAAGTCCTGTCAAGTCAATCTAGGTCAAATCAAGTTATATCAAGTCAATCTAAGCCAACTCAAGTCAACCCTAGGTCATACAGTCATCACGGGTCAAAACAAGTCGAAGAAAGTCAAACAGGGTCAAGAGTTGGCCTACAGTTGACTTTTGGTCAACTGGTCAACCCTGGTCAACTCTGGTCAACTCTAGGTCAATCCTAGGTCAATGGTGACTAATAGTTGACTTTCGGTCAACTACACAAGTCTTAAGGAATTTGGGACTAAATTGGGTAAAGCGTTGACCCATAGTTGACTTTTGGTCTAAAAAGTCAACCGTGGTCAACCGGGGTCAAGACTAGGTCTATACGACTATTTCTAACTATTACCAATCTCTACAACCCATATCCAAGTCCATCTTGGACTTCGAAACTCAAATCTTGGCCGTAGGCCAATATCCTATTTTACCCTTAAAAAGGGTAAAATTCTAGCTTAGACAATTATCAAGTTAGCCTACCTACGCTTGGTATTTTGACCCGAGCTCCCTAGAGTAGTAAGGTACTAGCCTATACATATATTACCTACCAAGATACCTAAGTAAAGTGGACATCTAGTCCATCCTACGGCCTATTGCAGGTATCTTGAATATTTCAAGATACGCAATGGTGCGGCGCGATACCGGCGCCCTACAACCCCGATTTCCACTCGGGAGCCTACCCACAAAATCTAATTCACGTATTCTTGTCCCACGCCAAGTTTCAACTCATTCCGATACTCCGAGCTCCGTTTCGCCCTCTAACTCGACCCCCTCTATTTCCTATTTCTCACTTTTATTCCTATTCTTCTAACTTCTTTTAATTATTTCCTTCTAACTTCTTCTTATTCTTTTCCTTAATCTTCTTCTCCTATTCTCTTCTAATTTTAACTATCTACCAACATATATATACATATATATATATATCTATATATATATACATATATATAGATAAAGGGGGGGGGGTTTAATAGGTGAAAAGGGGCCAAAGGGGGGGGGGGGGGTGCAAAACCTGGCAGCAGCTGCTGCTAGGCTGCTGCTGTTACTGCAGCTAATGCTGCTGCTGTGGCTGTTTCTTCTCTTCTTCTCATCTCCTTCTTCTTCCCTCCTATCTCTCCATATATATATATATATATATATATATATATATATATATATATATATATATATATATATATATATATAACCCTCTATATATATCTATATCTATCTATAGGTATATATATCTATCTAACCATCTATTATATATATCTATGAATATATACACACAACACTCACACATCTATATATACACATACATACACACCCATATCCATATACATATATAAATACACACTCATATATATATATATATATATATATATATAATATATATATATATATATATATATATATATATATATATATATATATATATATGAGGAAGGATCCACATCCCCTCACTTTTGCATCCCCATGCATCCCCTCTTTCACATCCGTTGGATCTTTGTTTAAGTCATCTAATCTTAACCGTTACTTTTTCAATGGTTAAGATTAGATGACTTAAACAAAATCCAACGGGTGTTATCATGGGGATGCATGGGGGATGCAAAAGTGAGGGGATGTGGATCCTTCCTCTCTCTCTCTCTCTCTCTCTCTATATATATATATATATATATATATATATATATATATATATATATATATATATATATATATATATATATATAATACAAACACACACACACACACTCTCACCACTCTCACAACACCACCATCCTCATGACACTAAATTCATATCAATATATACACACACATAAATACACATGTATATATATATATATATATTTTATATATATATATATATATATATATATATATATATATATATATATATATATATATATATATATATATATATATATATATATATATATTGGAAAAAAAAAGAAGAAATATATATATATATATATATATATATATATATATATATATATATATATATATATATATATATTTATATATACATATATATATATATATATATATACCATTCTCAAAAGGATTAAACCCTAATAAATCCTTAACCTGTTTTTCTAGGAAAATTCTACAAATTTGTGGGCAAATGGTGGAGAATGAGCTCCTCTCCATTTATTGTGAGGGAGATGAATGCAAATGAGTAATAAATTGGGAATTAAAAGCATACCTAAAATGGATTTTGGTTGGAGGAAGAAAGACTTGAAAGAAATGAACTTTGAAAGAGAGAGAGAGAGAGAGTTGCTTAGTGGAGAAGAAAGAGGGGGGGGGGGGGGGGGGGGGGGGGGGGGGGCTCTCCTTCATGGCCGGCCAAGCATGGTGGGTTAGGGGCACTTGTATTTGCAAGTTTGCCCCTCCCAAGCCTAAATGCTAATTAAGTCCAAAATAGGTTTAGAAAATTGCTAAAAATAAATAAAAATTATAATTAAACTTAATTACTCATGGGGGACTAGTCGAAACTCCTAAATCTAAAAGTTTAGTATGGTGGGCCATGGTTAGCTAACATGCTAATTACGGCTCAAGTCGAAATTCACCGGGGTCCCGAATTAACTCGAAATGCGATGAAATTCTAACCCGACTCCTATAATAATTAAATAATAATATTCATGAAGTAAAATTTTCAAAAATATTATAAAATGGAAAATTACCATTTTACCCCTAACTGGGAAAAGTGAGGGTGACAGGGCTTATGCCCATTACAATTTATTTACATAAATTAAAATAAGACAAAATGGTCGTTAGTTCTAAAACTTCCTATAATTAATTATGAGTAAATTAAATGATAAAATAAAGTAAATGTTTAATGAGTCCCAGATATGGTCCAATCGTCATTTAGGCTAATGCCTCAACGTCCGGGCGAAGCCGGTTTCGTTTGCACTCAGCCGGGGCCCATTGACCAATACGGTCGTCGCCCAAAAACCAAAATATTAGTAGTATTTTCCGAAAACCATTTTAAAATCATTTTAAAAATATAATTAAATTTTACGAAAAATCCGGCAGCATTTCCTCTATTTTTGGTCAACCCAAAAACTGGAAAAGTGTGCCAATATTTTCCTGCAAAATCCCAAACCAGGGAATCCCAAAAAATATATATAAAAATAACCACAACCAATTCCAAATTAATTCGGAACGACCCGAAACGAATTCGGGAAACTGAAACCAACCCAAAATCGTCACAGCACAATATCGAAAAAATTCGAAAATCAAATCATCCAGAAAACCATTTTCAAAAGTTTCAAAAATAAAGAAAACCAACTAACAGAAGCTTTCCGACATTTCTCGGATAATCCCGGGAACGACGTTCACCCAAAATCGAATTTTCCAAAGAAAATTCGTGGACCAACTCATCATCGACATGGGGAGGGACGAACTACTGTGATTAACCAGGGATTACCCAAAATGACGGAATCCGAAGGGTTGCCTCGGACTCGGGATGCGCAAATCCACAGGTCGGACTCGAAATCCAGCGAAGAGTGCTGGACAGGAGCTGTCCAGAACAGCGGACAGCCTCGGGGTGCGCCGGGGTGCTGGCCGGGCACGGGACAGCACGCGGGGTCAGCGCTGGGTCGCGGCGGTGGAGCGCCGGGCGGCCGAGGAAACACGCCGGGGCGCTGGGTCGGCAGCGGGAGCTCGGGGTCGGGGCGCTGGCGCTCGGGAGTCGGGCCGGGAAGGTCGCCGGGGCGCGGCGAGGGCTGGAGGAGGCCGGCGGGAGGCCGGAGGGTCGGGGCGCCGGCGTCGGGTCCGCGCGGCGATGGGCGCCGAGAAGGGCGCTGGGTGGCCGGGGGTTTTGGGGGAGATGGGTTGAGTGGAGAGCTCGGAAGGTTGCTCTCTGGAGGGGGTTGAAGTGAAGGGAAGTTTGGGGAAGAGTGGAGGTAGATGGGTGATCTCTTGGACAAGTAGAGAGAGGGGGGAGAGTTGGGTTCTGTGAGTAGTTGGAGTGGTGGGTTAGTGTGTGGGAGTTATAAGGAGAGATGGTGTAGTGCTGTGGGTGAACGTGAGTAAATGTAGGGTGAGAAGAGTGTGGGGGAAAATAGTACGTGGGGTGAGGGGAGAGATCTGGTCCACTTGGACCAGATCCAAAAGAATTTAGGAAATATATATATATATATATATATATATATATATATATATATATATATATATATATATATATATAAACCAAATCAGATTTCAAAGAATAGGACTTGGACTGGGTCTGGGTTTGGGAATCGGGTCCGGGCTCGAGTCTGGTCCGCAAATCAAAAACCCTGGATTTAATTTTGAAATTAATTTTAAAACTCATAAATACTACTAATAATGATAATAATAATAATATCATTACAAAACTGGGTTTCACATACAGTGTACAAATAAATATAGGTTATATGTATGTCGGATTTTGGATTCTTTGGGTAACTCGACACAAGAACCTGAGGCCAATTCGATTTTTGATCAGGTTCAAATATTTTAACCCGAATCCGAGACAGAACACAAGTATCTTCAACTCTAACCCAACCTATTAACAGGTTTATCTGATCGAATTCGGATTTAGCTTGCCCAAGTTGGATCCCGTGTATTTAACTTTTTTTTTGGTTATGCTTGTCCTAATTAAGATTAGATCTTGGAGGGTATTGTTAGAAATAATTTATAAAACGTTGAAAAAAAATGCTTTATGTGCAAATTGGTAGGAAATATTTTTTGTTAACTTAAATTTAAATAACTCCAATATTCATGCTTTATATGTTTTATGTAAGCACCTGTCTAGTTTTGAACAATTTTTTCTTTGAAAAATATTTATATTCTTTCTTTTTTTCCAACTTTCTTACACGAAGTAGTCATCTCACATGTGATGCAAGTATCAAGAAGAAAAAATTCTTTGCTATTATTGGAAACATAAGATAATAATTTAAATTATATTAAACTAGTTTAAATATAATTTTTAATATATTTTAATTAAATTTTGTTATAGATATTTTTTAGAACTTTGGATATATGTATAGATAATACCATAGGTAGAATGATTTTATAATTTTTTTTAGGTGATGGATATACTAATGGTGATAGTTAGAAATGATTTTTTTTTAAATGCTTTATTACGTGAGAATATATATACTATTTAGAGACTCATGTTGAGACGTTTTAAAGACTCTACTAAAGTGCAAAATGCAAATGCAAATGCAATAGAGCTAAAAAATAGTACAAGAAATCAATTTATAAGTGCATGAAAGTTGACTTATAGGAAAGTAAATATTATGGCTAAAAATACAAATCACAAGCATACGACTAGAACGAACCATATTGTGTATATGTTAACAAAAGTCATAACTTTTTATTTTTACAGTTATGTTACATTTAGGTTATGCAACTTCTTAACTATATAGCTTAGCTATCACTCTTCTAGTGTATCTATTACTCACTTGTAAATTTCTTATAAAATTTCATAAAATTAGGTCAAAATACAAAAAAAAAAAAAAAAAAAACTTTTTTTTTTCCACACCAGCATATTGACCCTGGCTGGGACAAATTTTCTATTTCTATGTGTGGAAGAAGAGATTAAAAAGCAATTTTTTGTCCTATTACATTATGAAATTAGGTACAACCTTAATTAGAACTCCATTTTTTTTTCTTTCCGAAATTGAAAATTTCACAGTTTCTTGTAATCAGTATTCATGAAGACAAGAGAACAAAGAAACAACGTGAATAAAGGCAAAAAATTATTCAACTTTGTTATCACTCCAAAGACTATTTCTTGACCTGATTCATGTAACATTTTGCTTAATTAATTGTTAGGGAGTAGACATACATGTGTTCTGTATTTATTTGTTTGACATATGTTTTAGTCTTGTACGTATGCCAACTATAGTCGTAGCTTACCATGGTGGCAACTTTAATTATGTATTCTTGTACATTAGCATGCAACCAATGAATGCTATAACAAACTCTAAGAAGACCAGAGAGAACACCTCAAAAAATTTGGAGGCATTACGAACCAACTTTCCTAAAGGTTATCCTTCACTTTGTACCATGCCAATAGCCTTATGATACAATCATTTGACAAATGACCAAAACATCCCTTTCATGAGTTTGATTTTATTTTTAATATGTTAATAGTAAGTAAAAATTAAAAAAATCCTCCCATTTGTTCCTCTCCACCCTCTCCCTCTCTCATCTAAGAGGTAGCCTCCCACCCCAATCGGAGTTGATGTATTCGATAGCCTTCCTCTATGCTTGACCGACTTCCTCCCATGTGGACATCTTTTTCCTTTATTTTTAGGTATTATGAAATAACTTTCCTAAAGTATTTATTTCACTTTGTATCATGCACCAAGCTCAGCCAGTTCTTATGTTGAACGAGGAGAGGTATAACCTCTTTGGCTAGGAGGAGGTGTGGGTATGTGTGTGTGTGTGAAAAGTTGGGAACAGTGGGTCCAAATGGCATGCAACACAGCATGTACAAAATCACATGCGTTACACCGGGCATCTAAATTTCTTTTTTGTATCTTTGTACCCATAGGAACCAATTCAGAAGGACGGATGACCGTGTGTCCACGATACGGATTTTACAGAAAACAGTAGGGTTAGTTAACTAGTCTTATCTAAAACACAACAACCATTGTGAAGGAAATGATTCTGGTTTATGCATTCTTCTTTGTCTGCTACGGATACTGTGTTATAATATCCACTATACATAGTGTAGTTTATAACATTTATATTAATACTGACCTGGGGTCTACCCTATAGAAGCACTGGGACTGTTATTTATACTATTACCGACCCGGTGGCCGTCTGAGAGGGGCATGCATCGTGGTACTTATTATATTTATATACATATGGTATGGACAGTTCTTCTTAGCCAACGTACGTTTTATACTCCCTTATCCATATATAATCATCATCGTATTGTGGGATACTGAAGTATACCTTCGTACATAGCTAGTCGAGTCATACCCTCGAGAAATATGCATTCCAAACTGGGGTGTGACACTTCCCCATCCACTTATATATATATATATATATATATATATATATATATATATATATATATATATATATATATATTGGAAAAAGGTAATTTCATTTATAAAGAAAAAGAAAAAGAAATGTACAACGATGCTCTTGAAGACATCAAACCTTCATCAACATTACATCTCTGTCAATATTATGACAAAGGCCAATACCCGAAATCCGCCGCCCCTCAAAAATTCGATCATTCCGTTCCTTCCATATATGCCAAACTGTCGCCGTAATTCTGATCCGAGCTTCTGATACCCAGTAACTCCCCCGATGACGCTCCTGTGTGATTGTGTCTGTAACGTCCAAGTCCCAAAATACGTAGGACTAGGGTACCTATACATGCCAGCTACGCATCGAGAGGACTCCAGTCCAGCTCAAATGCGTATAAGCTATATGGACTATGGCATTAGGTATAATCACGGCAAGTCAAAACTAATCTCAATCCGCATAAAATAATAAAACATTGAGAATGAACAATATGGTTCGTGGTCTGCAACCCACTAGGATACATGTCTGAATAGACCCGAAAGAAAACACAAGTCTAATAAACTAGGCTGATAAGCAGAATATATCAATATAATAATATGAAGCACAAGAGGATAATAAAATGAAACCATGCACCAACGATACCTGAATCTTGCAGACGAAAATCATAACCATCCATCGTTTCTACTAGCTTGGTTATAACCTGGAGAGATAACCAGGTCCTCAGGGGACTAGCAAGACACATAATATATATACATGCCTACTGTACAGTAAACAACATGCAAGGAAGGATATGAAATAGTAAAAGAAGAAAAGACTGTAGGATAGCATAAGAATGAAATATCTAAGGAAGTGGCATGCCATCGCGAGAATTGTGCTGATAAACATGACTAAGAGTAAATCGGGATAAACCGCAGCTCAGTGGGGGCTCACGGCCCTAAAGGTCACAGCTCCGTGGGGGCTCACAACCTATAGTAAGTCTCTATCGCAGCTCAGTGGGGGATCACAACAGAAAGTAGTTAAGTATAGTCATCGTCTATCACAAGGTCCTCGCCTAGAACTACGAGTCAAGTCAAGACAAGTCAAGTCAATAAGTCAACAAGTCAACAAGTCAAGTCCAGCTCAATCATGTCAAAGGGATACGACAGAGGCTAAGCAATACTATCACTAGACATGAACACGATAGAAAATATGGCGGATAACATGAGAAAAGAAAGAGTAATAATCTATGTGCACTTAAACCTAGAAAGTACCCATGATATGAAGCAGGAGAGAAATATGTACCAAGTGAGACATAAAAGAATGGCAGTATAGAAAAATATGTAAGTACTGTAAAGTTTGACAAGATGTACTTTTCTGGTGTAACGCGTAGAACCACAATAACTAACCAATCAACGAGTCACCAAAATTCAAACTCCTGCAAACGACTCCGGATGCTGAAATAGACATTACCAATATTTACGGAATAAGCAAAATAACAAGGATAGGCGACTCATTAGTCCAATTTTGGACACAGTGACAAAACGATAATTTCAGGTCAAAACAGTATCCGCCGTTGGACTCGCTTTGCACCGAAAAGCGTGCCGGAGCCTATGGTCTCTAAAGTCATCAAACTATATGTCTATGGGTCCGGTTTGAAGAGATGAACCCAACAGTATGTCCAAAGTTGAATTTCGGTGGGCTGTGCACAAATTCGCCCGTTAGATTGGGTCGCGAACTTGTCATCCACTTTAACTCGTTCTGAACGAGAACAGTTCTGATCTAAGCAGAAACTATTAGTGGATCATCGCTGTTGCTGCTAGCAATTCGATTTGTATCTTATTTTTAGAAGAATTATATTCATTTGCTGCTGTTACGAAATATTTTTAGATTTTTGTAACCCAGAATCTTCCAAGGATCTCTGTTGTGCACATTCTTTAAAGTGTTGCGTCGAAACGTTGTTTTTACAATCGTTTTATTTTTCAGTTTTTCATCGAAAATTATGCCCCAGAACTAACATCATTTTGATGAAAGATAATCCTTATTTTCACAATTTTGAAAAAAATACTTCAAACATTCTTTTGGACGAGGTCCTCACAGCCAATATTCAACGTTACCACACAACGTTTGAGAACAACAATACAGGCTGGTGATTATAGCTCAGATATACTGACAATAACTCTAAAATATTCCTACAAGCCTGCCATATGCAAAAAAAATAGTAATCATAAGAAATGCAAAGTTCATTTTGTTTATGCATTACAACATATGAGTTCTTCCAAAAGAGATTCAACTACTTATATGCACTAATATGCAAATATAGAGTGGCGGACACCTTATACTTCTATTACCACACAACTAACTAACCGTTACCGCACAACTATCTATTATGCAAATATAGAGTGGCGGACATGGTGCTCCTTCAGCTCCTGAGGACGTTTATTTGTTTATTGAGTAATGCTAATCATATCTCTAAAATGTTCCTCTAACACTATTCTTTCTTATGCGCAGTTGGTATCGTCGGACATAGCAAATTCTAATCCAAAAAATTTATTATCCAATTTTTTAGTATTATTGTTAATGTTAATATTAATTTTAATTTAAATATTAATATAAATGTAAACGCTAATGTTAATTTTAATTTATTGTTAACCATTAATGTTAATTTTAATTGTAAATTTAGTATTAATTTTAATGTTAAATTTAACTGGAAATTGCTGAGAAACCCAATTTCGGGGTTGGTTTTTATGAAAAATTCACCCGCAGGATGGGTTTTATGAAATGCCCAGAATTATATATTTTTACGTTAAGTATTCCAATATTTCCTTTAGATGCTTTATATTTACAAAATTAATACCATAACTACCCCTCCGCACAAACTCAGATTTGGATTGCGATTCTTGTCTTCTTCTTCTTCTTCTTCTTCTTCTTCTTTTTCACGAGAGATCTGAATTCCATTACTCTCATCTTCAGCAGAGATCGCAAAGATCGTTCGTAGTTCACCGTATTTTTTTCCAGTCGAACTCCGATCATCGCTCATCTCATCATCTTCTTCTTCCTCTTCTTCTTTTCCGACAATTAGGTCAATTATGGAGAGAAGATCTTCTTCTTCTTTTCCATAAGAGTTGGCATCGTTTTGAAAGAAGAACGAAAACTCTTGAATCTTTATTCATATCAAATTTCTTTCAACAAAACAAAAAATAAAAATTAGGTTTATGTCAACTGTTCTCCGTCGATATAACACGAAGAATAGTCATTCTCTTGCATTTTAACAAAGAGAATCCATTCTCCATGTAAATTAGGCATTCTCCGTGTTACTAAAACGGAGAATGGCATTCTCCGTATTTCTAACACGGAGAATGCCCATTCTCCCGTGTTTTAACATTTGAATGACCATTCTTCGTGTAATTTAGCACGGAGAATGGCCATTCTCCGTACTAAATTACACGGAGAATGGTCATTCTTCTACGTTTTAACACTGGGAATGGCCATTCTCCGTGTAAATTAACACGGAGAATGTCATTCTCCGTGTAAAATAACACGAAGAATGGTCATTCTCCTGCGTATTAATATTGGAATGACCATTCTCCGTGCTAAATTACACGGAAAATGACATTCTCTGTTTTAATTTACACGGAGAATGGTCATTCTCCGTGCTAAATTACACGGAGAATGACATTTTCCATGTTTCTAACACGAAGAATGGCCATTCTCCTGCATATTAACACTGGAATGACAATTCTCCGTGCTAAATTACAAAAAGAATGGCCTTTCTTCGTGTAAATTAAGACGGAGAATGCTATTCTCCGTGCTACTAACACGAAGAATGGTCACCCTCATGCGAAATTAATATTCTTCGTGTTCTAACATGGAGAATAGTCATTCTCCGACATTTTATGGTCATTTGAAACTTTGGAGGGCCATAACTTTTAACTGAGAGGTCGAAACGAGGTCTGATTTGTCGCAAAATGAGCGTATCTTCGAGGAGCTTGAGATAAACGATTTTATCATTTGTCGGCCTTCCGAAATTTTAGAATCGCAAAAAATAATGTTTGAACCTCCGTTTTAGCACTTTTGCCGTTTGTCTCGGTCTTTTCAAAAAATTTCGATAGGTTTTTGGAGATTTTTGAGGAGAAAACCTAGATTCGAAAGTGAGCAGCGTATGGAAGAAGATGAAGTATTGAAACGTTTTTTTAAGAGTAGTTTCGTGGGTGTTTGCAATAAATTAGAAGAAAGGGCAAAAAGGTCATTCGGAACCTTCTTTATATATTTTTTGTTAATTCTGGGCACGCGATGAAATGTTATTGTGCGGTGGATTTTTTATAAAACTTTTTCGTTTTTTTGGACATTTCATAAATTTTCCCTAAATTTAATTGTAGTTTTAATTTCAAAATTTGTCTTGTAAGCTGTCATGTCAGATGACACGTAAGCTATCATGCACATAAAGAGGAATACTTTGGAGAAATATTTTGGAGGAATAAATAACATTCTTCTCGTTTATTTGTTTACTTTTTGATCCTACACGACATCTTGTATGTTCATTGTTTTGTACATTATTTACCTAAGATTATGTATTAGGCTGTGTTTATCAATGTTTTTCCATACATTATTCGAACATATATTTGATCTGGTTCTGAGAATGTGTTCCAGAAGAGAAATCCAGTTACACATGCATGTCGGCCAATTCATGTCACAGTTTGGTAACAACTTGCATTTCTTTGTTATATTTTGCACTTGTTTAGAGTACTTCTGAATTTAGCCAATAGTATGTATTCTCTTTAAGCGTTTGAAGCATGAGAATATCGTAGGACTGCACTATGTGGCCCACGGTATTGACCAGCAGCTGTGACAACAGGCCACGTGTTCATCCCCCATTAGGAGCTCCCAAGAAATCCAGAGATGGGCCCTGGAGCTTGGCGGAGGACGGGGGAGGAGGGAGGAGGCCGAGCCAGTAGGAGGGCGGAGCTAATAGGAGGGGACACGAGAGAACACGTCGGCTGTATTCACAGCCGCGATCACCCTCCCGCGGTCAAAAGAAAATTTTCGAATTTCATATTAGTAAATTACGAGGCCATGTACATACAATCTCTGGGTCAAGTGGAACCATAGTCCAGGTTAGAGATACATTGGTAAGACATATAAATGGAGGGAAAGAGGATTAATAGATTGAGGGGGTCTCGAATAGGAGAAAAGGAAAAATGCCTGGAGGAGACTTAGGGTCCGTTTAGATATGTTTTCTGAAATTTGGTTGTGAAAACAGTTTTCTGAAAGTAAGTTATAAAGTTGTTTTCTGAGTATAAAATTTTTGACTTTGCGTTTGGTTACTTTTATCTGAAAAATAATTTTAAAATACAAAAGTTAAAAATTGTGTTTCATTAAATATTTTTTAGTTTTTCATTCTTGTCCAATTGTGTCCCTCTCAAACGTGTCCATCTCTGCCCTAAGTTCACGTGTCCATCTCTGTGTTCTGAATCCCATCTTCGTGTCTTGAGTCCCATCGGCTGGAGGAACATTGACGTCACGAGGAGGCCCCGTTAGGGTTAGGGTTGTCATCCCCGTCAACTTCGTCGACAAGGACGAGGCGGTCGTGCACTTGGTCTCGCTCGCGGCGGTGATGGACGCACATGGCCTCGCTCGCGGCGGCCGCGGATGTTCCTCGGGATCCTGCCTGGAGACGACCTCGCGGAGCGCCGCGTTCTCCACCTCCACACCCATGGACATGTCGGTGGAGTGGCGGGAACCGCCATGGAGGTCACGCCGGGAGACGGCCTCGGGGAGCGCCGCCATCTCGTTCTCCACCTCCACACGAACGGATACGTCGGTGGAATGGTGGGAGCCGCTATGGCAAAACTGCTGCCGGCCGGGAGACGGCCTCGCGGAGTGCCGCCACCTTGTTCTCCACCTCCACGTGCGGACACGTCGGAGGTGCCGACGGAGTGGTGTGAGCCACCATGGGATCCTGTCGGTGACGATGAAGGAATCCGAAATGTTCCTGTGTGTGTGCGAGTGAGACAGAGAGAAAGAATGGGGGTGGGGGTGGGGGTGGGATGTGTGCAGGAAAGAGAAAATGGCCTCTGTGTGTGTGAGAAGAGGGTGGGTTAGAATGCGTGCGGAGACAGAAACCCAACTTAGAAAACAGCTTTTTCCTACTCTTGGAAAACAGATTTTAAACTTCAGCTTTGGAAAAAGTTATTGGAATGTACATTTTCAAGTGTATGGAACCAAACACTATTTTCCATGCGTTTGAAGTTTAAACTCAGAACGCTGAGTTTAAAACAACAACCAAACGCACCCTTATACTCTAGTAATACAAACATCAACTTCGTTGCTAGGGGTGTAAATGAGCAAGATGGACACAGACAGTCTATATTTCGTGTTCGGACCAAAAATAAAAATAAGTTTGGTCGAACGGACACGAACAGTTCACTGTTCGAGTTCGGCCGGACGTACACGGACAGTCCATGTTCGTTAACTCAATCGGACAGTCTGCGAACAAATTCGGACCGAACATCAATAATACCAAAGAAAAACAGAAATTTAGACCGGAGAGCTCCTCCGGCCCTCCCCCTTGTCACGCCCCGCTCCCGTAGGGGCGATCGTCCTCGCTAAGGCGTGATGCCGCACGAGCCTAGATTGCACTCGTGCAAGGCGGGTTCCATAACGGCCGATTTCAGCGGCTGCGACGGGGTCGTCGCACAGAAGTCCCAAGCAGAGACATTGAATAATAGCAGCAGAATTTGAAGCAAAACACAAGTCATTTCAAAACACTCTTTTATTGATATAGAAACAAAGGTTACAATGGGGGGCAAGGCCAAGATTACATGTATCTCAAGCTCACTCAAGCTCACATTACAAGTCACTTAGCTCTCTCTCATCTCTAAATACATGTCTAGAACTAGCGGAAGCTTCGAAAGACGATGTCCATACATTATGTCCCGTATAAGTCTTGACTCCATGCGGCCGTACGCTTCGAATCGCCAAGGAACTCCGTGCCTCGACGCATCCAAGCGAGCTTCGCGCCATGAGCTTCTACCTGTGCCTACACATGGAAACTATGTGGGTGTCAGTACTCAACTGTACTGGTGGAATGAGCTCCTCGCCCACCCATACAAAACCAACACGTTTTATTTACTTTAGTGCAATATAGTCCCCTTTATGATTGTCTTTCTACTCTTTCCTTAGGATTAGTTTTATGACCGACGCCTTGCCTATTTTGTGTCGTTAGACCATCCCGTGCTTGCGACAACGGTGTTAACTCGGATCAGTTTTAGGACAGACGCCTTGGCCTATTTCGTGTCTCTAGACCATCCCGTGCTTGCGACAACGGTGTTAACTCATACTTTGCCTTTAGACCCTTCTCGTGCCAACAACGTTAACCTATCAAGTCGTATTTGCCTTACGGTCCAAATCAGAGATGCAACTATACGATAGACTCCAGTTCCGTGTGATCGTGCTACAAACCCTTTCTGAGGCCGTGCCTCGCAACTCAGTGAGACTTAACCACATCGCCGCCTCAAGGCCCTTGCTCTTTTGATCACCAACTGACCCAATCAAGACTTGTGAACTTAGTGTCACTTGACCAACTTGCCTTGCGGCGATTTCTGACTTAAAACCCGAGACGACTCAATCCAACTTGTGCAACTCTATGCCAACATCTTAAAACTCGACGCCATAATTCGTGTCGAAGCACGACGCCTAAGTTGATGCCAAATCTTAGGCCCAAATATTCTTTGTGTTCTAACTGTACACATTTAATTCGACTCAATCCAAAGGCATACACGCGGATGGCCGCTATTTTGCCGACATCTATATGAACTTGGCCACTAGTATCACAAGCTATCCTTACGACGTATAGCTTGGTTAAATCGGGGTCTTTTCAACGCAAGTAGCTAGCTCCATTGCAAGCCCCCGCTTTAATCCGTGCTAAAACCTTATGCACGACTATACCCTGTTTCCTCCCAGACCGAGTCGGTCCCATGGCCCAGGGTTGCCGCTCGAGGAAACTTTGCCCTTGTCGACAAGTTATCCAATGACCATGCAAGACTTGACACAAACTGACGTCTCACACAGTCATTCCTCTTTTAGTGTTACCCTCTCTTTCAAAACCATGTTCAAGACTTCTATCCTTGAGATCCCTCGACGACCCACGATCGCGAGCCTTCTCCCTTGATGCCATATCCTTTTTACTCAACTTAGAAATGCCCATTTGATAGCTCTTTTTCTAAACTTCGACTTGAAACCCACCGTAGCTCGTGCCTTAAACACTAAGTCCGTGCATTGTGCCTTAAGCCAACCATGTTCTACACAATACTACCGCCCAAGTCATACCTCATATGACGGGCCTTGGGATCGTAGCACTATTTAGCTTGACAACCGCAGAATGAGCGGGACAGCACTTGGAATGACTTAGGTTGACCGGCATAACTTTGCCTAACTTACTCAAGCCTACAACTTAACCCGATGGACGAGCAAAGGCTATGCCAAGCCTTGCGCAGTGGAAGCGTGCATGCTTTATCTAGCATTTACGCGGGCGATGATGGAACTAGGGATTCCCAGGACCCTTCCTTTGGTGTACGTATTGATCGATAGAAAGTTAAATATATCTAATACGCGTTCTAACCCTTCATAGGCGGAAACTAAGGTTCACGAATTATACCTGCGGTGGAAAGGAGACAAGTAATTCCTGGCAATCTCGAGCGGACGATCCCAAGATCTTCTGTACGTATTCCTTTCTCGAGTTGGACGTCGTGTGGGCGACGATCTTCCAACCTTTTCTTCTCCTTGGCAGCACTCTCTTTCTCTCCTTACGTGAATCACAAATTTTGAGAAAATTTTAGATTTCTGATCAGTAATCTGGCGGCCAAAGAATAGAGGATATATATAGGCTACGACAGGGACCATGAGGAGAAATTAGGGTTAGGCCTCCTAACGGATCTGGATATCCCATGTTCAGCCCGAACACACAATCCAGGCCCATTAACAATAGCTCGGTCCACTAATGAGCTATTGTTGCACTACCTCCCTAATCCCAAATTATATTTGTGGGCTCCTTTTATTATATGCTCGTTTGGCTCCCCATGTTAAGATATCGTATGTCCATCGATCAAATTAAGTTACTGACAACTATATTGATTCGACATCTTTTATCCTTAAGTAGTACCGCTCAACTTTATTTGTCATGTCGGATATAATCCACCTGTAGGGTTTACATGACAATCCTTATGAGCTCCTTAAGAGGACATCATCAACCCGATGTATCGGGACATGGATTCTATTTATAATCAACAGCCCATCATACATACAATATTATTATCCAATTCATAGAGGTTGTTGATCCATAATGAATCTCACTCTTTTATGAGTCAAAGTAATGCACACTGCATATACATGTCCGTTATTATATCCGGATTAAGAGTACAAGCATCCATAATAACAGAGGTGTTTGTTCTCTTATGTAGTCAGTACAAAGAGAACAACCTCAAGTGGTCCTGTTCAATACACACAAAGTGTACTAGTGTAAACCTATAGTCAAGATAGACTAATACCAGATTACACTACAACCTTTCCAATAGATTGTCCAAGTCCATCTAGGTTGTGAACTATTTATATACTCCATAGAAAACTGATAATATGATTTTCTGTGTGACACCACACACCATATTATCTACAATATAGAATATCAGACATTTGTATTAACACTTGTAACAAATACAATATGCAAATATTTGCCCATATGATTCTCATTCAAAATTTAAGAAAATAAGGTTACTACAAAAGTGATGCTTTTAGTATATAACCCAAACAGGCGATGCCTATGACTTAGGCTAATTCACAGATTTGTGTCGAAGACCAACTTTCCTTCTCCCAAGCCACGGGACGAAGGACCGAGTGTCATTGTCAAAGTATGCCGTGCACCGACTCTATGCAAACCGTTGGACATTTCCATATTCTAACTCCATTATACCCGTCGGGATTATTCCTTTTAGCTATGTGGATTCATCTCTTTTATTATTAAGCCTACCTGTGCAAGTTGAAAACATGCGTTTTATTCTGTGAAGGCAAAGATGAGGCAAGTTCACCAAAACTACCCCACCTGAGCGAGCAGTCGCCTTGACCAAGTGATGTCTTCGAGCAGCCGTTGCAAGGCTAAGTCCGAACGCCGTCGGCGTTTCGATTCCTCCGATTGACTGAGCGGGATGGGGCACTACATCATACACCACTCAGAAAACGTTTCGTCCTCGAAACTAACTGAGTACACTTACTTATCGACTTATCACTCGAATGTTCAACGACTCCCGCGCACATTTCCTCTATGCATTTCTTAAATCCGAGCCACGCTCGTGCTACCCTTAATCCGTTCTTCAAAACTCACGATCTCAAAATCCTCGACACTTCTCATTCCCCAAGTCTCACTTGATTCAACGTATCACTTAGTTGGATCGTGTACATATTCCAGGAGTCCCTAAAATACGTACATTTCAGCCAAGCCTCGTGATAGAGAATCCGCCATCGCCACTCAAGTCGGATCGTGCACATATTCGGGCGTCCCTGATATACGTGTATATCAACCGAGACTCGCGAGTGGTGCCTCCACAAATCCTATCGCTCCACACCGGAACGTCTGCCTAACCGCTAGGCTATGTCTTTTAGGCTATAGTCAATCCGTCAGTATTGGAATCATAGTTCCCAAACAACAATATCAACACTGATCACCCCATCCTAAGGTCAAACCAAGTTGATAGTACAGGGTTTTCTACCCAAGCTCGCATCACTCCAATTTCTAAACATCGAGCATAGATCGCCTACACACATCCCAACATTTGTCGTACGGGATCCGAGTCATTCAGCAAAGCCATCTTACGATAAGTCACATTTTAACAAACTCCTTGACGTATCAATATCGCTCGTCCAATAACCCAACTTGTATAGTCTATCTTTCGAACACGTTCGACATAATCCGTCTATCAATCTTTCTTAATACAAGCACGTTACGACACAATTCATCGTTAACCAAAATTTCACATTCCACATTTCTTAAGTCATCTATTCCAATTCCCGTAATCGATCATAAGGTCGTCTAGGCTAACAATATGTTGCGCTCCGATCTCACACGATTCTGATTATCCACGGTGGGCATGAATCTCCATGCACGCTCCCGCGGGATAGTCATCCTCATCGGGACGTAACTCTTATTTTGTGTCTAGACTAATTCATTCTCGATGCACGGATTGGACCAACTCAATCCTCATGTTTATTTCATTCATCAATCACAAGTCTAAACATCCTCAAATTTTCCTTCGCATCAAACTGACAAGTCGAGACAATCAAAGTTGTCGCATCCTGATTTTTCCGAGTTCGAGCATTCCCGCGACATGAATCACCATGTCGACGCTCACGCAGAACGATCGCCCCAAATCTGACGCAACGCATGTACGAGACTAGAGTTGCGCTCATGCAAGACAAGAATGTCGACGCTGTAGTTATCCGCGTAACCATCAAGATACTTTCATTTTCATCCGGCATTCATCTCAATCAAAATCCTAAGTATAGCATCCAACCGAACAATAACACTTGTACGATCGTCATTCGCCGAGTTAGAGTACCCCTGAGTTATCGTATAGCGATCTTTCATATGCCTCAATACCATCGACGATTTGCGTAACCTGACGATCTTCCTTTGCAACCAAATTTCGAGTCATGCGAACGATGATATCGTTCGACTGGACAATCTCCTCGACATTCAATTCAAGTTCGATCATTATCCCTCGAATCATTCACAACATCAAATTCCTCAAACCCAAATTCACGTATTAGTTCATCCCTTTATCTTAAGTCATCGACCAACGTATTTCCTCAATTCGCATCGTCCCTTTACTAACTCAAATTATCGAGCAACGTTCAATCCAATCCTTAGAGTCATTGCATAACTTCAACATTCAATTTTTCATGCACGCTATCGTCTCATCGTGCTAAATTTTGTATACGATCCGTATCAATTTCCTCGATCAAGTCATCCATTTGTACACCCTAACTTTTTCTCGATTCAGTTTCACCTACTTGCTCATTTTTGCATTTCATACTTACGCAATCCTCAATCCCGTGCACGTCTCGTGCGCGTCAATTTTTAGGTTGTTCAATTTAACTCATCCAATCTCAAGACTATAACTTATTCAATCGTACTCAATCTACGGCTTTGTGTACACGCGACGCTTGCTGATAAACTCATCGACATCCCGCATCCTCAATCAATCGATCGACATCCCTGAGGCTATCGCATACACCACACAGGGATGAAGTTATTCAACAAATCCTTAAAACTATCATTCGATTCACAATCTACTTCCTCAAATTTTCGTCCGAATGATTCCTTAAATTTCAAGCACGCTCACCTTATATCGCACCAACGATAACATCGTCGTTCGATAGCACCCCTATCGATAGTCATCTTAATTTACTCAATCGAGTTCAACTCATTCTTGTTCGACACTATTCAATTCCCGCACTCGACTTTTCTAAGGTCGACGCAACTTTGGTGTATATGCCCAGCCCGACTTAGCCAACCGTGCTTACGTGAACTATCTTTTTGTTTTGTCGAAAACTGTTCTCCTATGTTTTGCAAAATAGATAGACTTATTGTATGGACATCCCGTGGGACATTTGAGAGAGAGCGCACCAATGATATCAGCTTGCGGAAGCACAATTCAGAGTTTGCGGAAATAACGGAGTTAAAGAATTCAGTCGATAGTCCAAGGTCGTAAAGCCGTGCCCTGATACCATTATGTCACACCCCGCTTCCGTAGGAGCGATCGTCCTCGCTAAGGCGTGATGCCGCATGAGCCTAGATTGCACTCGTGTAAGGCGGATTCCATAACGGCCGATTTCAGCGGCTGTGACGGGGTCGTCGCACAGAAGTCCCAAGCAGAGACATTGAATAATAGCAGCAAAATTTGAAGCAAAACACAAGTCATTTCAAAACACTCTTTTATTGATATAGAAACAAAGATTACAATGGGGCACAAGGCCAAGATTACAAGTCTCTCAAGCTCACTCAAGCTCACTCAAGCTCACTCAAGCTCACATTACAAGTCACTTAGCTCTCTCTCATCTCTCAATACATGTCTAGAACCAGCGGAAGCTTCGGAAGGCGATGTCCATACATTATGTCCCGTATAAGTCTTGACTCCATGCAGCCGCACGCTTCGAATCGCTAAGGAACTCTGTGCCTCGACGCATCCAAGCGAGCTCCGCTCCACGAGCTTCTACCTGTGCCTGCACATGGAAACTATGTGGGTGTCAGTACTCAACTGTACTGGTGGAATGAGCTCCTCGCCCACCCATACAAAACCAACACGTTTTATTTACTTTAGTGCAACATAGTCCCCTTTATGATTGTCTTTCTACTCTTTCCTTAGGATTAGTTTTATGACCGAGGCCTTGCCTATTTTGTGTCGTTAGACCATCCCGTGCTTGCGATAACGGTGTTAACTCAGATCAGTTTTAGGACAGACGCCTTGGCCTATTTCGTGTCTCTAGACCATCCCGTGCTTGCGACAATGGTGTTAACTCATACTTTGCCTTTAGACCCTTCTCGTGCCAACAACGTTAACCTATCAAGTCGTGTTTGTCTTACGGTCCAAATTAGGGATGCAACTACACGATAGACTCTAGTTCCGTATGACCGTGCTACAAACCCTTTCTGAGGCCGTGCCCCGCAACTCAGTGAGACTTAACCACATTGCCGCCTCGCAGCCCTTGCTCTTTTGATCACCAACTGACCCAATCAAGACTTGTGAACTTAGTGTCACTTGACCAACTTGCCTTGCGGCGATTCCTGACTTAAAACCCGAGACGACTCAATCCAACTTGTGCAACTCTATGCTAACATCTTAAAACTCGACGCCACAACTCGTGTCGAAGCACGACGCCTAAGTTGATGCCAAATCTTATGCCCAAAAATTCTTTGTGTTCTAGCTGTACACATTCAACTCGACTCAATCCAAAGGGAAACACGTGGATGACCGCTATTTTGTCGACATCTATATGAACTTGGCCACTAGCATCACAAGCTATCCTTACGACGTATAGCTTGGTTAAATCGGAATCCTTTCAACGCAAGTAGCTAGCTCCGTTGCAAGCCCCCGCTTTAACCCGTGCTAAAACCTTATGCACGACTATACCCTGTTTCCTCCCAGGCCGAGTCGGTCCCATGGCCCAGGGTTGTCGCTCGAGGAAACTTTGCCCTTGTCGACAAGTTGTCCAATGACCATGCAAGACTCGACACAAACTGACGTCTCACACAGTCATTCCTCTTTCAGTGTTACCCTCTCTTTCAAAACCATGTTCAAGACTTCTATCCTTGAGATCCCTCGACGACCCACGGTCGCGAGCCTTCTCCCTTGATGCCATATCCTTTTACTCAACTTAGAAATGCCCATTTGATAGCTCTTTTTCTAAAATTTGACTTGAAATCCACCGTAGCTCGTGCCTTAAACACTAAGTCCGTACATTGTGTCTTAAGCCAACCGTGTTCTACGCAACATTACCACCCAAGTCATACCTCATATGACGGGCCTTGGGATCGTGGGACTATTTAGCTTGACAACCGCAGAATGAGTGGGACAACACTTGGAATGACTTAGGTCGACCGGCATAACTTTGCCTAACTTACTCAAGCCTACAACTTAACCCGAGGGACGAGCAAAGGCTATGCCAAGCCTTGTGCAGTGGAAGCGTGCATGCTTTATCTAGCATTTACGCGGGCGACGCCTATGACTTAGGCTAATTCACAGATTTGTGTCGAAGACCGACTTTTCTTCTCCCAAGCTACGGGACGAAGGACCGAGTGTCATTTTCAAAGCACGCCGTACACCGACTCTATGTCGACCGTTGGACCTTTCCATATTCTAACTCCATTCGACCCGTCGAGATTATTTCCTTTAGCTATGTGGATTCATATCTTTTATTATTAAGCCTACCTGTGCAAGTTGAAAACATGCATTTTATTATGTGAAGGCAAAGATGAGGCAAGTTCACCGAAACTACCCCACCTGAGCGAGCGGTCGCCTCGACCTAGTGATGTCTTCGAGCAGCCGCTGCAAGGCTAAGTTCGAACGCCGTCGGCGTTTCGATTCCTCCGATTGACTGAGCAGGACGGGGCACTACACCCCCTCCCTGGTGGATCTGCTTCCAAGGTCGAATCATTAATACCAAATGGATGTAATAGCGTCTTTCTCATGACCATCATCAATTATGACAAGTGCGCACTAGAAGTAGCTTTGTGAACGAGAAGTAACATTACAGAGAAGAAGTCATAGGACTCAAAATCATAAAATTTCCACGTTTATTTGCCAAATTAAATATATTACCAAAACCTGTTACTTTATCAAGATACCTTGATAGTTGGAACAAAAAAATCAAGTTGAAATGAGATACGATTGAAGTTTATAGAATAGAATAAACAATAGTAATAGGTTAATAAAAATCCAAGATGAACATCTAGAAATTGATGCAAAACCAAAATGAGTGTCTACTACTGGTCCACGGATAAATTCAAATCGGACATGGATATGACCGTCCGGATCCGATTTTTAAACAAATCAAAAAAATGTCCAGTTATGTTCGTTAATTCAATCGGAATGTCCTATGATATTGTCTCTTGTATTAATTTGTAGGTTTAGTCCTAAAGCAAAATAAAATAAAATAAAATAAAAAACTTATACCTCTTTATAATATATGAGTAATGATATTTATCCCTCAAATTGTCTTTCCAAATCAGCTTTTTTTATGTGACAGCTGACGTGTCATGTCAAATAACATTATGAGTTATCTAACATGGCAGCTGACATGACAAATTTTAACCAAAAAAATTAATTATCTATTTTTAATATTAATGCTAATATCAACATTAATATTAATATTAATACTAATACTAGTATTAGTTTTAATGGTAGTGGTAATATTAATATTAATGCTAATATTAATTTTATAATTTATTATGTCAGCTACTACATCAACCTTTATGTCGGAATGTCAAATAAAGAAATAGTTTGGACTTTGAAGAGATATTTTGGATGGATAAATATCATTATTCTTATATATGAACATGAGATTAGTAAAATCCTCTCTATGTGTGTTTTATTCATTTAGAAGTTTGGAGAGAAGTGAGTTTCTTGTTGGTTCTCATTAGGGGTGGGCATACGGTTCCAAGACCTGCGATTTCGATCCGATCCAAAACGTAAAATGTTCAAACAAGTCGGTTCCTAAAATTTAGAATTTAAACGGGACGGACCAGGACAGGTCGTGTGACACTAACGGGGCGGGACGGATCCTATTTCAAAATAAACGGGACCCCAGACCGACCCGTTTCTAGGGGTATGTATTTTTTTATCAATTTTAAATTTTTTTGCTATTATAGTTTATAGATAATAGAACAAATTATTGTTTAGTAAACAAATTCTAAAAATTTGGGAAGACATAAGACTTGTTTTGTTCTTATAAATAATAAAATATATGTAAATGTTTACTATTCTAAATTTTTTAAAATCTTTTTTGGACTCGTTTGGACCCGCAGGTCAGTCCGGTTCGGACCCGTTTCGAACGAGTCGAACCCGTTCTGGTTCCAATATTTTTTGGACCCGTCCCGTTCATCCGTCAATTAACAAGTTCGATTTGGGTCCATAAAATTTGGATCCGGTCCGATTAGTGCCCACCCTTAGTTCTCATGGTTCCCGTCGTATTGTCATGCACTTCGATGGATCAACTATTCCTCTGATCACTACTTCCCTAAGATCCCGACAAGTATTTAAACATATATTTTTTTAGGCTGATTATATGAGCACAGCCAAAAGTGATCGGGGTTAGCCCATTTTTTAAATTTTTCTGGCAGTCCAGTCTGTAGACTGGACTGCCCAGTTTCTAACAAGGACTGCTAGGATGTAATAAGGACTACCCACTTTTCTGGCAGTCCAGTCTTGTAATGCCTGTGGTTCGTATTACGTATTTCTTGGAATACGTGTACGTATTTATTCTTGTATTACATGATTTCCTTGCTTAATTCCTTCTTGGCTTGGCTTGGTTATTTCCTTGGGTTGGTTCGGCCTGGCTTGGTTTTGCTATTGGTTCATGATGAACCCATGGATGAACCCCCTACCTACCACCACCCTTCATATTTATTAGCCCTCTTCATTCTCTCTCTTCATTTATCATCTTCTTCTTCCTCATTTACTTCCCTATCTACCAAAGAGAGAAGAGAGAGGTCTAGGCAAGTGCATCTTGCTTCATGGAGGAACCCAAATATTATTGTTTCATTCTCTTCCTTGTAGCATTTTAACACTCTTTAGTACTTGACATTTTCCGTTTCTATGGCTAGATTCTTGTAGATCTAAGTTTATTTTAATTTCGGATTTTCTGGGTTTTGATCTACTTAATCTTGTTATTTCTATGTTTTGATGGTTCCATGTTGTAGAGAATCTCGTTCTACCCCATTTTGACCTAAGAAAGTTCGGATTTAGGCTCCGGATGATGGAGTTATGGAGCTTGAGGACTTGGCCCTCATGGCGTTCTTCTTCTCTGAAATTTGGAGAAGATGAACAGTGCTTGACTTGACCGCATGAATATTCACGCGGCAAGTATTCTATCTAGCCGCAGGACTGGAAGTTCTGAGCCGCATGAGAGTCGGACTCACTTAGCCGCATGACTCGCCCTAATTCCCAGCCGCATAAGTTCTGAACTCTGCAGCCGCATGCGCCCTTCCCGCTGGCCGCATGAGACTTGCTTGACCCAGCCGCATGAGGACTTCACCCTGAGCCGCATAAGACCCTGCCCTGTCCAGCCGCATGGGAACATTATCCCTTGGCCGCATGAGACTTAAATTGCCTCAGCCGCATATGACTAATTCTCTGAGCCGCATGGAGCTCACTCCCCCGAGCCGCATGTGACTCATCTAAATTGGGCCGCATGGGATTTCGTCCAACCTGACCGCATGAACCCATATCAGTTGAGCCGCATGGGAAGTTATTCCCAGCCGCATAAGAATTGTTATCCCTGGCCGCATAAGACCCTGTTGTCTCAGCCGCATAGAATTCTGTCTGGACCCAGCCGCATGGACTTCCCTGTCGTGCCTTGTTATATTATTATTGCTACTATTGTTACTATTGTTCTTTTATTATTATCATGTATCTTGTAACTTCAGTACAACATGAGTACGCTTTACCTCTATTAGATATTTTATGCTCATTTTATATCCTTACGCCTTTTGTCCCGAACTTGAAAATCATGAATTCATTTGTATGTTTGGAATTGATAATTGAACACGACGTGATAGTGACCCGTAGCGGTACACTCCTGACATGATAACCTAACATGACCTGATAGTGGCCCGTCGTGGCGCACTCCTGACTAGTACACTTGACATGATAAACCTGGCATGATTTCTCGAATAGCTGTTACGACGGCTACCTGACATGACATGACCTGTATAATTGATCCTGACACCGTGGACGATTGTGCTTGTACAAATAATCCAGTCCTATCTTACATCATGTCTAGGAGGGGACTCCTGAGTACCACGGTCAGGAGTACCTACTGAAATGGACTAAGGTTAATGACTAGTATAATTCACTAGACATGAAGAGATGTTCCCCAGTTACAGGCGATCCCGTTATCCCGACCGTAAATGTTTGGACTTGTAGCCTGCCAACGAGTAGGGCACATTTCTAGCCCACTGTCATGTGGGGCACTCTTGATTGTCACTTAAATAATTGAACTCTATTGTCACTCTAATATATTGTACTCTCTGAATTGTCACTATAATGATTGCCTGGATAACCTGGATAGCTGCAGAGCCTGTGTCTACTTGGAGCATCTCATTGCATCTTGCTAGTAACTAGGATTGTGATAACCCTAGTTAATTAATGTAGAAAGCCGTAGGCAATGATTGGCCGTGATTGCTTGGATGGAGTCTAGTCCAGTATAGTATTGTCTAGAATTAATTAATTGTAAGATTGTACCAGAAAGATTGAATGATTGTCACTCCAGATTGTCACCATAATGATTGTCACTCCAGAATGTTACTTGACCTGATTTCTTATATTTATCTTGCCGATAAATGGTGAGAGAAACCAAGTTCCGTTCAGACGAAGGGTTACAACCCCGGTCCTTGTTTGGTTTACGGGTTGTAACCTGGCTATCTGAATAGTCCCATGGTTATCTCATCGTATATCATCCTATCATGCTTTCTTTCCATATGTCCTATCTTTTAGTGATTCTATACAAGATTGTCTTTTATAATTACCCATCATGCTTTTTTTCTTAAACTACTGCCTTTTATTATGTAATTTTACTCTTGTGCTAATTGCTGGTTTTAGTTCTTAAGTGAAGCCTCCTTTGTGGCACTTGCTCTTTCTGGGGTCTGACCCAGCTGGTTTTGTATGGCCAGATACCGGAGCAGCACCAAAGGATCTCCCTGCATTTCAGCCCGATGGTGGTCACCAGGCGTAACCAGGGCAACGAGTGGGATTATTTTTACTCTTCCACTCTATTGAGGCGTTTAGCCGCCGAGCAACTGTTAGCTCGTTTGCAACTTATTTACTATCTGTCTACGGGCGGTAAGCATGATTGGCAACTCGAGGTTGATCATGTATGACTTAAACTCTTGCTAGTCCTTACATTTTGTACGACTAGCTTCATGATCATCTGGATATGTAATGTTTGGGATGCCTTACAATTGTATATTTGGTGATCTGATATCTTGTGATTATTATTAGTTGGTTGAGATTGAGACAATAGGCTATTTTATGACCTTAAGAGACTGATGGATTGTAGTGAAACCCTCACATATCTAGACAGCCGTGACCGTATAGCGGGGTAGATTCCATTCCGCTATACGTAGCTGGCTATGTCTGCCCCCGCTCTCCAGTATTCTGGTTCTGGGGCGTGACATGGTTTAAGTGGTGGTCCATGCAGGTCTTGTCAATCAAGATGTGTAAGGATTTATCGAATAGATATCTCAATCGGTACTCGCCCTTGATCTCTGCTCGTATCCTCTTGATTCCTGAAAATTCTTGTCCTGATCACATGCTTGTAATCGTTGATCTATCCTGGTCCTTCCTTATTGTTCCCATGTCGTCTTCTTCAGCGGCATTGAACCTGGACCTGCCGATCAGCAAGGCAGAGCACCTCCCACGGACCAGCAGCAACCTGAAGATCAAGCCCAGCACTCCGGAGTAGCCTCCAGAGTCATGCCTTCTGGCGGAGAGCCACCAGTCCAGCCAGTTCAACCTGTAGAACCTGATGACGGCACTTTGGTAGGACTCGTCAGGACCTTGATAGCTTCCCAAGACCGGCGTGGAGATGCCTTGCAACAGGCAGTGACGGATGCTTTGACCCGGGGTGGTCATCAGGGTAACAGTGCTGCCAACAGCTTTAAGCGCCTGAACCCTCCATTCTTCGATGGCAGCGAGGATGTCATTGCTGCCGATGCTTGGCTACAAGATATAGAGGTGATTCTCGAAGCCGTGAAGACTCCAGAAGACGAGAAGGTGGCTGTGGTGCGCCTACAATTATTGGATCTAGCCCGCAGTTGGTGGGCCGTGCAAGCAGTAGGATTGGCCACACCTGTCCTCTGGGCAGTGTTCAGTAAAAAGTTCTAGACCAAGTATTATGATGCAGTGGCTCGATATGACTTGCAGACCAGGTTCAGTAATCTTAAGCAGATGGAGAGGACGGTCGACGGATATGCGGCCGAGTTTTCCAGACTCAGTCGGTTTGCTCCCACCTTGGTGGCAACCGAGTTTGACAGAGCACAGAGGTTCCAGCAGGGACTTCACCTGGAGATTATATTGGCAGCAGAACAGTTCGAGCATCAGACCTATGATGCGGTGTTGCGAGCAGCAAGGAGGCACGAGTATACCTTCCAGAGAATAGTGGACAGGACCGGAGGTCGGAAGCGGTCCCACCATCAAATGAATCAGTCTTCAGCCCCAGCCCCGGCAGCTAGGGCTTTGACTATTGGAACTCCGAGGCAAGCAACCTCAGTTACGTCGGTCCAGTACTCGACCCCGACGCACCCTCAGCAGAAATAGAAGCAAGCACAGTCTTTCGTCGCAGGCTGTTCTTATTGTGGGAAGCCTGGACACGTGGTAGCAGAATGTCGCAAAGCGTTGGGATTGTGTTTATTGTGTGGAGCACAGGATCATAGGGTAGGGACCTGCCCTTTCAGAGTTGATTCAGCATCGACAGTATCTAGTCCTTCGGTTAGGGGACCAGCACCAGCACCAGCTCCAGTTCACCAGCAACAGCAATTTTCGTTCCCGAGGCCATTGCCGACTCAGGCCCAGACCTTCCAGCAACAGAATCCGCGGCAGTTTGCCCTAGCCCAGGCTCAGGTTCAGAATCGACCGAGAGGTATATGTGTCCTCTCATCTTGCTTTTCTACCGTCATTATGCGGGGTGCATGACGTATTTCATGTATCCTAATTACAACGGTATATTCCGGGCCCGAGCCATTTCCTAGATCATTCGAAAAGGTTGGTACCAATAGCCTTTAACCTTTTCGTATGAGGAGAGGCCCGTGTCCCTGTTTGACCAAAGAGAGAGACCTCAAGCGCAAGACTATCAGTTTAGTTCATGTTGCTTGAGTTCATCGCTCCTTGGGAAAGTCAAACGTGGGAGTGTTAGGATGATATCCGATCACGTTATCCCGACTTGTTTGACTCGTGAGGTATAATGTCTTTCTTATGCCTCATGCCTTCGATTCCTTGCTTGAATGAGTGATTATCTGCCTAGTTATAGCTTGCATGTGATTAATGTAGCTTGTCATTGCTCCTCTAGCCTCTTGATTAAATTTCGAGGACGGAATTCTTTTAAGGTGGGTAGAGTTGTAATGCCTGTGGTTCGTATTACGTATTTCTTGGAATACGTGTACGTATTTATTCTTGTATTACATGATTTCCTTGCTTAATTCCTTCTTGGCTTGGCTTGGTTATTTCCTTGGGTTGGTTCGGCCTGGCTTGGTTTTGCTATTGGTTCATGATGAACCCATGGATGAACCCCCTACCTACCACCACCCTTCATATTTATTAGCCCTCTTCATTCTCTCTCTTCATTTATCATCTTCTTCTTCCTCATTTACTTCCCTACCTACCAGAGAGAGAAGAGAGAGGTCTAGGCAAGTGCATCTTGCTTCATGGAGGAACCCAAATATTATTGTTTCATTCTCTTCCTTGTAGCATTTTAACACTCTTTAGTACTTGACATTTTTCGTTTCCATGGCTAGATTCTTGTAGATCTAAGTTTATTTTAATTTTGGATTTTCTGGGTTTTGATCTACTTAATCTTGTTATTTCTATGTTTTGATGGTTCCATGTTGTAGAGAATCTCGTTCAACCCCATTTTGACCTAAGGAAGTTCGGATTTAGGCTCCGGATGATGGAGTTATGGAGCTTGAGGACTTGGCCCTCATGGTGTTCTTCTTCTCTGAAATTTGGAGAAGATGAACAGTGCTTGACTTGACCGCATGAATATTCACGCGGCAAGTGTTCTATCCAGCCGCAGGACTGGAAGTTCTGAGCCGCATGAGAGTCGGACTCACTTAGCCGCATGACTCGCCCTAATTCCCAGCCGTATAAGTTCTGAACTCTGCAGCCGCATGCGCCCTACCCGCTGGCCGCATGAGACTTGTTTGACCCAGCCGCATGAGGACTTCACCCTGAGCCGCATAAGACCCTGCCCTGTCCAGCCGCATGGGAATATTCTCCCTTGGCCGCATGAGACTTAAATTACCTCAGCCGCATATGACTAATTCTCTGAGCCGCATGGAGCTCACTCCCCCGAGCCGCATGTGACTCATCTAAATTGGGCCGCATGGGATTTCGTCCAACCTGACCGCATGAACCCATATCAGTTGAGCCGTATGGAAAGTTATTCCCAGCCGCATAAGAATTGTTATCCCTGGCCGCATAAGATCCTGTTGTCTCAGCCGCATAGAATTCTGTCTGGACCCAGCCGCATGGACTTCCCTGTCGTGCCCTGTTACATTATTATTGCTACTATTGTTACTATTGTTCTTTTATTATTATCATGTATCTTGTAACTTCAGTACAACATGAGTACGCTTTACCTCTATTAGATATTTTAAGCTCATTTTATATCCTTACGCCTTTTGTTCCGAACTTGAAAATTATGAATTCATTTGTAAGTTTGGAATTGATAATTGAACACGACGTGATAGTGACCCGTAGTGGTGCACTCCTGACATGATAATCTAATATGACCTGATAGTGGCCCGTCGTGGCGAATTTTTTGGAGAATTTTTTTGCTGATCGAGTAGGAAAAATGAATGTTGGTTCATTGTCGGTTCAGATCTTGTAGATCTATATGTTTTTCTGGCACATATGAATCATGTAGTGAATTTTGTTGGGGTTTTTGGAGAATTATTTTGCTGATCGAGTAGGAAAAATGAATGTTGGTTCGTTGTCGGTTCAGATCTTGTAGATCTATATATTTTTCTGGCAGATCTAAATCATGCAGTGAATTTTGTTGGAGTTTTTGGAAAAAATTTTGGCTGATCGAGTAGGAAAAATGAATGTTCGTTCGTTGTTGGTTCAGATCTTGTAGATCTATATCTTTTCCTGGCAGATCTGAATCATGCAGTGAATTTTGTTGTGGTTTTTGGAGAATCTTTTTGCTGATCGAGTAGGAAAAATGAATGTTCGTTCGTTGTCGGTTATGATCTTGTAGATCAATATCTTATTTTGGCAGATTTGAATCATGTAGTGAATTTTGTTCGGGTTTTTGTACATTTTTGTTGCTGATCGAGTAGGAAAAATAAATATTCCTACGTTGTCGGTTCAGATCTTGTAGATCTATATCTTTTTCTGGCAGATATGAATCATGCAGTGAATTTTGTGTACATCCAACATATCTATATATTTTTATGGCAGATATATATCAGATACGTAAATTTTTTTCCGAGTTTTTGTAAATATAATGTATTTACTTACTTTATTAGCTGACTATTCTTGGACTATGATGAAGAGGGGAAACATGAGGTATTTGGGTATACCGCAAATGTTAGTGACCTTTGTAGCATTCCTCATCTTGTGTGATGTGTTGAAGAGGTAGGAAATTTAGGTGGCAACCTTGGACTTTTGTAGATATCCCAAACACCCGGACTGAAATTTGTTTGCATTCCTGGTCACACGATGATTGGTTGAAGAGGAGTCAATTTTAAGTCTCAAGGTTGCTTGCATTATACTTAATTTCTCTGCATTTCGCATCACACTGATGGGTGAAGAGGTAACAATGGTTGCTAATTTGCCTACGATGAAAAGAATCCTAAATCTGAGTCTTTAATTTTTTAAAGTTAAATACAGTTACTATATTTTACATTTTACGTTTGATTTCTGTTCATTAATAGTTTGTGCATTATACTTGATTGGTTTTGTGCAAATTTCTGGCTTTTATGTCTGAAAGCACCTTATTTTTGGGTGTACATTAAGTTTAAATGTTCGAGTTACTTTGTATGCTCGAGTTCTTTTTGTGACTTCATTCTTTTTGTGACTTGTTTCTCATTGTACCAAAGTCTGTTTATTTTTGTGACTTGATTCTGTTTGTGACTTGATTACTGTAACAATTACTTGATTCTTTTTGTGACTTGATTACTTCTTGTTTTTGTGACTTGCTTCTCATTGTAACAATTACTTGATTCTTTTTTCGATTTGGTTATTTTTGTGACTTGATTACTGTATTAAATCTGACTTGATTCTTTCTGTACAACTGTCCTATTTTACTTTGTGACTCAATATGAGTATGCAATGTTGTGTGTAAAATCTGTTGAATCTGTTGAAATGTGTGTTAAATCTGACTCAATATTATATTAAATTTATGAGTTTGGTACAATGTACCACTGCTTCCCCTTGTAGGATGGATATATACGATCCTACGGTACTAGCTGCTGTTGCTAGTACTATGAGTGTGATTAATGTCGTTATATCTTTGTTGGTTGAGGAGGAGGATTATCGACATGGCATTGCTAGGGAGCCTTCCGAGATTAGACAACAATGGAGAGATGCGCACATGTATCGAATTTTTTGGGGAGGACAAGACAAATGCGTATCCTATCTTAGGATGAGCACGACTTCTTTCTATACGTTAGTGCGTATGCTAAGGGGAAATGGGTCGCTCCGAGATAGTCGTTGGGTTTGTGTCGAAGAACAGGTTGCAATCTTTCTTTACATGTTAGGACACAAGTCCAAAAATAGAGTATGCAATGTTGACTTCGTGAGATCGGGTGAAACGATTTCAAGATACTTTCATCTTATACTAGGCTCTATTTTTACCCTGCGTGGATTAGTTATGAAGCAACCTGGACCTGAAACTTCAAATGAGATAAGGCAAAATTGTGAATGGTATCCTTATTTTCAGGTAATTATTACCTAAAACAGCCTACATTTACTACTTATAGTCTTGGTAATGTAAGTTACTTAACTAACATACTTGAATCAACTGTAGGATTGTATCGGGTTGATAGATGGAATCCATATCGAAGCCACACTGCCTTTATCAGAGGCCCCTCGTTTTAGGGGTAGGAAGGATACACTAACACAAAATGTATTAGCTGCCGCCACCCCTAATAAGAAGTTTTCCTACGTGTTAGCTGGTTGGGAGGGGTCAGCTAATGATATGACTGTTTTGAAGGATGCCCTCTCTAGACCTCCCCCAAATGGACTTAAAACTATTGAAGGTATTAAATATTAAATAGTCTGAAAAATTTAGAGTCTCATTACATAGAAACTTATTAGTGTTGCATATTGTTGAAGGCAAGTACTATCTAGTTGATGCTGGATATACAACTATGCCGGGGTTCATAGCCCCCTATCGGGGTGTGAGATACCATCTATCCCAGACAAGGGGACGAGATCCTAGGAATGCAAATGAGCTCTTCAATTGGAGGCACTCCAAATTGCGAAGCAAAATAGAATGTGCCTTTGGTACACTTAAGAATCGGTTTCGCATCTTAGGATCCAAAAAATTTCACTTCTTCTCCACCCAAGTTGATCTTGTAGTTGTTTGTTGTATTTTGCATAATTTTATACTTGGAGTCGATCCTAATGATGGATTAGATGTTGAAGTTGACATGGATGGGACGACGACGTCCGAAAATGAGAGCGTTTATCACTTCGAACAGTTCACGCAAAATAGTTCACAAGCTGAACAAAGAAGCGTGAAAAAAGCTTGGGAAGGATTTTGTGACAACATAGCTGCTGAAATGTGGCAAGACTACTGCCAGGGAAAGGGTACCTAAGCCTGTCACTAAACTTTTGTTTTTGGGAAGTGTACATTAATTCATTTTGGTACACTTTAGGTCCTGCTGTTGGGGGGGACTCTTTTGTAGCTTTATGTAATTAGCATGGGATGTCTTTATTGACTTTTTGTACTGTCTTTAGGTCCTGCTGATATGTTGCAGCATGTTTTCAGTATGTTCTGTTTGCTGGTTTGCAAGTGCGTTATGTTTTGTGCTGTTTTCAGGTGAAATGGGAGACAATTTTGGAAAACATGGTAATAGCCCCTTTGCCCCTCCAAAGCTAAGGCGTGCTTCTTTGGGTAAAGAAACGTCAAGCCTTCAACAGGGAACCACATCCACCTTTCCACCTAGTAATTCCCTACCAAATATCAACTGGAGTCGTTCGGTGGATCCTTTTTTGGATTCATATTCGTATGTACAAAGTGAAGGATCAAATCCGGAAAGGGAATTTACTGAGGTGGTTGCCACATCTCCGTCTAAGAAGAATAATTCCAAGAAGGGTAGTCAAATCAACAAACGTTGGCACCAATCTCATACTGATTTGCTTCTGAGCGTTCTTTGTGATGAGGCAAATAATTGTGGTAAGTCGGATAAAACCTTCAAAAAAAGTTCTTTGGAAAGGGGGGCGGGTGTTGTGAATGAAAGGTTTGGTGAGAGTTACACGTGGATAAATGTTCAAAATCACCTTAGAGTGCAAAAGGGTAAATGGTTGGACATTTTAAAGGCGAAGGACATGTCAGGGACGGGATGGGATGAGGATAGCAAGACTATAACTTTGGATGAAGAAACCTATAACGATCTTGATAAGGTAATTGTGGTATGACTTGCTAGTACTATAGTTACTTTCACAACTTATGTGTACTTGGCTACTTGTAGCTTATACTAATGTGTATTTTCATTGTCCATATAGGCTAAATCAAGGTTGTGTCTATACATCAATAAACCTATACGAAACTATGATTTGTTGAGGGTGGTTTGTGGGGATGACCATGCAACTGGTAGTCATTCTAGATCCTGTTATGACCAGTATTGTGTTAATGAGAGGGATGTTGTTAATTTGGATGATGTGAATGAGGACCCTGTAGGTGAGAACAGGGAACCTAGCAAGTCTTCAATCCTGATTAAGACAACAAGCAAATCAAAAAGCGCACAATCATCGGGTTATAAGCGCCGTAGAGATGCGGTGGACGAGTACATGCCTAACTTGGTAAACTCTTTGACCGTAATTGGTCAAGCTTTAGATTCTGCGATGGGGGGGGTCATGTTGAAAAAGTGGTAGTAAAGTATGGGATCTAGTGGACTGTTATGAAGAAGATGTGCTCAATGCTTCTTACGATTTTCTTATTCAGAATCTGGGTGAGTCTAAAAGATTTGTAGGTTTGCCTCTAGCACAACGCAGCAAGTGGTTGGAGGGTTTCAAATCCAGGAGGTTGTCCCCAGCAAATCAGGACTAATTCTAGCTAGCCAAATGATGGCTCATTTTGTTAATGCAGTTTAGTATTTCTGCTATTTTGCGTAACTATCTGTAATATTTTGATGCAAGAACACTTGTAATGTCTGCCCCTCTAAAACATTGGGCAGCTAGAAGCCCGTGAAATGTGTATTACTAAGATATGTTGCAGCAATGTACAACACCATGGCTTACTATATTTCATATATTTCCCCTCTAACTAACATGTTTTTAAGATTTTTTGGTCCTGCTGGATACATGTTTTCTTAAGTTTTTTCGTTTAAACTTCTTCTGTTGCCTTGCTGTAATCTTATTCTTTTACGCTGGATACATGTTTTCTTAAGTTTTGGTCCTGCTGGATACATGTTTTCTTAAGCTTTTTCGTTTAAACTTATTCTGTTGCCTTGCTGTAATCCTATTCTTTTACGCTGGATACATGTTTTCTTAAGTTTTGGTCCTGCTGGATACATGTTTTCTTAAGTTTTTTCGTTTAAACTTCTTCTGTTGCCTTGCTGTAATCCTATTCTTTTACGCTGGATACATGTTTTCTTAAGTTTTGGTCCTGCTGGATACATGTTTTCTGGTCTTTGCTTGCTGTAATCCTATTCTTTTATCTGCCCTATGTTGCTATTTATGTTAGTTCACCTTGCATTCCTGCTATTCTTTTATCTGCTATGTCTGCCCTATTTTGCTTTATAGCCTACCGGCAGTCCATGTCTTACTACGTCGTTCTGAGGGGAAGGGTGCCTGGGGTTTATACCAATTGGCCTGAATGCTACAATCAAGTTCATGGTTTTAAGGTTGCTTGCTACTTCAAGTGTCAAGATCGGTCGGAGGCTTTTGGATACTTCCAAAAGTCAGAACACTTGCATACCATAGCAAAGTCGTCCTCCGTCCATAATGTCCAGCTCTTCAGTATGCTTCATGTCTGCACTTTCTTCTTCCTGATTTTTCTAGTATTTGAGTTTTATATGTTTGTCTTCTAGAATCTTAACTATGGCACTCTCGTGAGGGTGAACAAATCGTATGGTGTACAAATTTTCTACTTTTCTTGTCTTTTCTGTTTATTATGCATTATATTTGCAGACTGATGTGGGAACCAATATTATGCAGTGTAGTATTTTTGCTATTTTCTTTGTTTTCTTCCAATTTTCTGTCTTGTATATGTTTTTGTCCGTCTTCCTTCTGCCCTTTTTGCAATATTTCAGTTTCGGGTTGCAGTTTCTTTGCAGCATACTACCCTGCCTTTCTTTCATATTCAGTTTTTGTTTTATTTTCTAGGCTGTGATGACGGAGGAAATATGATGTTTTTGGTATTTGTGAAACCCGTAAATTCGGTTTTGTTATTTTTGTTATTATTATTAAAATTTTGTGTTTGCTAAATTAATAATATGCCAGATTAGTATTAATAGCTAAATAGAAAATTTCTAATTTCAAAAATAAACATGGATTTTTGTTTTGGCTGACCCAGACCAGAACTTGTTCCCAAGATCCCGAACTCGTCTAGAATCCTTAATTTTTTCAGTTAATTATTAATTTGCTATTTAAATTATTTATTTAGGAAAATGATATTCCTAGATTTTAGTTTGGCCTGACCGTTCTGAACATATTCCGGACTCATCTCGATCCATTTTTGAAAATCAAACCCAAAACCGAACATATTCTAATCCTATTGTTTAAGAAAATAATTATTTAAAGAAAAACAAAATTTTCTTTTTCTTAATCTCTTTCTAAAATCTCACATTTCCTTTTGGTAGTTCTCAGAAAGGAAACCTTTCTTTTCCCATTCCTTTCTAAACGTACACCAACCCTTTTCCTTCCAAAACGCTCAGCCACCTGGAGCTGGCGATCTCCTCGACTCCCAAGCAACCGACGACTGCTCCTCTTCCGGTAACCCCCAAGACCCATCATCTATAAAAACCCCTTTCACCATTCACCAATACCCCACTCTCAAACCCATCTTATTTTCCCCAAACCCCGAAACCCCCAAGCCCCCTCTGCTTGCGCCCCTCCGCGCGGCCGAGCTCCCGCCGACCTCTTCCCGACGGCGCCGACACCCGGCCACCCGTTCGCCGGCCTCCAGCAGCCCCGTGCGACCCCGACGTCGGTTCCCAGCGCCCCTCTCCGGTCGACCCTTCGCCGGCAGCCTGCGCCCCGACCGAACCCGCCCGCCGCTGTTCCCGCCATCCTCGGCTGCCCCGATCCGTGCATAGCACTGTCCCGAGTGGCCAGTCCTGTGTGTGTCTTCGGCGTTGACCGATCCCGAGTTCGGTTCCATTTTCGCGGATTTGCGTGTTCCGAGTCTGAGGCTACACTTCAGATTCCGTCATTTTTGGGTAATCTCTAATAATCATAGTAGTTCGTCCCCTGTTTTGGTCTGTGATGATATTTTGGTCCTAGAATTCCCTGGGAATTCGGTTTGCGAGGTTTTCGGATTTTCCGAAATTGGTTCAGAAATGTTCTGTGAGTTTTGGAATGATTCTTTGGTTAAGTATTCTGTTGGTTCTCTGAGTTCAGTTCGGTTTTCCGAATCTCGGAAGAATTACTGTAGATATTTTCGGGTTCGATATTATTTTTTTGGTTATTATTATTATATTTTGGTTGGATCGGTGTTCCCTAGTTTGGAACAGTCATCGATGTTTGGATTGGCAATTTTCCCAGTTTTTGGGTTATCCCGAAAATAGAGGGAATGCTGCCGAAATTTCTATAAAATTTAATTATATAGTTTTAAAATGATTTTCGGAAAATACAAAATATTTGGATTTATTGGGCGACGACCTTATTGGTCAATGGGCCCTGGCTAAGTGCAAACGAAACCGGTTTCGCCCGGACGTTGAGGCATTAGCTATTTTTGAAGAATGGACCAATATCTGAGACTCCTAAAATAAATTCAATTTCAATTTAAAATTACTAATTTATTATTAAGTTTAATTATAGGATTTTTTGAGACTAACACTGTCTTTTCTTATTTAAATTCATGTATTTGGTTTGTAAGGGCATAAGCCTATTCTGGTTGTGAGATTGTAATAGCTTAGGTTTTTATTTTATTTTTCTGGATGATTTTGATCGTGGGATCGTAGAAATAAAAATGATAATTATTTATTATATTTTAAAAAGATTATAATAATAAATGTTTTGTCACTTAGCAATTAAGTTGTAAATTTAAAATAGAAATTCATGTATTTCTCATTAAAAAGGAAAATCTTAGTTTTATATTTATATAATTATAAAATACCAAGTTTTTTTCCAAATAAACCGATAAATACAATTTTTCTCGAAATTAAATGTAAATTGATGTTTCTTAATTTCAACGCATTAATAAATAAGCGTTTTGCTTGTGTTAGCTAAATCAAGACTAAAAATTGACTAGGACGTAACTAGAGATTACAACTAGTATAGCATCTTGGCAACTTTAGTTTTCTGAGACAAGTTTCCTAATGTAGGATCTCAAGGAAGAATCTGAATTTCTAATCCGACGTATCGACCCATCCAGTCAAATTATTTTGAGGCAAGTACAATTTTGTGGTAGATTACAATTAGTTAATAATTGTTTTAATGCAATTTTAAATCACGATACAACACGAAACTCTTTTGAGAGCATTGACTGTAACTACTGTAACTATTGGGGATTGGGGGAGTAGTGTAGTGGATATGACCACATCCAATTAGCATAACTGATTGTATTAGCTTACCCCTCAAACACACGGGGATAAGCCATACCATATCACTAGGATATTACTGTAACAAACCCAATCCGGTCATATTCATTACCTATTCATATTTCACTATTTTAACTGTTGAAAAATCATTTATTTTAAATTGTTTAAAAGTGCATAATTCCATTATTAATTTCAATTGTTAAAATATCATGAATTTGTACTTTGCTCCCTCCTGACTGGAGACTATATTTTAGGTCCTGTTGAGGATGCAGAGCTACTGATTAGTAGCTATTATGACCCTGAGCTATGCCCTGCTGTGCTTCCTGAGGATGGATTACTGGATGAGGATGTTGCTTTTATTTAGATGTTATTTTTCAGTTTGATAGTCTTGTTTAAAAACAATGTTAATTCAGTTGGTGGTTTATGTTTGTACTTTGTACTGGACCTGTTTTAAGTTTTAATTTATCGAATAATAAAAGTTGTGGCAAATTAGATTGAGTTGTTGATTACCTGCTTATGGAGATACAGCTTACTGCCGCCGCCTCAACAGCGGTACAGGCTGGGCATGATCCGATTCGACCCAAGTAATTGGGACCGGGTCGTGACATGTTTTTAGTGGTGGCCCATGCAGGTCAAATCAACGACTTAGAAAAATCTATTTAGAGACATTTAGAACACTAGAACATTAATTTGTCACAACATAGGACCGAAATATATTATAAGTAAATATTTTTGTTTGATTATAGATAGGCTACCTTGCTTATGTTTATATCCTAAACCTTCCAGAGAATGGCCACTGACAATACCAATCCTGCTGGCGATGGGGTATCTTCACCCTATCATACCCCACCTCCCCAATCAAGTCCGGATCCTACACCTCGGCAGCTGGCCGACCGTCCTCATAATACAACGGCGGACCCATCATCTTCCCAGACGGAGATGCAACCCCCTGTGGTTTTGCCCACTCCAGCTGCCCCACCGGTGCCTGTGGACCCCACCGACCTCATAGGTCTACTAAGAGGAGTGCTAGAAGCCCAGAGAACTCAAGCTGAAGCTCATCCGAGCAGACGACAATTATGAGAGAAGGCATGGAGAATGCCCATAGCGTGGCAATGGCTGCACTGGAGAGAAGAGAAGCAGCTCAACAGGAACCAAGGCCTGTCAAGGTAAACATAAATTTAAGGATTAATTTATGTAATATTAAGGCCATTTAATTAATGGAAATTATATTGCCAAGGTGGGCGATATTGAGAGTTTCAAGAAGCAGAACCCTCGACCTTTCAAGGGAACCGAGGGAATCATCTATGCTGATGAATGGCTCGACAGCATGGAGCGTCTCCTAAGCGTCGCTCGACTTCCAGAAGACCTAAAGGCTGAAACAGTGGGACTCCAACTGTAAAATGTAGGAAGCACCCGGTATCGGAATGAACCCCGACTCCAGGACAGGCAGATTGACTGGGACACCTTCAAAAGGTTGTTCAAGAGGAAGTTCTTCCCAACATCAGAGTTGCGGGAGATGGAGAGGCAATTTCAGAACCTGAAGCAAGGAAATATGACTGTTGGTGAATATGCGGCAGAATTCGGCCAACTCAGCCGTTTTGCCAAGAACCTGGTGGCTGATCCTGAAGATCGTGCTGAAAGGTTTAGACGTGGGCTGAGAGAGGAGATCCGCACTCATGTGATCTCAGGCGGTGCTAAGACCTATGAAAAGATTCTGGAGCGAGCTCAAGATATAGAGAAGAGCCAACCCGCTCGCTCAAAGAGGGATTATCCTGGAACTAACAACTTCCAGGGTAATCAGAAGAGGCCCAACAACAACAACAACCGGCCTTCCCACCATCAGCAGCAGAACCAGCAGGCAAAGAACAATGATAGGGCACCTCAGAGGCAGATCCCTGTCTGCGACTACTACAAAAGGCCGGGGCATCAAGCAAATATCTGTAGAAAGAGACTAGGACATTGCCTGGTCTGTGGGTCTTCCATCTACCAAGTAAAGGACTGCCCTTCGGCGGCTCATCGGACTGGAGCAACTCAACAGAAAGGTCCTCTGCCCACTCAGCAACAACAATTTGGACAGCATCAACAGAAGACTGGGCGAGCTTTTGTCCTAGCAGCAGAGGAACAAGAGCCAGAGCAGGAACCTACAGCTGATGTCATCGCAGGTTTCATTTATGTGCATTCCTATCCTGCCTTAGCTTTATTTGATTCAGGAGCATCACATAGTTTCATATCCACAAAATTCATCTCTGCACACCATATAGATATGGGCTTTAGCAAGAAGATTTGTAGAGTCATGACCGGTGGAGGACCCCTACCCATCACTGAGACCTGTAATTGCCCTATCACCATATCAGGCTACCAATTCATAGCACCTTTACTTGTGATGCCCTTACCCAATTATGATATAGTCCTAGGGATGGACTGGTTGAGTAAGCAGCATGCGCTGATAGACTGTCACAGGGGATGTGTAGTCTTCAGCCCACCTGGAGAACCGGACTTTGAAATCTCTCGAACTCCGGAGGATATGGAGTGTGTTACCTACACCTCTATCACAGAAGAATCTGGACCTCCCCATCATATCATAGCAGAATTTATGGATGTCTTCCCTGATAGTCTTCCCGGGTTACCTCCAGACCGAGACATAGAGTTCACCATTGACCTAGTCCCCGGCTCTTTCCCTATTTCTAAGGGATGCTACAGAGTCAACCCGAAGGAGGCCAAGGAGATGAAGGATCAGATCAATGAACTGAAGGCTTTGGAATTTATTCGAGACGGAGCTTCACCCTGGGGAGCACCTGTCTTGTTTGTTCCCAAGAAAGACGGAACTGTGAGGATGTGCATCGACTACCGGGCGCTGAACAATATCACAATCAAGAACAAGTACCCTTTTTCCCGGATCGATGACTTGTTTGACCAACTCAGTGGAGCCAAGGTGTTCTCGAAGATTGACCTCAGATCCGGCTATCACCAGATCAAGGTCAGGAAGGAAGACATTCCCAAGACGGCGTTCAACACCAAGTATGGACAGTTTGAATTCTTGGTCATGCCGTTTGGACTGACGAATGCTCTTGCTGTATTAATGAACCTTATGAACAAGGTTTTCCATGAATACCTAGATCAGTTTGTCGTTGTCTTCATCGATGACATTCTGATCTATTCGAAGACTGAAGAGGAGCATGAGTAGCACCTCAGAAAAGTTCTGGAAACTTTGAGGAAAGAGAAGTTATATGGTAAGCTATCCAAATGTGAATTCTTTCTAGACAAGGTGGATTTTCTTGGCTATGTTGTCACAGGAGAAGGAATTTCGGTGGATCCTAAGAAGATAGCTGCTGTGGAGAAGTGGTCTACCCCAAGCTCAGTTGCTGAAATCAGAAGTTTCTTGGGCTTGGCTGGCTATTATCGAAAGTTTGTGAAGGATTTTGCCAGAATTGCTGAACCGATGACAAAGCTTACTCGGAAGAATGAAGAGTTCATCTGGACGGAAGATTGCCAGGCTGCATTCGAGGAGCTGAAGAAGAGGCTTACCACTACACCAATCCTTGCGCTACCCGCAGGAACTGGTGGTTTCTCAATCTATAGTGATGCCTCTGGAAAAGGGCTGGGTTGCGTTCTTCAACAAAATGGGAAAGTGATTGCTTACGCATCTAGGCAATTACGGAACCATGAGAAGAACTATCCCACACATGACCTGGAGCTTGCTACAGTCATCTTTGCATTGAAGCTATGGAAGCATTATCTCTATGGAGAGAGAGTAGAAATATATACAGACTACAAAAGTCTGAAATATGTTTTCACTCAGAAAGAGCTGAACATGAGATAAAGAAGATGGCTGGAACTGATGAAAGATTTTGACATCGACCTGCAGTACCATCCGGGTAAGGCTAATGTGGTTGCTGATGCACTTAGTCGATACCCAGTGGCGATGTTCTTGACCAAGGAGCGACACTTGTTGGAGGACATAGAGAAGCTTGGTCTGGAGATTGTACTGCCTGAGGAGAAGATGAAGGAACTGGGGCGAGAAGTTGATGTACCTGGAGCTGATTCAACCATGATGCAGTTGCAATTGCGATCAAGTCTGATGGACAAAATCAAGGAGACACAATTCCAAGATGAGACGCTTTGCAAACTCAGAGATGAAGTGCTGGCAGGAACACTTGAAGGTTTCTCTATCGCCAGTGACGGAGCATTGAAGAATGGTACGAGGCTGTATGTACCATCTGGCGAATTGAGGAATGAGCTGATGCAAGAAGCGCACCAGTCACAGTATTCCATACATCCTGGAGCTAATAAGATGTATCGGAATATGCGTACCATCGTTTGGTGGTATGGAATAAAGAAGGATGTATCCAGATTTGTGGCTAGATGTTTGATTTGCCAATAAGTGAAGGCTAGCAGACAGAGACCCGCAGGACTTCTACAGCCGTTAGACATTCCGGAGTGGAAATGGGAGCATATAACAATGGACTTTGTGTCAGGATTGCCTCGATCCCAAGGAGGGAAGGACGCTATTTGGGTTATTGTAGACCGACTGACTAAGTCGGCTCACTTTATTCCCTTCATGGTTGGTTTATCCATCGAGAAGTTGGCGGCACTCTACATGCGGCATATCTACCGGATTCATGGAGTACCGGTAAGTATTGTATCTGACCGAGATACTAGATTTACCTCACATTTTTGGAAGAGTTTACATGACAGCTTGGGAACAAAACTGAAGTTCAGCACAGCCTATCATCCCCAAACTAACGGACAATCTGAGAGGACCATCCAGACGCTAGAAGATATATTGAGATCTTGCGTCTTGGAATTTGGAGGGTCTTGGGAGGACCACTTGTATTTAGTGGAATTCTCCTACAACAACAGTTACCAAGCTAGCATTGGTATGATCCCATTTGAAGCTCTTTATGGACGTCGTTGTCGTACTCCACTTGCATGGGACGACGTAGGAGAAAGAGTACTACTGGGGCCAGAGATGGTGACTGATGCAGCAGAGAAGGTGAAGGTAATCAGAGACAAGCTAAGGATCGCCCAAGACAGGCAGAGGCATTGGGCAGATAGCAGTCGTCGACCACTGGAGTTTGAAGAAGGAGATAGTGTCTTTGTGAAGATTTCTCCTACTAGAGGAACTATTCGATTTGGCAGAGCTGGAAAGCTGAGTCCCAGATATATCGGACCATTTGAAATTTTGAGTCGAATTGGTGAAGTGGCGTATCGGTTAGCTTTACCAGCTAATCTTGAGGGTGTGCACAACGTCTTCCACGTTTCGCAGCTCAGACGCTACATTCCGGATCCGAGTCACATCTTGGACCACTTGGAGCTGGAGATTGGACCGAGTCTTACAGTACCAGAGAAGCCAGTGGCAATTTTGGACAGAGGCGAGAAGAGGACCAGGACTTCAGTGACTCCCATAGTCAGAGTTATGTGGAGGCACGATTCCCCAGGCGAGTCTACCTGGGAGCGAGAAGATGAGATGCGGGAGCAATATCCGTATTTGTTTGAGACCTGAGGTAATTCCTAACCTTATTCTTTAAATTTCGAGGACAAAATTTTCTAAGGAGGGAAGGTTGTGAAACCCGTAAATTCGGTTTTGTTATTTTTGTTATTATTATTAAAATTTTGTGTTTGCTAAATTAATAATATGCCAGATTAGTATTAATAGCTAAATAGAAAATTTTTAATTTCAAAAATAAACATGGATTTTTGTTTTGGCTGACCCAGACCAGAACTTGTTCCCAAGATCCCGAACTCGTCTAGAATCCTTAATTTTTTTAGTTAATTATTAATTAGCTATTTAAATTATTTATTTAGGAAAATGATATTCCTGGATTTTAGTTTGGCCTGACCGTTCTGAACATATTCCGGACTCATCTCGATCCATTTTTGAAAATCAAACCCAAAACCGAACATATTCTAATCCTATTGTTTAAGAAAATAATTATTTAAAGAAAAACAAAATTTTCTTTTTCTTAATCTCTTTCTAAAATCTCACATTTTCTTTTGGTAGTTCTCAGAAAGGAAACCTTTCTTTTCCCATTCCTTTCTAAACGTACACCAACCCTTTCCCTTCCAAAACGCTCAGCCACCTGGAGCTGGCGATCTCCTCGACTCCCAAGCAACCGACGACTGCTCCTCTTCCGGTAACCCCCAAGACCCATCATCTATAAAAACCCCTTTCACCATTCACCAACACCCCACTCTCAAACCCATCTCATTTTCCCCAAACCCCGAAACCCCCAAGCCCCCTCTGCTTGCGCCCCTCCGCGCGGCCGAGCTCCCGCCGACCTCTCCCCGGCGGTGCCGACCCCCGGCCACCCGTTCGCCGGCCTCCAGCAGCCCCGTGCGACCCCGACGTCGGTTCCCAGCGCCCCTCTCCGGCCGACCCTTCGCCGGCAGCCTGCGCCCCGACCGAACCCGCCCGCCGCTGTTTCTGCCGTCCTCGGTAGCCCCGATCCGTGCACAGCACTGTCCCGAGTGGCCAGTCCTGCGTGTGTCTTCGGCGTTGATCGATCCCGAGTTCGGTTCCATTTCTGCGAATTTGCGTGTTCCGAGTCTGAGGCTACACTTCAGATTCCGTCATTTTTGGGTAATCTCTGATAATCATAGTAGTTCGTCCCCTGTTTTGGTCTGTGATGATATTTTGGTCCTAGAATTCCCTGGGAATTCGGTTTGCGAGGTTTTCGGATTTTTCGAAATCGGTTCGGAAATGTTCTGTGAGTTTTGGAATGATTCTTTGGTTAAGTATTCTGTTGGTTCTCTGAGTTCAGTTTGGTTTTCCGAATCTCGGAAGAATTACTGTAGATATTTTCGGGTTCAATATTATTTTTCTGGTTATTATTATTATATTTTGGTTGGATCGGTGTTCCCTGGTTTGGAACAGTCATCGATGTTTGGATTGGCAATTTTCCCAGTTTTTGGGTTATCCCGAAAATAGAGGGAATGCTGCCGAAATTTCTATAAAATTTAATTATATAGTTTTAAAATGATTTTCAGAAAATACAAAATAACCTTATTGGTCAATGGGCCCTGGCTAAGTGCAAAAGAAACCGGTTTCGCCCGGACGTTGAGGCATTAGCTATTTTTGAAGAATGGACCAATATCTGAGACTCCTAAAATAAATTCAATTTCAATTTAAAATTATTAATTTATTATTAAGTTTAATTTTAGGATTTTTTGAGACTAACACTGTCTTTTCTTATTTAAATTCATGTATTTCGTTTGTAAGGGCATAAGCCTATTCTGGCTGTGAGATTGTAATAGCTTAGGTTTTTATTTTATTTTTCTTTTATTTTCTAGATGATTTTGATCGTGGGATCGTAGAAATAAAAATGATAATTATTTATTATATTTTAAAAAGATTATAATAATAAATGTTTTGTCACTTAGCAATTAAGTTGTAAATTTAAAATAAAAATTCATGTATTTCTCATTAAAAAGGAAAATCTTAGTTTTATATTTATATAATTATAAAATACCAAGTTTTTTTCCAAATAAATCGATAAATACAATTTTTCTCGAAATTAAATGTAAATTGATGTTTCTTAATTTCAACGCATTAATAAATAAGCGTTTTGCTTGTGTTAGCTAAATCAAGACTAAAAATTGACTAGGACGTAACTAGATATTACAACTAGTATAGCATCTTGGCAACTTTAGTTTTCTGAGACAAGTTTCCTAATGTAGGATCTCAAGGAAGAATCTGAATTTCCAATCCAACGTATCGACCCATCCAGTCAAATTATTTTGAGGCAAGTACAGTTTTGTGGTAGATTACAATTAGTTAATAATTGTTTTAATGCAATTTTAAATCACGATACAACACGAAACTCTTTTGAGAGCATTGACTGTAACTACTGTAACATTATTTATTTCAAATTGTTTAAAAGTGCATAATTCCATTATTAATTTCAATTGTTAAAATATCATGAATTTGTACTTTGCTCCCTCCTGACTGGAGATTATATTTTTAGGTCCTGTTGAGGATGCAGAGCTACTGATTAGTAGCTATTATGACCCTAAGCTATACCCTGCTGTGCTTCCTGAGGATGGATTACTGGATGAGGATGTTGCTTTTATTTAGATGTTATTTTTCAGTTTGATAGTCTTGTTTAAAAACAATGTTAATTCAGTTGGTGGTTTATGTTTGTACTTTGTACTGGACATGTTTTAAGTTTTAATTTATCGAATAATAAAAGTTGTGGCAAATTAGATTGAGTTGTTGATTACCTGCTTATGGAGATACAGCTTACTGCCGCCGCCTCAACAGCGGTGCAGGCTGGGCATGATCCGATTCGACCCAAGTAATTGGGACTGGGTCGTGACAGTATTTTACCAAACATTTAGTGGGCATGGTAGCATTCCTCGTCGTGTGTGATGGGTTGAAAAGGTATCTCCTTAGTACTTTGCGTGGGTCACTGCGATACTAAGGTATGATGCATTCCTCATCATGCTTCGATGGGTTGAAGAGGTAACCATTCTTGCTGGATGAAAACAAACTCCAATCTGAGCCTTTATTTTCACATATAATTTTGCCTCGTATATTGGACATTTTGGCCGTTTTGGGCTGCAGTCAACATATGTATGCCTGGATAATGTGTGCCTGGACAATCTCCAACCTGCAGTTAACTTTTATGCACGGTTTTAAATTCCCTTCCCCACTTCACCCGGAATAAGTAATCCAGGCCCAACATTCATTTTGCCTACTCGATCAGCAAAAAAATTCTCCAGAAACCCCAACAAAATTCACTACATGATTCATATCTGCCAGAAAAACATATAGATCTACAAGATCTGAACCGACAACGAACGAACATATATTTTTCCTACTCGATCAGCAAAGTCGTCCTCCGTCCATATGAACTGCCTGGACGTTTTGCTTCATTACTGGACGTTTTGATTCAACGTCCAATTTGGCTCCTGTCTTTTGCCTGGACGTTATGTGTTGGACTTGCGTGATTCATTTATGAGCTTGTGATGAGGCTATATCCAGCCAAAATTGTGTACTTTGTTCCAGCAGGGCTGCCACAAACCAACTTTTCTATTTTGGCAGTGATGATGTGTTTGGGAATAGCATTATTGCTCATGTCCTTACTATACAATCTGAGCCAAAAAAATTTCTTCGTATTCTTCTTGCATTTCCTGGTTTATTACATTATTATCTGTGTATCAGGTTATTTGTTCAGTCGGTTGAACTTCTTATTTTCATACTTCATTCTCATGTATCAAGTTATTACTTGTGTATCAGGTTACTATTTGTGTATCAGGTTATTATTTGTGTATCGTGTCCTAAATTTACACTCTGTTTGCACTGGTCTTTGCCTGGACGTTATGTGTTGGTCTTGCGTGATTCCTTATGAGCCTGTGATGAGGCTATATGCAGCCAAAATTGTGTATTTTGTTCCAGCAGAGCTGCCACAAATCAACTTTTCTATTTTGGCAGTGATGACGTGTTTGGGAATAACATTATTGCCCATGTCCTTACTATACAATCTGAGGCAAAATTTTTTCTTAGTATTCTTGTTGCATTTCTTGGTTTATTACATTATTATCTGTGTATCAGGTTTTCGTTTGAGTGTGTTTTGATGTACCATTCTTGGTTTATTACATTCTTGTTTGGGAATAGCATTATTTTGGCAGGGATGATGTATTTTGCTCCTGCTATTGCCTGGACATTTTGCTCTCAGTTTTGCCTGGACGTTTTGCTTCATTATTGGACATTTTGCTTCACGTCCAATTTGGCCTGTGCGCTCATGTTTGTCTTCAACTCTCAGTTCATTATTTTGGCCTGGGCATTTTTCGCTCGGCATACATGTTTCATGTCTAATTTTGGTACCACTTTTATGAAAATTTCCTGCAAAAGAGAGGCAGGTAAGATCACCATATTCATAATGTGGTCATCCTATCAACTTCCATGTTGGTTAGCCAAACAATGGAATTGGAAAAATCTCTCTTTCTATGTCAAATACCGGTGTGTTACCAAACAATAGAAGTGGAACAAATACACTTTCCAAATCAACTTCATGGGTCAGCCAAACATATTTTTGGGATTTCAAAATTCAGGAACTCAACTCAGTTCACCTGAATTGTATTTTACTTTCCACTATCAACCCACTTCAAGGTTACCAAACAGGCCCTTGGTGTCAAAAAGTAGAATTCTCAATTAGAAGGTTAACAATCAACCTTTGTCGTATCCAATGGCTGACTGCTTACATGGGCAGATACAGTAATGAATAAGTGGGGTCAACTAATTCTATTTAAAAAATATTTTTCTTTCCTGATACTCACGTGCTGATCCCAGTCATCATTGGAAAAACCCACAATTTTTTTGGCGGATATTCAAGTCATCTTATTTATTGTAAGACATGTGAATATTTGATATTGATCCGCACTATTAAATTATTTTTTTATATTTGATATTGATCCGCTCTCTTAAATTCCTGCTTTAATTAGTCCTTGTCTGTTCGTGCCTATTTGACACCTAAGGGTTGTGAAAAGACAAAAAATGATATACTGTAGATACGACACTATAAATAATTAGAATTTTAAAGGACATTGTGTATAAGTTATAAAAAAAGAAGGTAAAAAGGTAACTATAAAAATACATATTGAGCCTAAAAAAAATTAAACTTGAGAGCTCTTGGTTAAAACCTCATTTAATTTAACAACTAGACAACCATTCTATTACAATTTTATGTTAAGTAAGTAACTTTGATAAGAATACAATATAGCATAAAACCTAAAACTCAAGCCCCCAGCGCCCCCCCCCCCCCCCCCCCCCCCCCCCACCCCACCCCACCCCACCCCAATGGTGGGTCTGCACCTGTAAGCACTCCAGAGGAGTTGTTTTTTTTTTTTTTTTTTTTTCCTTCTCTTACCACACTAGACAACCCATCTACGACTCTAATTTCATGTCCCAAAATCCAATTTTGAGACCAAATTTTTTTTTTTCTTCCAAACATTGTTGAACATTCTTGTCATTTCTTCGTTAGTCCTCCACATCAATTCCTGAAAATTACAATTTTTTTTATATGCAAGGATAATTAATATCTATTTTCAATTATTTTAATTTTATATTGTTACTAGGTTTTTTCCCCTCCCAATTAAAAATGTAATCAGAAATGAGACCATGATCTATATCTATAATTTCCAAATAATATATAAGTAATCCGGACATAGATACTTATATAAAATTGGCTTTGCGAATTTTGGTTGGGACAAAGAATATATGCGTACGTGGACACGTGGACGGCGAAGCTCTGTGCTCCCGGGCCACAACCACAGCAGATCCTGCTGTCGGCCACCTAACTCGCCACGTCACTTCTCACTGGTTGGTGCCAATCATTGACCGCACAAAGAAAGATAAGAAGCTCGATCCTTCTCGTACGGTCGCTCTGACACATACGTCACGCAGGACCACTGCATGGAGATTGAATTACAACATTACCATCACTATTAGGTTAAATTTTACTTTCATTTTGACAGTTTGGTGACCAGTGATTGACTTTTGAGATTTGTCTTTAGACGTAGAATTCTACTTGGAATGGTCCAATGGAATCAAGAGATAGATTAGAGTAGCCTCTTAATGAAACTCTAGGCCAAATTTAATTATCCTTTACTAGGTCACTTGCATGCATATACGTTATGAAGTTTGTGTGGTCAAACTACATTCTCCATTATAGTTAAACTAGTAAAAGTACGTACTTTGCACGTATAATAACGTATAATAAGAATATTATTCAATTATAGTCAAATACTTCTTCTAACTCATATTGTCAAGGTGTGAGGTATTTTTCTTATTTGGTTGATTTCGATTTTCCATGTTCACAAATTTAAACTTTTTAACGTTTTTTTTTACACAATTTAACTTTTTAAAATAAAATAAAATGGACCATGATATATATACGGCTTAGACGGCTCAAAAGTGAGTCATTTTGAAGCTATTGGAGTGGGTGGAGTTCCCAACCTATGTGGAGAATATCCCGGAGTGCGACGAGCACCATCCGTGTATCGGAGAAGCTCGGGGAGTGCATGGATCCTATTTTAGAACATATGTGGTAAAGAAATATATGATTGGATTTCGATATTTACTTTGATCATATATTTATGATTGGACCCTTCATATAGTAGCTTTCCATATAATTGGGCTTCCAACTATGGCAAGCCAATTATGATTAGATTTCCATTAAATATATGATTGATGCATATTAGAAGTTTCTATATATATTGGTCTTCCATGTACAGATTACCAAGGGCTTATAAAAGGGTGATGCATGCTACTTGAAAACTTATCTCAAAACAAGAGTGCTTTACAATCTTTGTGAGAGAGAGAGAGAGAGGATTAAGGACTATTGTGAAGGAGAGATTGCTTCAAATAATTTTTCGGATCTCTTGTTCTTCGGAGTTCGCAATCAAATTTTTTCTTCTTTCAAGTGAATTGTGGTGATCCGTGTTGGATCGGGAGGAGCTTGTAGAGGGTGTATTCTCTTTATTCCATTAGTGGAGGTTCTTCAGGGTTGAACTCCGATCGTCCCGTGGTTTTTTTCGTAAGGGTTTTTCACGTCAAAATTTTTGTGTGTCTGCGATTGTGTTTGGCATTTTTTGGTTTGTGTGCTTTTGCTCGGTTCTTTCGCAGGACTTTCTGGTTTGGGAGAACGGTTTCCGTCCTTCGTTCCCAACAGAGTGGTATCAGAGTTTTGGGCTCAAAGAAGTGTCAGGAGTTGACAGTCAAACCAGAAAGCAGAGATGGACGCAAAGCCGGTGCACATGGTGAACCTGAACGGTACCAACTACCATTATTGGCAGAGCAAGATGAAGGATTTGCTGTTCATCAAGAAGCTGCATCTTCCAGTATTTGCATCCGAGAAGTCTAGTAACAAATCCGATGAGGACTGAAACTTCGAGCATATACAGGTATGTGGGTACATGCGGTAGTTCATTGACGATAACGTGTACAACCACGTTGCCAATATTGAGCATGCGAAGGAATTATGGGAGAAGCTGGAATCTTTGTACTCGAAAAAGATCGGGGTAAACAAACTGTTCATGATCCGGATGATGATGGGTCTGCGGTACAATGATGGTACATCCATTGTGGATCACTTGAGTGAGTTCCAGGGCATGGTGGACCAGCTTTCCTCGATGGGAGTCAAGTTCGACGTCGAGGTTCAAGGACTTTGGTTGCTATGTACATTGCCAGACTCGTGGGAGACCGTACGAGTATCTATGATCGCTTCTGATCCGGAAGGTGTGGTCAGTCTGGAGTTTGTCAAGAGCGGGGTACTGAATGAAGAGATGCGGAGACGTTCTCAGGGCACTTCATCCACATTCCATCACTCAGAGGTACTAGTTTCAGAGAGCCACGGAAGGGGCAAAAACAGGAATCCAGGTAGTGGCAGAGACAAGAGCAGAGGAAAGTCCAAGGGTCTGTACGAAGACTCGAAGTGTTACCATTGTAGCAAGAAGGGCCACATCAAGCGTAACTGTTTTGCTTGGAAGAGAGAGAAGAAGGGTGACAAGGGAAAGCAAGATGAGAACACTATAGCGGCGGCCTCGATACATGGAGGTGATGTGATCGTCGTAGGTGATGAGGTTATCACAAACCTCACCTGCGATGACAATTCTTGGCTGGTGGACTCAGGGGCTTCTACACATGGTATCTCATAACAGGGCACTATTTTTTACTTACACGACAGGCAACTGTGGAGTATTGAAGATGGGCAATGGAGATGTGTCGAAGGCGGTTGCCATTGGAGATGTGCATTTGAGGACGAAGACGGGTGCAGTTCTCGTTCTTAAAGATGTTCGTTATGTCCCTGATATCCATTTTAACCTGGTGTCAATTGAAAGGTTGGATGACGAGGGATTCTTCAGTCTCTTCGGGAATAGTCGGTAGAAGCTTTCCAGAGGTTCGATGGTGATTGCCAGAGGAAGCAAGAAGTCTGGCCTCTACTATATGGAGGGGAGCGTACAGGGGGCACAAGAGGTGAACACAGTCAGTGATGCATCTACCGAGTTGTGGCACATGCGGCTCGGCCATATCAGTGAGAAGGAAATGAGCTACTTGGTAAAAATAGGAAGGTGATTCTAGGGCTCAAGTCTACAAAGTTGGAAAAATACACGTATTGCTTAGCTGGAAAGCAAAATAGGGTGTCTTTCCAAAGTCACCCATGTTCAAGGAACCCGGCGTTGCTCGAGTTGATTCACTCGGATATCTGCGGTCCTATGAGGGTAAAATCTATTGGTGTTGCTTCTTACTTTGTAACTTTTATTGATGACTATTCCAGGAAAGTTTGGGTCTATGCCTTAAAGACCAAGGATCAGGTGCTGCCCACTTTCAAAGAGTTTCAGGCCTCTGTTGAAAGAGAGACTGACAAAAAGTTATTTTATGTTCGGTCCGACAATGACGGTAAATACATTGGTCCCTTTGATGCGTATTGCAGAGACCAAGAGATACGACACCAGAAGACTCCGTCCAAGACACGTCAGCTCAATGGTGTAGCGGAGCGCATGAATAGGACACTGATGGAGAGGGTGCGGTGTTTGCTGTCAGAAGCAAATTTGCCCGACAATTATTGGGGTGAGGCTCTTATCATAGCTACTTATGTTATTAATTTATCTTCTAGTGCTCCTTTGCAGGGTGATGTGCCTGACAAATTATGGTTCGACAAAGTTCCGTCATACAATCACCTGCGAGTGTTTGGTTGTAAGGCCTTCGTACATGTAACAAGGACACGAGGTCTAAACTTAAACCGAAGACGAGGCGATGCGTCTTTGTCGGCTAAGATCAGAATAATTTTGGCTATAGACTCTACGATCCAGTGTGAAGAAAGCTCTACAAAAGCAGGGACATGGTATCCGTCGAGTATCAGACCATGACCAACACTCAGGATTCCGAGATGCCTTCTGAGGCTGAGGAATTGCCTGAGTTAGAGTTATTTCGCTTCGAGCAGTTTCTAGAGGACATCGCAAAGGATCCAGTTATGGGGGAGCCAGTACATGGAGTTGCTCCAAACCTTGATCATCAGCCTACTGATGGTGGTCAGGGTGTCCCTCAGGAGGATGAGCATGCCGGAGCGGCAGTTCCTGAAGGGGAGGGGACTGTTGGTATACAGTTAGCACCAGTGGCTCCACTGAAAAGGAGCGACAGAGATCGTTGACCATCTACGAGATACTCACTGGGTGAGTATGTGCTACTGACTGACGGGGGAGAGCCCGAAAGATTTGTAGAGGCTATGGAAGACGAACACAGACAGGAGTGGATGCAGGATATACAGAAGGAGATGAGTTCCTTACACGCCAATTCCACTTATGAGCTGGTACGATTGCCAAATGGAAAGAAGGATTTGAAGAATCAATGGATGTTTAGAGTGAAGCAGACGGATGATGCTACTCGCCCTCGATACAAAGCGAGACTGGTAGTTAAAGGCTACGGTCAGCAGAAAGGCGTGGATTATGATGAGATCTTTTTGCCAGTCGTCAAATAGTCGTCTATTCGGGTGGTGTTAGCATTGACAGCCAGTTTCGACTTGGAGGTCGAGCAGATAAACGTGAAGACGACATTCCTCTATGGTGATGTTGAGGAGGAGTTATACGTACATGGAACAGCCAGAGGGATTCTGTGAGAAGGGCAAGTCACATTTGGTCTGCCGGTTGAGGAAGAGCTTGTGTGGTCTGAGGCTGGCTTCGAGGCAGTGGTACATAAAGTTTGAGTCATTTATGGGGGAGCATGGTTATGCACAGACGACGTCGAACCATTATGTATTTGTGAGGTACTTTACTGACGATGATTTCATCATTTTATTGCTCTATGTTGATGACTTGCTATTAGTGGATCGGAATGCCCCTAGGATAGTGGAGTTGAAGCACCAACTGGACGCAGCCTTCTCTATGAAAGATTTGGGTACAGCAAAGACTATTCTTGGGATGGAGATCAGCCGAGAGAGATAGTCCAAGCTGCTACACTTGTCCCAAAAGAAGTACATTCACCGGGTACTTCAGCATTTCGGGATGGACGGGTCGAAGAAATTGAGTTGTCCCCTTGCAGCTCACTTTAAGTTCATTGAGGAGCAGTATCCATCTACCGAGGACGAAAAAAAGATATGAAGCGGGTTCCATATGCCTCAACTGTGGGAAGCCTTATCTATGCTATGATGTGTACGAGGCCAGACATCGCTCATGCAGTTGGCACAGTTAGCAGGTACCTTTCAAATCCTGGAAGGGTACATTGGAGTATGGTCGAGTGGATTCTACGATACCTTCAGGGCACTGCTGATTGAAGGCTTTCTTTTGGTGGTGATGAGCCGAAGCTGGTTGGGTATACCGACGCTGATATGGCTGGAGATGTAGACACGAGGCGATCGACTTCGGGCTATGTGATGATGTTTGCTGGAGGAGCAGTATCGTGGCAGTCGCGGTTGCAGAAGTGTGTTACCTTGTCTACGACAGAGGTAGAGTATATTACGGCGACGGAGGCTTACAAGGAGTTGCTGTGGATGAAAAAGCTGTTGCAGGAAATGGTGCTGAAACAAGAGTAGTATACTTTGCTTTGCGACAGTCAGAGTTCTATTCACCTTGTGAAGAATCAGACCTTTCATAGCCGGTCCAAGCACATCGAGACTCGGTATCATTGGATACGGGATGTGGTTGACAAGAAGGATGCAGAGCTTGAGAAGGTTCATACAGATGATAACAGAGTTGATATGTTCACCAAGATTCTATCAAAGGAAAAGTTTGAGTCTGCAGGCAGATCGTCGGGATGACGACCTCCTCTATATAGTCGTGAAGGGGGAGAAATATTGGAGTGGGTGGTGTTTCCAACCTATGTGGAGAATACCCCGGAGTGCGACGAGCGCCATCCGTGTGTCGGAGAAGCTCGGGGAGTGCATGGATCCTATTTTGGAACATATATGGTAAGGAAATATATGATTGTATTTCCATATTTACTTTGATCATATATTTATGATTGGACCCTTCATATAATAGCTTTCCATATAATTGAGCTTCCAACTATGGCAAGCCAATTATGATTGGATTTTTATTAAATATATGATTGATGCATATTGGAAGTTTCCATATATATTGGCCTTCCATGTATAGATTACCAAGGGCTTATAAAATGGTGATGCATGATACTTGAAAACTTATCTCAAAACAAGAGTGCTTTACAATCTTTGTGAGAGAGAGAGAGAGAGAGGATTAAGGACTATTATGAAGGAGAGATTGCTTCAAATAATTTTTCGGATCTCTTGTTCTTCGGAGTCCGCAATCAAAATTTTTCTTCTTTCAAGTGAGTTGTGGTGATCCGTGTTGGATCGGAAGGAGCTTGTAGGGTGTATTCTCTTTATTCCATTAGTGGAGGTTCTTCAGGGTTGGACTCCGATCGTTTCGTGATTTTTTCTGTAAGGGTTTTTTACGTCAAAAAATCTTTGTGTCTGCGATTGTGTTTGGCTTTTTTTGGTTTGTGTGCTTTGCTCAGTTCTCTCGCAGGACTTCATGGTTTGGGAGAACGGTTTTCGTGCTTCGTTCCCAACAGAAGCCTCATTGTATAGTAGAAGATTTGGTGTTAGCAATTAATCTATTTTTTATTTCTTTATTAAACGATTTCTGTTAGACTTTCTATCAAAAGATTTGAAATTGTGGTTTTAGAATCCATATGCAGGTGCAAACATAAGGAAAGATCGAAGGATAAGATGGAAGGAAATGTATAAATTTTCTAAACAAACAAATTATTGTTCCTTAAGTTTACAAATATATAGAACAAACTAATCACTAGTTAAAGAAAATTAAAGAAATTATTTTAACATACATGTTTGGGCTAGTTTAGATTGTAGGCTTTTATTATGTTTGCTCAAATACCCGTTTTTAGAATGTTCGTTTGGACTAAGATTTACGAAAACGTCCATTTAAGTTTGAAGCTAATGACATGTTTAAAGAAACATACATCCAGAATAGAACATGTTTGGCTCACTTCTTGTGTTTGATAATCAGAATTTAAAATGAAATGTAATTGTAGTCCAAACTAGCACTACTTAACCACTAAAATAATTATTCGCTTATTTACAACTAAATATCTTGAATCATCGTATTAGTTGGCAACTAAATTTTATGAACTTTTTATTACCAACAAAATATCTTAAAGTATCAGAGGCCATTATAAAGAACAAAAATATTGCAAATTTACAAAATAAAACAAAAATTCTAAACCTAGCTCTTTGCCGCTAGCCACCCCCATTATATGTCATCTTTTAGTTTAGTTTTTTCTTTTTTGGCAAAAAGAATAAAGTAATTACCAAATTTAGGAGCAAGATAGCCCAAAATAACAAATGCACTTAGATTAACGACATATATGACCATCTATTAATAATTTGATAACAAATCCATATTTAAATGAATTTAGTTGCTAATGAATCTTTTTGAATATTCAATTGTAAGAATGTGATAGTTATAAAAAAATCATCATTCTTCCTAACCCGAACCCTACGTCTTACTGATGCCTCCCTGGCATTGTCCCCCATCCAGGGCCAGGAGGGTTGGGTTACCCTTGTTTGAGTTAATTTTAATTGTCCCTTTGATCCTTATTGATAGTTGGTGTCACGACCCGCATCCAATATTTGGGCATGAGCCGTGGGTACGTCCAGCCTACGTCGTAGTATCGGCGGTAGAACGCTGTCTAGTCATCTCCACAATTTATCAAATACAATCACGCAATTTATAGATTTCCACAAAAGACCAAATTCGTATATCAGTCCACAATAATAAATTATATATACAATGACCATGATGAGAGAAACAAACTAATAGCTGAAGAGAGATCACAAAGTGTAGAGACCAAAATATGGTAGATAAATAATCTCAAGATAACCAAAATGTACCAAAAGGATGTCCACTACTCAACTCTCATAATCCACAATCAAAAGTGAAGTACAATAAATAAAAGAGTTTCTGCAAGCAACTCATGCTCTATAGAATAATATCTAGAAAAAAGTCTCCTGCGGAGGGTAGCCCCGCATCCAAGTCCTCCTGCATGCTCAGATCAGGGTCCACCGTCTGCTCATAATAAGTGGTACAGAACTCCTCTAACTCATCACCTAAAATGTTGGTTTTCCAGTCAGGAATGGAACAAGTACACATATGACCACTACCCGAGCTCCAACAGAATCATAAACATGTATGTAACATATGAGCATGAAACTAGAAAGTAACTAGCATCATGGTATAATGGAAAAAGACATGTAAACTCTATCAGTAAGAAATATCTACTAGAAAACGAATATGTAGATCATGGTGACATGGCAAGTGGCAAAGCAAGAGGAAATGACTGGAATAAAACTATCTACGTGTGTTGAAATATCCTGTTCGACGTGTGAACGGCTAAGGGGTAAATACGGCACCCTGCACATGTTGTGTGCAGCTGCTATTATTCACGAATAGACATCATGGAATAGAATGGGTAGTTCACACGTCTACTAAGATATTTTCCCGCCCAGCTAGTACTCATGGAATTAATTACAGTGGGGAAAATATGTAAAGGATAGTCGAAATGTACTATAATTCCATGAAACTAGTATTCGTGTGACGATCGTGTCAACAAGCAGCAAGACATATGTGTAACATGTAAAAAAAACTATCAGAGACAGTAACAATCAGTATATGTACTTGCCTGAGGTCCTGAGCTGCAGATACGGGTCAGACTCCGTATCGAGATCCAAGTAACCTGTTTGATAATTTATAGTGGGATCAATATACAATTTTAAGAGTACATCAAGCCTATCTATTGTTGTTTAGGTTTCTAGGTCAAAACTACCCTATTTGATTTCTTAGTCGATTCTATACCAATTACCTATTTTGGTTTTAGTTCATCTTCAAGGCTGGGTCCCTTCTTAATATTTTGGGTCTATTCTAAATGGTGAAGCTTCTATTTGTACTGTACTTAGCTAATATAGATATGAATTAACATGGTATCTCACTATGAATTATTCCCATATTCAACCCTTTACCCTTCCTTATATTACAACTCTGACTACATAGCTAATATTGTGTACTGCTAGGTTTGCTTGTATTCTAGTGTTACCTACCCCATGCTGCTACTATTTAGCATAATCTTACCTGCACCCCAACAAACTTTATTGCTGGCATAAACACAAACAAAGCATACCAATAAAATTTCCTCTTGTGTGAGTCCCCCTTACCAAGTCTCTCGTGCCTTAGTTGCACATGTGTTGTGCACTGGACTGCTCTAAAATGGCCTAAGGCATGCTCTATCTGTCTGCATCCTCTACACAGGGGATTTTCCACTGCTGCAGGTATTTGTCTACACTCAAACCCTCTCCGTGGCACATGCATATGTATCTTTGATGACTAAAAATCAAGGACTGAACACTAATGTATCAACAAGGGAAATTGAGCATCAGAACCTTTACTCTAACTGAAACATCTAATGATCCTCATATCACCTATAAATATATTCCCTCTAAAGCTAGCTATCAAGATTACTTCACACACACATACTGTCCATAGGCCTATAACATAATTTGAACATTAAACTTATACTAAAAGGGACAGGACAGAACTGAAAGGATAACAAAGACAAAAGTCAAGGGAAAAAACATGATCTGTGCACTCATTCTTGACTGTACTAAGAATGCTACTGGAAGTTAACATGGTCTGGGCATATCTTGGTCTGCACATAGCCTTGCCTGCATAAGGTGGAAGTGCAGAACAAGGAAATATGGTTTAGGGGGTTTCTGGTCTACATTTGGAGGATAGAACAAAATGATAATTGCTAATATATATAGTACAAGGTTTGTAACACAAAGATATGTACATAGCTTACACCCCCCTTTTTACCTTCCTGCAACATTAGAAAGAATCCCTCCTCTCTCTTAGACTAACACCCTGTCCTTATAGGCAAAACCCCCAAGCCTCTCCATCTCGCACTTCCTAGACTTCACACCCTTACAAAAATTCTATATCACACATATACTGGCCATGATTTTTGAATACTCTTTACTATCTCACTCGTTAGGCACACACTCACTTGCCTAACCCTCAACTTCAACTGATACATACATAACCAACTACAATGATACATACCTATTCGGCAAACAATGGATTTTAAGTCTAAAGTGAACTAAAACATGACTGAACCTAGATTTAGTGGACACGTAGCATGTGGGCAGATCTGTACATACAAGTATAGATGGTATAACCAAACAAAATAAGGAATAACTGAGCCAAAGAACATATTAACATAGACAATGGATGTATGTGAAGTATTGACCCTATATATGAACTAACTCAAGGAATGAGGACATCTAATGAAAGTAGGGGACTGAAACGTATGTGGATAATCTGGGGACTGAACGAGGTGGACAGATGGCTAATTGGTTGAACCTACTAGAAGTAAAACGAAAGCATAAATTGACTTCTATAAGATAAAATAAATATGAATACTTCTTTCCAAGGTAACAGTAGTGAAGGACTCAATCAAGACAACCATAGCCATAACCAGGTTTCCTTATCCCGACTGCAAATGTCACGGATGACAGGTTTGCAATCCACTCCCAGGAATACCATATTTGTAATCCACACTTACTAACTACCATGCTCTAAATCACAAGCATCTATATCCTATATTCATATTATTCTGGTATCACCCTGGTTATGTTTGCCTTTGGGTCAGAAGTCAGCATTAAGCTCACTCCTCATGGATAGTAGTTGATCTCGTAAATTTCTCTGTATGCACTGATGTTATCTAGGAATTCAGAGTGCTTCAAAAGTAAGTTAATTTTGGGCCTTTAACAGATCCTTAAAGCAATTATCCTAAGTACCCCTAGAAGAGGCTTTCTTTTACATGCCTAAAAGAACTTGGCCATAATTATAAAATTAAAGGATGACAATAATAACTAAAACACATACACACACATAGAAGAGACTCTTCTACATGCCCTAAACAACTTGGTCACCATTTCTCTCCCTTTACATGAACAATCAGGTTTTGACCAGGCTCGTTATTGTGGATGTTTCTTCAGTGTCTTCACAAAAACTGAATTCGAGCATGTAACAACTTAAACGGAATGGAATCAAAACGATCCAGAACAAGACCAAGAGCCCATGTTCTGTCTTCCTAATGTTCTGGGGAAACAACAAACACCGAGTCATTTCTACAGGTTCTTGGTGTACTCGAGATGCTATTCGTATAGATATAACCATCCTAACTCAATTACCCAACTCCCAACATATGAGACAGCCTCGGGTTGAAATTTTGCATCGATTATGCACTTCGATTATCCCCAGGGCACCTAGAACAGAGATTACCCTCTCTATTAAACTTCTTTTAGGCATATGTTTCGAGTACCTACTGTATACAATATGAAACTGAAAGTTGGAGTCAGATTGCACTTACTGGGTGGGTTTGCCTGTGCTCGAATGCTTCTTCGATCCTCGTTGTTGATCCTTGCGGTGGGGAACAGTTTCTTCAGGTTTCGTAGAGGAGGGGTCGGCCACTGCTAGATGTTTATATAGGCTTGGGTTTCGATTCGGGTTCAGATAGGATTCCTAGTTTTAGATAGAATTTCCTCTATCCAAATCGAGTTTGGATGGAGAGGGATCTATTTTAAATAGATTAAATCCTTATCATGGGAGTTTGGTTAAGCATTGAGAAGAGGGGGTCAACCAAAATTTAAATTAGGATTTTAAGTTAACAGCCATATTCAGATTCAAATCTGAATTTGTATTAAGGCCCCTGGCAATTTTAAGTTTGCAAAAACTCATTGCTCAGTGCTTTATTCAATCCATAAATAGTTGTAATATAGGTATGAGTCATTTAACTAAAAGAAGCTCGTAAGCCATACATTAAAAATACATGTATAGTTTATTATTAAGGGTGATAAGTTAACAACAGTAACAAAATATAAAAAAAAATGAAATTTCTTGATCCAGGGGATCACAGTTGGTCCAGGGGGTCACCCGCGATCCCAACTTATTGCGAGTCAGGCTAGGCCTGAAGGATTTCCCTAAGCATAGGGTGGTTGTCCAAGTCCAAAGTCTTATCGGACTTACCCCTGGGCCAGTCCTTCCCCCTATCCCCTAGCTGACACATTATTGTTTCTCCCCTTCGAGTCATCCGATCCCCTTGACTAGACAATGTTGCACTCGAAGCAACCCTTCTGGATACAACAATGAAATTGGTGACAAGTAGGAGGGATTGACTGACGTACCAGGGTGAGAATCGGGAAGAATACGAGTTAGGGGAAGAAAGAAGAAAATAAACTTTTAGCATTAGTTTTTATTAGGATAATAAATATCGAATAAATTTGAATAGAATTATTATTTCTTATCATCTTTTGTGTTTGTCAATAGCATAAACTATTAAAAATTTGATAACTATTTAAGCAAAAGAAGAAGAAAAGTTTATGACACATACTTGCCAACAAAAATAGTTATGATATTGAAGTAAATTTTATTGCCTTATTATGAGGAAAAAAATGAAGGTTTGCTGATGTTAAGGTTCTATACTCCAAATAATATAAATCAGTGTGTTCTGATGGATATTAGAATCCGATAAAACTCTACTAGTTACTCTAAACCACCCTCCAATTTTGTTAGATTTTTTTGGAAATAAAATTTAAGGTAATTTTTAAAGGCATAGCCCCTATTGTTAGGGTAGCACTCGATGTGGTCTATCATAGATTTTATTTGTTAGGGACTATCAAATTTTTTTATTGAGGGCAACACATTATATCTCTCTAAACACAAAATCTCACTGTTCCTCTTCTTCCAGCTTTCTCCCCAATTCACTTCTTCCTCCTCTTCTAACCCTTGAAGATGGCAGTCACCCCCACTATCCTAGATAGGGCTATTATAGTCATTTACATTATTTTATTTATTAAATATTTATTTAAGTTATTTATTATGAACATAGAGCTAGTGTGTTCACCTTATTAGTTAAATAAGTATATATATATATATATATATATATATATATATATATATATATATATATATATATATATATATATATATATATATATATGCAAATGAGTTTTATTTATATAACTTTTAAATAGATTTAATATATATGGGATACAAAATATTTATTTTTATTTAGTAATAATTCAGATTTTATTGGGAATTATTTCATTATATATATATAATATTAATAAAAAAAGGAAAAAATATATATTTTAAATAGAAATATTTATAAAGTGTGTGTAGCTAATAGTTTTTATATAAATATATGTGTATATGTGTGTGTGTGTATATATATATATATATATATATATATATATATATATATATATATATATATATATATATATATATATATGGATGTATGTATACATATACATACATCCATATATATATATATATATATATATATATATATATATATATATATATATATATATATATATATATATATGGATGTACGTATATGTATATATATGTATTTGAGGGTGTATATACATATGTATTGTAGTGCCCCGTCCCTACATCGTGCCCCGTTCTCCGTCCACGGGGTGCGCGAGAAAGGAACACTGTCGCTATCGATTCGGTCGGGACCGATAGGTCGGGATCGATCGAGTCGATCGAACGGGAACGGTTAAATTAAGATCCATTCCCCGTTATGGAAAGGTTTCTTCGGAACCAAAGTCCCATATTCAGCGGGTTGCGCCTCAAGGATTGACTCTGCGGCTGAGTCGGGAGAGACCTCCCGTTGCTCTTCTTTTCATGCCGCTTGCGTTGGTTTTGGCTTTGTTTTCTGAATACGTTTTCGTGAATGTTTTCGATGGTTTTCATGGCTAGCATTTTGAACTCGCATTTCCTATCGAACTTCTTGAATAATACAGTGTTCTTATCGGTTTCTTGTGAGATTTCAGGTAATCGCGTAGGCGACGTCTAGCGCGACCAACAAGTTCTCTCGCCTGAAGTAAACTCAAGATGAGTGGCTGACACTTCTCTTTTCGATCCCCTTCTTAGGTAAATTGATAGTGTTGTTGCGAATGAAAGAATGAATGTAAGGGCACGGACACGGTAAAATGATCAAGTTTTCAAAGAGAACGTAGGCTATACCTTAATAACTAAATAATGTCTTAACTCGGTCATTGGACAACTTGTCGACAAGAAGTTTCCTCTAGCGACATCTCGGGGCCACGGGACCGACTCGGCCTAGGAGGAAACACGGTATAGCTGTACTGGTTGATAGCACGGGTTAAGCGGAGACTTGCAGCGGGGATCGCTACTTGCGCTGCAAGGGCCCCGGCTAACAAAGCTATAGTCCAGGATGGCTTGTGATGTCAGTGACCAAACACACGTAATATTACACTTGGCATAAAAAAAATGATAACAATTGACAGGAAAGAACATGGTAAGTTTCATAAGGCGCGACGCGGTCCGCCGTGGGTAAGTTCCAACGTATTTTACATTATGCTTGTCATAGCTTATTTGAAATTCATTAGGATGGTTAGAAACATTCATAAACTAAGTCATATAAACTCTTCAACCAAATGAGAGCTTGGAACTTAATTTGCCACACACCAGTACAAAGTGTAATGTACTGATCCTCGCTCTCCACGCAGGTATCCCGAACCACGAAGGGCGTACCACTTAAAGCTCAAGACGGCGCGAACACTTTTGAAGCCTAGTCCGTGTGTTGAAGGCTTGTTCCTGAATCCTTTTGAAGACTCCGCACTCAGTACAAAAGAAAGAAATGACGACTCGGCTTTCCTCGATCGCAGGTGGAAAGTATAACTATTTTGCTTGTAAAAAGGGATGTAATGTATGGAACGACTATCTCATCAGCGTTCGTTTTGTAAGTTGAGTCATGTTGTAGCCCGCACTACAATAATTGTAATAGAGTCAATGTAAATAAAGTTTTATTATCAATGTAAAAGTCTACTTCTATTTCAAACGTGTCAATCAATTTCTCTGCGTACTCTAACTTGATGTTGTGTTTCGGATAACCTTATGACTACGTCTTGTGCGATCACAACTTAGGTTCGTACGACATTACGCCCGGGGGACGACTATCGATTCTACGGGATCGGGGTATGACATAATGGTATCAGAGCACGGCTTTACATCCTTTGGCCTCGCGTCTAGAGTTTCAAACCTTTGACCTCGTATCGATGAAATAAGTTGTTCCATACAATAAGTCCGTAATAATTTGTGACTGAATGCGTTTGCCTTTGTATTGCAGAAGTGTCGGAACCCGCGGCCGAGCAAGAACAGAGCGCTTCTAGCGGGTCTAGTAGTTCGCGGGCCGAATCTTCTAACAAGACCATCGAAAGGATGCTGCGCATGATGGAGGCACAGAGGAACCAGTCCGAGAACCGACATCAACAGACAGAGGTACGACAGGCCCAGTTCGAAGCTCGCTTCGACGCACAAGCTATCTACAACAAAAGCAACTAGATACTCTGCAGCAGATCGTCCAGATGATTGTGGCCAACAAAAATTCTGCGACTACGCATACTGTCACCGTACCGGCGGTCCAATCCATTGAAGTCGACACAGAGGAGCCCGAGCGTCAACCGGTGGCACCAAAAAAGTACAACTTTGAAGTGTCAGAATTCAAGAAAGTGTGCCGTACTTCCTTCAGTGGTACCGAAGGCCCTTCCATGACAATCGACTAGTTGGAAGAGTTGGAAGATCACTTCGAGCTCCTCGGCATTGAAGAATCAAAGCAAGTCGCCTGCGCATAACTTCAGCTACGGTTGAACGCGCACGACTGATGGGCCGTGCACAAGCGAGCGATCTGACGCGATAACAACACAGCGCCGATCTCTTGGGCCACGTTCCGTAAAGCTTTCAAAGTCGAGTACCTTCTGTCAGCCGTTTGTCAAGCGAAGGAGAATGAATTCATGCAGTTGAGGCAAGGGAACCGAACAGTAGAACAATACGTCGTAGAATACAACAAGTTGCCCAAATTTGCTAGTGCGTTTCTGCCTACAGAGGAGTGCCGTGTGCGACGGTTCGAAGTGGGTCTGCGACGCTCTATCGGTGCACATGTCGGGGTCCCGGAGTACAAGACCACGGGCGAGGCTCTGAATTACGCTCTCCGCCTTGAGAGTGAATACCCTTCATTTGCTGTCGACGTTGTGCGCCACTCCAATCACAAACGTCCAAGCTATACGGGAGGCAACAACTACACATCAAATTGTCCAAACCATGGCGGCAACAAGGGACGAACCCCACCATTTCTTTGTGCCAAATGTCAAAACTTCGGTCACCATGCCAACGACTGTCATGTTCGCGACGAAGGATGCTTCAACTACGGAGCAAGGGGCCACCAAGCACGAGAATGCCCTCGAAAATGGAATCATAATGCCCCGCCACAACAACACCGTCAAGAGAACCGAAGACAGGTGCCCCGACCTCCTCAGCCCGCTCAACCTAACAACCAAGACCGATATCCTAATGCTCAAGGGAGCGTCTTCGCCCTTACTCGGGACGAGGCATTCGCTTTCGAAACAGTGGTGATAGGTATATTGAATTTTAATAATGTACCTGCTCGTGTGTTATTTGATTCAGGCGGTTCACATACTTTCATATTGGCATACTTCGTCGTCGAGCACAAATTTTCTGTAATGTTATTAGACCTTGATCTTAGCGTAAGTATGCCTTCGGACGTGCCACTACTCACAAATTTAGCCTACGGAAGAGGAACCATATGTATTGGGGGTCAAAAGATCGGTCTTGATGTGATAGTTCTATATATGAAGGACTTTAACATCATACTGGGCAGGGATTGGGTCGGTCCATGCAACGCTACCATCGACTGCGCAGAAAAGAAGGTCACCTTTCGCATACCTGGAGTGCCCGAATTCTGCTATTCGTGTAGTAAAGAATCGCCGACCTGCATGGTGATCTCGATAATTTTGGCTCGAAAGCTGCTGCATTCCGGATGCGAAGGCTACTTAGTGTCCGTTCATGACATGAGATAGGATGGTGCAACTGCGGATCAGACCGACGTTTTGGTAGAATTTCCAGACGTGTTCCCGGACGAGCTACCCAGCATGCCGCCCGATCGAGAGATAGAGTTCACCATCGACACATTTCCTGACACCCGGCCGATCTCGAAAGCTCCATACAGAATGGCCCCTGCTGAATTGAAAGAACTTACGGAACAACTACATGAATTACTTGATAAAGGGTTCATCCGTCCGAGTGTCTCGTCGTGGGGTACGCCCGTGCTATTTGTGAAAAAGAAGGATAGATCGATGCGGCTCTGCATCGACTATCGGGAATTGAAGAAGGCCACCGTCCGAAACAAATACCCCTACCCCGTATTGATGACTTGTTTGACCAGCTCCAAGGTGCAACGGTGTTTTCGAAGATTAATCTGCGATCGGGTTATCACCAACTCAAAGCCACGCCAGATGACGTATCGAAGTATGCCTTCCGCACTCGCTATGGCCACTACGAGTTCTTCGTAATGCCGTTTGGTCTGACAAACGCCCCTGTCGTCTTCATGGATCTAATGAATTGGATGTTCCGTCCGTTCGTTGAAAAATTTGTAGTAGTTTTCATCGACGACATCCTCGTATACTCGAAGGATCGAGCACAACTTGCAGAGCACCTGCAGACGTACTCCAAACCCTTTGAGAGAATCAGTTGTATGTGAAGATGAGTAAGTGCGAATTCTGGCTGAACAGCGTCTCATTCCTCGGGCACATCATCTCCGCCGCGGGCATCGCAGTCGATCCGAAGAAAGTCGAGGCAGTTGCTGATTGGAATAGACCCGTATCAGTTAGCAAAATTCGAAGCTTCCTAGGCTTGGCGGGATACTACCGACGCTTCGTGAAGGACTTCGCGAAGATTGTATCGCCGTTGACTCGCCTCACCCAGAAAGGAGTCGCATTCAATTGGTCAGACGACTGTGAAGCTTCCTTCCAGGAGCTCAAACAACGGCTCGTTTTGGCCCCGATACTTGCCCTTCCTGAAGGGACGGAGGGATTTAAAATCTTCATCGATGCTTCTGGCCAGGGCTTGGGGTGTGTGCTTATGCAGCGGGACATGGTGATATCTTTTACTTCCTGGCAGTTGAAGCTGCACGAAAAGAACTATCCCACGCACGACCTAGAACTAGCGACAATTGTGTTCGCGTTGAAGCTGTGGCGTCACTATCTCTATGGCGTGGCGTACAGGATTTATACGGACCACAAAAACCTCAATTATCTCTTCACCCAGAAAGAACTGAATTTGCGGCAAAGGCGATGGCTCGAACTGATCAAAGACTATGACTTATCAATCGACTACACATCGGGCAAAGAAAATATTGTAGCGGATGTGCTGAGCCATAAGTACTTAGCTTCATTATATATCAACGATCGACTGCTGCGTGACTTGGAAGGAATGGGTATTGAACTCCGAGTTCATTTTAGAGACGTAAAGTTAGCACAACTGCGGGTGGAACCGAGCCTGTTGGAGAGAATCAAGTCTGCTCAGAAGGACGACCCATACCTGGAGAAGATGCGGAAGCTGATATCGACAGGGAAAGCGTTCGACTTTACAGAGGACGAGTCGAAAGTGTTGCGAGTGAAGGGACGACTATGCGTTTTGGACGACGCAAAACTTAGAAAGGAGATAATATCGGAGGCGCATTATGTAAAATATTTTTTGCATCCTGGTAGCACCAAGATGTATAAGGACCTCCACGTTGTCTTTTGGTGGCACAAAATGAAGAGGGACGTAGCGCTCTTTGTGTCAAAGTGTATGGCCTGTCAGCAAGTCAAAGCCGAGCACTCGCGACCGGACGGGAAGATACAGAACCTTTCTATTCCAGAGTGGAAATGGGATCATGTCACTATGGACTTTGTTGTTGGCTTGCCAAGGACGCCGCGGGGGAACGACGCCATCTGGGTCATCATCGATCGACTGACCAAGTCAGCGTACATCATCGCCATCAAAGTTACTTGGAGCGTCGACCGGCTTGCTCAGATATACCTTGATGAAATAGTTCGGCTGTACGGGGTCCCAGTATCTATTGTCTCGGATCGGGATGGACGGTTCATAGCGCGCTTCTGGAGTAGTCTTCATTCAGCGTTGGGGACCAAGTTGAAGTTTAGCTCAGCTTATCATCCTCCGACTGACGGCCAAACAGAGCGGGTGAACCAAATTCTCGAAGATATGTTATACTCTGTGCGATCGACTTGATGTCAAGTTGGGACATTCATTTACCGCTGACCGAGGTTGCATACAACAACAGCTATTAGTCAAGCATCAAAATGGCACCGTATGAAGCTTTGTACGACCGAAAGTGCCGATCGCCTATTTGCTGGGATGAAGTCCGGGAACGGCAGATACTTGGTCCGGAGCTGGTGGAGCAGACCGTACAGAAGGGCAAGTTAATACGGAAGAGATTAAAGATAGCACAAAGCCGGCAGAAGAGCTATGCCGACACGCACCGACGCCCCCTCGAGTTCTCGGAAGGCGACCATGTGTTCCTGAAAGTAGCGCCCATGCGTGGAGTTTCCAGGTTCGGTACGAAAGAGAAATTGAGCCCAAGATTTGTTGGTCCGTTCGAGATATTGAAGCGAGTCACCCCGATAGCTTACCAAATCGCTTTGTCGCCTGCATTATCAGAGGTACACGACGTCTTCCACGTCTCACAATTATGGAAGTACATGCACGATCCGAGCCATGTGGTAGATTTGGGTAAGTTGTACCTGAAGGCGGACTTGACATACGTCGAAGAGCCGGTGCAAATCTTGGAGTACAAGGATAAACTTCTCTTTAACCGTGCTATTCCTCTCGTCTGCGTCCTCTGGAGAAACCATTCGGTCGAAGAGTCAACGTGGGAGCTTGAGTCAGAAATGAAGGAAAAATTCCCTTTATTATTCTCGTAGAGGTAGGTTCTATTCTTAAGTTTCGAGGGCGAAACTTTTTTTTAGTTGGTTATTGTGTAGTGCCCCGTCCCTACATCGTGCCCCGTTCTCCGTCTACGGGGTGCGCGAGAAAGGAACACTGTCGCTATCGATTCGGTCGGAACCGATAGGTCAGGATCGATCGAGTCGATCGAACGGAAACGGTTGAATTAAGATCCATTCCCCGTTATGGAATGGCTTCTTCAGAACCAAAGTCCCATATTCAGCGGGTTGCACCTCAAGGATTGACTCTGCGGCTGAGTCGGGAGAGACCTCCCGTTGCTCTGCTTTTTACGCCGTTTGTGTTGGTTTTGACTTTGTTTTCTGAATACGTTTTCGTGAATGTTTTCGATGGTTTTCATGGCATGTATTTCGAACTCACATTTCCTATCGAACTTCTTGAATAATGCAGTGTTCTAATCGGTTGCTTGTGCGATTTCAGGTAATCGCGTAGGCGACGTCTAGCGCGACCAACAAGTTCTCTCGCCTGAAGTAAACTCAAGGTGAGTGGCTGACCCTTCTCTTCTCGACCCCCTTTTAGGTAAATCGATAGTGTTGTTGCGAATGAAAGAATGAATGCAAGGGCACAGACACGATAAAATGATCAAGTTTTCAAAGAGAACGTAGGCTATACCTTAATAACAAAATAATGTCTTAACTCGGTCATTGGACAACTTGTCGACAAGGAGAGAGTTTCCTCGAGCGACAACCCCGGGCCACGGGACCGACTCGGCCTAGGAGGAAACACGGTATAACTGTGCTGGATGATAGCACGGGTTAAGCGGGGACTTACAGCGGGGCTCGCTACTTGCGCTACAAGGTCCCCGGCTAACAAAGCTATAGTCCAGTATGGCTTATGATGTCAGTGACCAAACACACGTAATATTACACTTGGTATGAAAAAAAATGATAACAATTGACAGGGAAGAATATGGTAAGTTTCATACGGCGCGACACGGTCCACCGTGGGTAAGTTCCAATGTATTTTATATTATGCATGTCATAGCTTGTTTGAAATTCATTAGGATAGTTAGAAACATTCATAAACTAAGTCATATAAACTCTTCAAACCAAATGAGAGCTTGAAACTTAATTTGCCACACACCAGTACAAAGTGTAATGTACTGATCCTCGCTCTCCACGCAGGTACCCCAAACCATAAAGGGCGTGCCACATAAAGCTCAAGACGGCACGAACACTTTTGAAGCCTAGTCCGTGTGTTGAAGGCTTGTTCCTTAATCCTTTTGAAGACTCCGCACTCAGTACAAAAGAAAGAAATGACGACTCGGCTTCCCTCGATCGCAGGTGGAAAGTGTAACTATTTTGCTTGTAAAAAGATATGTAATGTATGGAACGACTATCTCATCAGCGTTCGTTTTGTTTGTTGAGTCATGTTGTAGCCCGCACGGCAATGATTGTAATGGAGTCAATGTAAATGAAGTTTTATTATTAATAAAAAAGTCTAATTTTATTTCAAATGTGTCAATCAATTTCTCTGCGTACTCTAACTTGATGTTGTGTTTCGGATAACCTTATGACTACGCCTTGTGCGATCGCAACTTAGGTTCGCACGACATCACGCCCGGGGACGACTATCGATTCTACGAAATCGGGGCGTGATATAATGGTATCAGAGCACGGCTTTAAATCCTTTGGCCTCGCGTCTAGAGTTTTAAACCTTTGATCTCGTATCGATGAGATAAGTTGTTCCATACAATGAGTCCGTAATAATTAGTGACTGAATGCGTTTGCCTTCGTATTGCAGAAGTGTCGGAACCCGCGGCCGAGCAAAAGCAGAACGCTTCTAGCGGGTCTTGTAGTTCGCGGGCCGGACCTTCTAACAAGACCATCGAAAGGATGCTGCGCATGATGGAGGCATAGCGGAACCAGTCCGAGAACCGACATCAACAGACAGAGGTACGACAGGCCCAGTTAGAAGCTCGCTTCGACGCACAAGCTAAGATGCAACAAAAGCAACTAGATACTCTGCAGCAGATCTTCCAGACGATTGTGGCCAATAGAAATTCTGCGACTATGCCTACTGTCACCGTGCCGGCAGTCCAACCTATTGAAGTCAACACGGAGGAGCCCAAGCGTCAATCGGTGGCACCAAAAAAGTACAACTTTGAAGTGTCAGAGTTCAAGAAAGCGTGTCGTACTTCCTTCAGCGGTACCGAAGGCCCTTCCATGGCAATCGTCTAGTTGGAAGAGCTGGAAGATCACTTCGAGCTCCTCGGCATTGAAGAATCAAAGTAATTCGCCTGTGCACAACTTCAGCGACGGTTGAACGCGCACGACTGGTGGGCCGTGCACAAGCGAGCGATCCGACGCGACAATAACACAGCACCGATCTCTTGGGCCACGTTCCGCAAAACTTTCTAAGTCGAGTACCTTCCGTCAGCCGTTTGTCAATCAAAGGAGAATAAATTCATGCAGTTGAGATAGGGGAACCGGACAGTAGAACAGTACGTTGCAGAATTCAACAAGTTGTCCAAATTTGCTAGTGCGTTTCTGCCTACAGAGGAGTGCCATGTGCGACGGTTCGAAGTAGGTCTGCGACGCTCTATCGGTGCACATGTCGGGGACCCGAAGTACAAGGCCACGGGCGAGGCTCTGAATCACGCTCTCCGCCTTGAGAGTGAATAACCTTCCGTTGCTGCCGACGTTGTGCGCCACTCCAATCACAAACGTCCAAGCTATACGGAAGGCAACAACTACAAATCAAAGCATCCAAACCATAGCGGCAACAAGGGACGAACCCCACCATTTCCTTGTGCCAAATGTCAAAACTTCGGTTACCATGCCAACGACTGTCATATTCTCGACGGAGGATGCTTCAAATGCGGAGCAAGGGGCCACCAAGCACGAGAATTCCCCCAAAAAATAGAATCGTAATGCCCTGCCACAACAACACCGTCAAGAGAATCGAGGACAGGCGCCCCGACCTCCTCAGCCCGCTCAACCTAACAACCAAGACCGATGTCCTAATGCTCAAGGGAGCATCTTCGCCCTGACTCGGGACGAGACATTCGCTTCCGACACAGTGGTGACAGTTATATTGAATTTCAATAATGTACCTACTCGTGTGTTATTTGATTCAGGCGCTTCGTATAATTTTATATCGGCGGACTTCGCCGCCGAGCACAAATTTCCTGTAATGTCATTAGACCTTGATCATAGCGTAAGTATGCCTTCGGGCGTGCCACTACTAACAAATTTAGCCTGCGGGGGAGGAACCATATGTATTGGGGGTCAAAAGATCGATCTTGATACGATAGTTCTAGATATGAAGGACTTCGACATCATACAGGGCATGGATTGGCTCGGTCCTTACAACGCTACTATCGACTGCGCAGGAAAGAAGATAACCTTCCGTATACCTGGAGTGCCCGAATTCTGCTATTCATGTAGTGAAGCATCGCCGACCTGCATGGTGATCTCGGCAATTTCGGCTCAAAAGCTGCCGTATTCCGGATACGAAGGCTATTTAGCGTCCGTTCATGACATGAGATAGGATGGTGCAACCGCGGTTTAGACCGACATTGTGGCAGAATTCCCAGACGTGTTCCCGGATGCGCTACCCGGCATGATGCCCGATCGAGAGATAGAGTTCACCATCGACACATTCTCTGACACCCGACCGATCTCAAAAGCTCATACAGAATGGCCCCTGCAGAATTGAAAGAACTGAAGGAACAACTATAGAAATTACTTGATAAAGGGTTCATCCGTCCGAGTGTCTTGCCGTGGGGTGCACCCGTACTATTTGTGAAAAAAACGATGGATCGATACAGCTCTGCATCGACTATCGGGAATCGAATAAGGCCACCATCCGAAACAAATATCCCCTGCCCTGCATTGACGACTTGTTTGACCAGCTCCAAGGTGCAACGGTGTTTTCGAAAATTGATCTGCGATCGGGTTATCACCAACTCAAAGTCACGCCAGATGACGTGCCGAAGTCTGCCTTCTGTACTCGCTATGGCCACTACGAGTTCTTCGTAATGCCATTTGGTCTGACAAATGCCCCTACCGTCTTCATGGATCTAATAAATCGGGTGTTCCATCCGTTCGTTGACAAATTCGTAGTAGTCTTCATCGACGACATCCTCGTCTACTCGAAGGATCGAGCGCAACATGCAGAGCACCTGCGGACGGTACTCCAAACCCTTCGAGAGAATCAGTTGTATGTGAAGATGAGTAAGTACGAATTCTGGCTGAACATCGTCTCATTCCTCGGGTACATCATCTCCGTCGCGGGCATCGCAGTCGATCCGAAGAAAGTCGAGGCAGTTGCTGATTGGAAACGGCCCGCATCAGTTACCAAAATTCGAAGCTTCCTAGGCTTGGCGGGATACTACCGATGCTTCGTGAAGGACTTCGCGATGATTGTATCGTCGTTGATTCGCCTCATCCAGAAAGGAGTCGCATTCATGTGGTCAGACGACTGTGAAGCTTCCTTCCAGAAGCTCAAACAACGGCTCGTTTCGGCCCCGATACTTGCCCTTCCTGAAGGGACAGAGGGATTTCAAATCTTCACCGATGCTTCTGGCCAGGTCTTGGGGTGTGTGCTCATGCAGCGGGACAAGGTGATATCTTTTGCTTCCCGACAGTTGAAGCCGCACGAGAAGAACTACCCACGTACGACCTAGAACTAGCGACAATTGTGTTCGCGTTGAAGCTGTGGCGTCACTATCTCTATGGCGTGGCGTGCAGGATTTATACGGACCACAAAAACCTCAATTATCTTTTCACCCAGAAAGAACTGAATTTGCGGCAGAGGCGATGGCTCGAACTGATCAAAGACTATGACTTATCAATCGACTACACACCGGGCAAAGGAAATGTTGTAGCGGATGCGCTAAGCCGTAAGTACTTAGCTTCGTTATGCATCAACGATCGACTGCTGCGTGACTTGGAAGGAATGGGCATTGAACTCCGAGTTCATTTTAGAGACGTAAAGTTGGCGCAACTGCGGGTGTAACCGAGCCTGTTGGAGAGAATCAAGTCTGCTCAGAAGGACGACCCATACCTGGAGAAGATGCGGAAGCTGATATCGACAGAGAAAGCGTCCGACTTTGTAGAGGACGAGTCGGGAGTGTTGCGAGTGAAGGGACGACTATGTGTTTTGGACGACGCAAAACTTAGAAAGGAGATAATGTTGGAGGCGCATTATGTAAAATATTCTTTGCATCCTGGTAGCACCAGGATGTATAAGGACCTCCGCGTTATCTTTTGGCGGCATAGTATGAAGAGGGACGTAGCGCTCTTTGTGTCAAAGTGTATGGCCTGTCAGCAAGTCAAAGTCGAGCACCAGCGACCGGGCGGAAAGATGCAGAACCTTGCCATTTCAAAGTGAAAATAGGATCATGTCACTATGCACTTCGTTGTTGGCTTGCCGAGGATGCCGCGGGGGAACGGCGCCATCTGGGTCATCGTCGATCGACTAACCAAGTCAACGCACTTCATCGCCATCAATGTTACTTGGAACATCGACCGCTTTGCTCAGATATACCTTGAAGAAATAGTTTGACTGTACGGGGTCCCAGTATCTATCGTCTCGGATCGGAATGGACGGTTCGTAGTGTGCTTCTGGAGTAGTCTTCATTCAGCGTTGGGGACCAAGTTAAAGTTTAGCTCAGCTTATCATCCTCAGACTGACGACCAAACAGAGCGGGTGAACCAAATTCTTGAAGACATGTTACGACTCTGTGCGATCGACTTGAAGTCAAGTTGAGACGTTCATCTACTGCAGGCCGAGTTTGCATACAACAACAGCTATCAGTCCAGCATCTAAATGGCGTCGTATGAAGCTTTGTACGGTCGGATGTACAGATCGCCCATTTGCTGGAATGAAGTCGGAGAACGACAGATACTTGGTCCGGAGCTGGTGGAACAGACCGTACAGAAGCTCAAGTTAATATGGGAGAGATTGAAGATAGCACAAAGCCGGCAGAAGAGCTATGTCGATACGCACCGACGCCCCTTCGAGTTCTCAGAAGGCGACCATGTGTTCCTGATAGTAGTGCCCATGGATAGAGTTTCCAGGTTCGGTACGAAGGGGAAATTGAGCCTAAGATTTGTTGGTCCATTCGAGATATTGAAGCGAGTCACCCCGGTAGCTTACCAAATTGCCTTGCCGCCTGCATTGTCAGAGGTACACGACGTCTTCCATGTCTCATAATTACGGAAGTACGTACATGATCCGAGCCATGTGGTAGATTTGGGTAAGCTGGACCGAAAAGCAGACTTGACATATGTCGAAGAGCCGGTGTAAATCTTGGCGCACAAGGATAAATTTCTCCGTAATTGTGCTATTCCTCTCGTCTGCGTCCTCTGGAGAAACCATTCGGTCAAAGAGTCGACGTGGGAGCTTGAGTCAGAAATAAAGGAAAAATTCCCTTAATTGTTCTTGTAGAGGTAGGTTCTATTCTTAAGTTTCGAGGACAAAACTTTTTCTTAGTTGGTTATGGTGTAGTGCCCCGTCCCTACATCGTGCCCCGTTCTCTGTCCACGGGGTATGCGAGAAAGGAACATTGTCGCTATCGATTCGGTCGGGACCGATAGGTCGGGATCGATCGAGTATATCGAACGGAAACGGTTGAATTAAGATCCATTTCCCGTTATGAAATGGCTTCTTTGGAACCAAAGTCCCATATTCCTCGGGTTGCGCCTCAAGGATTGACTCTGCGGCTGAGTCGGGAGAGACCTCCCGTTGCTCTGCTTTTTACGCCGCTTGCGTTGGTTTTGGCTTTGTTTTCTGAATGCATTTTCGTGAATGTTTTCGATGGTTTTTTTGGCTTGCATTTCGAACTCGCATTTCCTATCGAACTTCTTGAATAATACAGTGTTCTAATCGGTTGCTTGTGCGATTTCAGGTAATCGCGTAGGCGACGTCTAGCACGACCAACAAGTCTCTCGCCTGAAGTAAACTCAAGGTGAGTGGCTGACCCTTCTTTTCTTGACCCCCTTCTTAGGTAAATCGATAGTGTTGTTGCGAATGAAAGAATGAATGCAAGGGCACGAACACGATAAAATGATCAAGTTTTCAAAGAGAACGTAGGATATACCTTAATAACTAAATAATGTCTTAACTCGGTTATTGGACAACTTGTCGACAAGGAGAGAGTTTCCTCGAGCGACAACCCGGGGCCACGGGAACGACTCGGCCTAGGAGGAAACACGGTATAGCTGTGCTGGATGATAGCACGGGTTAAGCGGGGACTTGCAGCGGGGCTCGCTACTTGCGCTGCAAGGGCCCCGGCTAACAAAGCTATAGTCCAGGATGGCTTGTGATGTCAGTGACCAAACACACGTAATATTACACTTGGTATGAAAAAAATGATAACAATCGACAGGGAAGAACATGGTAAGTTTCATAAGGCGTGACGCGGTCCGCCGTGGGTAAGTTCTAACGTATTTTACATTATGTTTATCATAGCTTGTTTGAAATTCATTAGGATGGTTAGAAATATTTATAAACTAAGTCATATAAACTCTTCAACTAAATGAGAGCTTGGAACTTAATTTGCCATGCACCAGTACAAAGTCTATTGTACTGATCCTCGCTCTCCACGCAGGTACCCCGAACCACGAAGGACGTGCCACTTAAAGCTCAAGGCGGTGCGAACACTTTTGAAGCCTAGTCCGTGTGTTGAAGGCTTGTTTCTGAATCCTTTTGAAGACTCCGTACGCAGTACAAAAGAAAGAAATGACGACTCAGCTTCTCTCGATCGCAGGTGGAAAGTGTAACTATTTTGCTTGTAAAAAGGGATATAATATATGGAACGACTATCTCATCAGCGTTCGTTTTGTAAGTTGAGTCATGTTGTAGCCCGTGCGGCAATGATTGTAATGGAGTCAATGTAAATGAAGTTTTATTATCAATGAAAAAGTCTACTTCTATTTCAAATGTGTCAATCAATTTCTCTGCGTACTCTAACTTGATGTTGTGTTTCGGATAAACTTATGACTACGCCTTGTGCGATCGCAACTTAGGTTCGCACGGCATCATGCCCGGACGACGACTATCGATTCTATGGAATCGGACGTGACATGTATATACACATGTATTAATATATCTAATATATAACACACTCACACACAGAGAAAACACCAACACACACCCAACCCACCTAAACCCGAGCCCTATTTAACTAAGCCAAGCAAACCCGACAACCCCCTTATATATACGATAGATAGAGAGAGGGAGAGTTTTTTTCCAAAACCCTAACCCTAGTCGTATGACACCAACCCAGCACCGCCATCACGAACACCGGCACTACCAACATAAGTTATATTGGCGACGACATTAGCGACTCTGGCTAAATACGTTGCTATTTTTTGTGTATTTAGCGACGTATCAAAGTGACGTCGCTGAACGTCGTATTCAGCGACGTTTAGCGACTGATAGTGACTAGCATTATGGTTTGGAAAGAACAAGTCACGGTTTAGTCGTAGAACGTCGCTGATTGATTTTATTCAGCAACGTTTTGCGACTCTTACTCCAGTACGTCGCAAGTTTATTAGTTAACCGTGACGTTTAGCGACGTTTTTATAAGATGTCGCTAAAATCTTTCATATAGGGTGCTGGGAATCGATCGAATTCATTTTCTTTCCTCCAAAATTTTTGATCTCCTTTGCGCCTCGAGCCCCAAATCTCTCTCCCCCTCCCCCTCTCATCTCCGGTGACCCCCTTCCCCCACTTTCATCTCTGGTGACCCTTCCCGCGATGACCCCCTCCCCTCGGTGAACCCCCTCCATCGGCGACCCCAGTCCCTCCGTCGCACCTCCACCGGCGACATCCTTCCCCTCGTCAACGCCGACCCGACTAGTCCCTTCCGCCGCTGCTCCATCCCCGGCGACCCCGACCCGACTCTGACCAAGACAGATAAACCCTAACCCTAGCTCCCTCCTTCTGACGTGCTAACACAGACACGACATGCACAAACATTGACACAAAACACACACACGCTGACACGATACGCACACACGCTGACACGACAATGACATGACACACACACATACTGACATGACACGCTGACACGACATGCTGTTTGGTGTGTCACACTCACATGCTTGTGAGTATGTGACAGTTTGGAGAGGAGGTGACTGTCAAAAAATAGTTTTATGTGGCAACCCCATTGTGAGAACACAAGAGTGGCTATAGGCTAATGTACATCCTAGTGAGTGAGTGTTAGAGTGAGGTATCTTATGAGTGAACTTGAGTGTCTAGGAGGTGAGTATCCTGTGACAGGTTAGAACATGAGGTATCCTAAGAAGTATATAGCATGGTTTAAAGTATCGGCCGATACCGATCCGATACGGTCGATACCGATACGGTTTGGCATATCCCGATCCGATACCAACATTGAGGGTCTCTTTTTCGGTCAATTCGGCAAAGAAAATTAATCGAAAAAGAAAAATCATCAAGGATTTAAAGCATAATAAGATTGTAAAAACATGTAAAACAAGAAAATAAATCTATTATATGTAAACCAATCGCTAAGGGTGATTACAATGTTATTTAATTTCAAAGGTACTACGAAATAACACTGAAAATACTTAAATTATGCCTAAATGTATAAAATATATGTTTTTAAATATAAATAATTTATTAATAATTATTTTTTTCGATACCAAAAAATTCGATACTCCGATCCGAAACCGCCGATATTACCGATATCGCCGATACCAATACTCGTATGAATAGTTCGATACCGATTCTGATACCGATACTGTGAACCTTGGTATATAGAGTATCCTAGTACCTAGAGTGTATATATAGAGTATCCTAGTACCTAGAGTGTATATATAGGGTATCCTATTACCTGGAGTGTATAGAGTATCCTAGTACCTATAGAGTATCCTCTATAGTGTATAGAGTATCATAAGATATTGGGGATTACCTACTCTGAGAACCATGCTAAAAAGTATCCTAGTACCTACAGTGTATAAAGTGTCCTATAAGTGTAGATATGATTGGTACAGTGTTTTGAGCCGTTCTATAGAAGTTAGATTTACTTATGCCAAGCCTTTTGGGCCTATCAGAGTTATAGATTTTTTCGGAAATCTAGTATAACGCTGATTGCCTCAAAATACTTGCATAAGTAAGAGTGTATAGAGTGAGTATACTAGTAGTATATCGTAGTATCCTAGAGTGTATAAAGTGAGCTTCCCTACTTTCTTTCTTCTCATTCGGGTCATTGAGCCGACTATTCCGCATCCTAGGATATCTACCTCATTCTCACCCTAAAGAAGTGTGGAAATATATATATTAGCCAAGGTTCACAATATCGGTTTCGGTATCGGTATCGTTATCGGTATCTTTTACATTTGATATCATGAATCTCAAAGCTTCCGCTAGCAGAGCACAATGTAAAGCCAAACGTGAAGCAGAGCTTCATATTCAAAATATTAGAAGTAAAAAGTTTTCGATTGGTGGTGGAACGAGAAAGGATTCTGACTCGTCCCACCACCAATCGAAAACTTTTTACTTCTAATATTTTGAATGTGAAGCTCAGTTTCACGTTTGGCTCTACATTGTGCTCTGCTAGCGGAAGCTATGAGATTCAGGATATCAACCGTAAATAATACCAAAATCGAATTCGATACCAATACCGATACTGTGAACCTTGGTTAACATTAATATTTTGATACTTCTCTAGGCTGAAGTTGTGGAAGATATCATATGATGCTGAAAAGGATGCTGAGAGAGTCGAATTAGAAGCAGGGAAGTAGAGGGGGGTCAGGGGGGCAGCGTCAGAGAGGGGGCCTTCTTGTTGAGCATGTGACGACACTCATTTGATACTCATGTGTCTATATGCATCAATTTGGAATATACTCGAATAATGTGTATCTATCTTTACAGAATTATTATCAAATAGATATGAATTACTATCTGCAACATCGTTCGTGGATGTACAATTGTCATCCTGAAGACATGTGCGCTGTACGGGATGAATTTATACATGGGGTAGAGCAATTCCTGCAGTTCGCCAAGGCGTTCCCTCAGTTCATGGACCGTACCAAAATTAAGTGTCCATGTGTGAGATATCGCAACATGGAATATCATCAAGAAGTGGATGTGATATATCATTTGTACTCGAGAGATTTTATACCAAATTATTATCAGTGGACATCACATGGAGAACTTGTGCCTTTAGCATCGGAGCCGGAGCCTAATTTCCCGTATATGGATGTCTATGACCACGCTGATTACGACGAAGGATGGATGAACATGATTTTTGATGCTGCGGGGCCTAGTTTCGATCCAGACAATCATGATGCAGCAGGGAGGCACCGAATGCCGATGCTGCGAAGTTCATGGTATTGTTGGAGAATGCAAAGACTCCTTTGTATTCGGGTTGTGAGGATCATTCACCGTTGGAGGTGGTTACAAGACTGCTGAGCATCAAGTCTGATTTAAATATGTCTCAAGAATGCTACAACCGAATCATCGAATAGATTATAAAGATCTTGTCGAAAGGTACAAAGTTACCTACAGACTTCTACCGGTCTAAGAGGATGGTGAGATCTCTCTGGATGGGATACAAAAAAATTGATGCATGTCGCAACGGGTGCATGTTGTACTACAAAGACGACAAGTAAGAAAAGATGTGCATATTTTATGGTACTGATCGCTACAAGGCAACAAGTTCAAGTAGGACTCCCAGTGCAAGGAAGCCTACTGATTCGATGTACTATTTGCCGTTGACGCCGCAGTTGTAGAGGTTGTTTATGGTGAAGGAGACTGCAAAAAATATGAACTGGCATAGACGGAAACAGATCGAAAGAGTTTTGGATCACCCATCTGATGGAGAAGCATGGAAGCACTTTGATCGAAGATATCTGAATTTATTTTCTTATCTTGTGGTATTTCGGTCGATTTTTTGGACGCAATACTAGAGAATGAGTCTATTAGAACTCCAGCCAAGGGGCCCATTTATTCTGTCTAAATATGGCCAAGCTATTGTGTAAATGGGTTTAGGTTCAAGTCAACAAATGCTCCGATTAGAGAGAACTTTCCAGATCTTGATTCGACCAAAAGTAGTTGTTTGTGTATCCGATCTACAAACTACAAAGATGCAGATCCGGGTAATGATTTTTATGGTGTCTTACAGGAGATTGTGGAGTTGACATATAACTACGGTATAGAGCCGGCTAAGATCGTATTGTTCAGGTGTGATTGGTTCGAACTGATCCAAGATCAAGGTTAAAAAATTGACAAGTATGGTCTTGTGGATATTAACTACCGCCGTCGATATCAAGGATACGAACCATTTGTCCTAGCAAGTCAGGCTTAACTAGTTTATTTTACTTCTTATCCTAGATGAGGAACAACTAGGTTGGACTGGTAGGCAGTATGCAAGACTAAAGCCAGAAATACCTACGATGTTGACGAAATAGCTTATCAGGAGGACGAGCTACCTCTCGTAACAAATACAGTTGACGTGGATACAATCGAAGTTTCATATTACACGTCTAATCGTGTAGAAGAGGTAGAAGTATCCGAAGAGAAAAACGAAGTAGATGAAAGCAAAGATGAGAAGGAAGCGGAAGATGGGGATGCGAAGAACGAAGAAGATAAATTTTTAGAAGATGGTTGAAAGTAAAATAAAATATAAAATATGTTTAACCACTAATTAATCTCCATACAATAATGAATCTTCCATATTACACGTCTAATACTGTCATTTTGTTTAATCCCTAATTAATCTCTATGTTTCCATCAATCTATCCAGATGGCACCTATGACCCGAGCACGTCGCTTGAGAGAGGCACAGATGGCTACCGAAGAGGTAATGGTACCTCCTGCTGCTGAGAAGGTAGTGCTTCCTGCTGCTGCTGAGGAGGTAGTGGTACCTAAAGCAGAGATGAAGGTCAAGGAAGAACTTTCTCCTACTATTAAGGAGGAAGTGATTCCTAAAGCCGAGATAGCTATGAAGGAGGAGGTGGCACCAGAAGACAGTTACACCGGGAGTTCCAGTCATCCAGCTCCTATGAATATTGATCTTTCTGGCATGGATCCTACTTATGCGCAGTGGCTGAGGAGGAGATCTCTCTGCGCCTGCGTAGAGGGTATAGCAGTATGATATGACTTTTGATCGGATTTATTTCTGGTAAACTTATTTTTGTGTTAGACTTGGATGTTTTTACAACTCTTGATGTTTCTTATTTTCTAGACATGGTTATTATCTAGATATGGATGTTTTTGGTTGCTATTATCCAGACTTGGTTATTATCTAGAAATTCTATGGAGGTTTGCTCCGGGTCTATTTTTATGAACTTTGATATGTTAAATGCATGGTTATTATCTAGAAATTCAACGGAGGGTTGCTCCGGGTCTATTTTTATAAACTGTGATATGTTAAATGTATGGTTATTATCTTATAGATATCTATTTCTATCAGGTATGGGATGACGCAGAGGATCGTACCACCGTAGCGGTAGAGAAGTATCCCGTGGAGGTAGAGGTTCCACCGGTGGACGGAGTGGTACTCCGTTAGTGGATGACAGTGCCGGTCCCTCGTCTCCTAGTACTCCAGTGTACCAGCCACTCAGATCTCCGTCTGCATCGACGGTACGTGGCAGTACTCCTGGGACGGATAGTTCTAGGCCAGAATCTATCCCGTCCAGCAGCGTTCCTCCTGCAGACGGAACTATGGAGACGGAGGAATGGGTGGAGAAGGTCGCACCTACGCCGTCTCCATATGATCCGAGTGATCCCCCATGCGCCCCTCCGAACGAGATGAAGATGGAGATTTGGTTCGACGGGCCTACAAAATAAGTTAATTAGTTAACTTTTATATATACTTATATCTATATATTAATGAATTTAATTATCGTTGTGTAGATATCATCTTCCGTCAATTTAGATGGCATTGGAGCTATTTCTGAGGTCCAACTACGGGGGCCCTTGGATCAACTACTCGGATGCCTCGGACGAGAGGAAGGCATTCTGGTTTGCCCGCTTCAAGGTAACTAAAGTATATTTCTTTTAGTATAAATCATATTTTATGCATATTGTATAGCTAACTAATTTAATTCTTGTAGAAAATATATTTTTATCCACCACACCGGGCTGAGACGAATGAGAAGCAATTTTCTGTCGTTGCTGCCAAGTTGATCCGGGATGCGATCGACGACTAGAAGGCTCGAGACCGTTCCGAAAAAGGGATCCAAGGTTGGATCACACCCGAGCAGTGGACTGCCATGAAGGCAAGATTCGACGCTCCTAGGTACAAGGAACGGTCGAAGAAGGCAAAGGTGGCTAGGACGAGAGCAGAAAAGTGGTGTGGTGGCTCGATTCCCATGACGGAATATTTCCGTAGCCTGGTATGTATTTTACTGTAATATATTATTTTAATAAAAGTAGTAATAAAATGTTTAATTTCAATGAAAAATATTTTATTATAACAGGTAAAGAAGGGTGTGAACCCCAACATGGTGACGGTCTTTCTGGCTATCCATCGGAAGGACGGAAAGCTCATCGATGATTGGGCCACGCAGAGCTATGTAAGTATTACGTTACGTGTCACTTACTTCATTATAACTTAAGAAATATGCAAATATATCCATAGACGTGGAACAACTAGGTTGGTAGTAAATATTATGCTTATTGAGATGCGTACTTTTCTAGGATGAGTATCTTAGACTAGAGCATGAGGTTACTAGTGCATTTACGGAGGTAGGGATGAGTATCTTAGGCTTGCAGCCCCCTCCGGCTCGGATGATGAACGAGCTCTGGATGACCGCCATTGGTGGTCTTCAGAGGGGTACGTATTATGGTATGTGATCCTACGACGCCTTTGTGGCAACGCAGTCATCCAGAGCCTCCTCCGCCAGTGTGCATTCCCCACATCTCTCAAAGGAGTCGGTCCGAGTGGGGGAACTCTGTTGCCAGGTTACTGAGCTGCATGACGAGCTGTTACGGAGGATGAAGGAGTAGTCCCAGTCTCAATCGCAGATGGACGATGTGGCCCTCACCGTACAATTTGATATGCTCGAGCACACGGAGATGGGCGAGAGGACGGATCGTACCGTTCAGGCGGTACAGGAGAGGACGGATCTTGCCGTTCATGTGTTGCACGGGACGAAGGCGGCCATTGGTGAGCAGGTTTCGAGGCTGGCGGCTGTTATGGATTCTACCAACTCCAGACTGCTGGCCATGGAGCGGATACTTCCTGGTCGTTCTTCGGCATCCACACCGACTGCAGCGGCTCTACAGCTTCATCTTCCTCCTACTGATGGGTCATCACCGGTGATGCTGACCTCGGAGCAGTATAGGTTTCTGGTGTCCTAGGTGCAGGTACTGCCTACTCCTCTTCCTCATCATCATCCTGAATAGGCGTAGTCCTTTATTGGACTTGTTTTCATTTGTTGTGTTGGTGACCCATTGTTGGGTCTTTATGTATTTATTGGTGACCCACTATATCCACCCGGCTATTTTTTGTCTTTCTGATCATTCGATTCTATTTATTTGATTACTCGTAGTGCATTATTATTATTTGTCTCTATATTGGTTTACCGGTGTTGAGTGTTCCACCGAAAGGGTCGGCGAACCTAGGAAATTCTACGGAGGGTTGCTCCGGGTCTATTATTTGTAAACTGAAACTCTAAATGCAGGTAAAATATTTTTAATGTAACTATTATTTATGTGAAATGCATACTGCATTCTATTTTTTACATTTTTTTGGAATTAGCGGTGCATAGCGACCGTCAGCGACGCATACATATGTCGCTAGACCGTCACAAAACTGAGAATCAAAACGTCGCTAATTGTCGTAGAACGTCGTAGATACATTGACGTAGCAAATTATACAGGTCAGCAAATCTAGTATCCGAGCGTCGGTATTCAAGTATCGTACGTCGTAAAACGTCGCAAAAATAATGACATGGCAACCAAAAAATTGCCGGATATAGAGTCAAAAAATATTGCTAATCTTTGACTGTAACGTCGCTAAAACCTGAATGGACAGCGACAATCAGCAACGAAATGTTACATCGCTAATTAGCAACATTTTTGTCGGTAAAAGTCGCTAAAACTAGCAACATCGAACATCGCCGAAGGATGTCGATATAGCGACGTTTTACAAGTTAGCGACCATGAATAACGCGACATGTCCGAAACGTCGCTAAAAATGTCGCTGTCAGAAGTTAGCAGCATTCTTTTACCGTTTAGCGACGTTGTTAGGCGTCGCTAATATGAGATATTTTGGTAGTACGGAGCCGCTACCGTGGCCGAAAAATGCGGATGTGCACGTTTTGACAGCAGCAGCGAGCACCGTGGAGCCGACTTCGGAGCGGCATTTCATCGTGCTCGCACGATCAATTTTTGAGCTGTTTCTTCCGGTATGAACCTAATTCAATGGATAGTTTTGTAATAAATTGGATCTAAATCTAGTTAAAAATTGAACCCAAGTTGATGAAAAATCTGTTCAAAACGAACCAGAATACTCGTTCATGGACCTGACTTAGAAGGCAATGTTTTGCCAATCCATCGACTGATTCAAAAATCTGTTTGGAGAGACTTATAGACAACCTATAGGAGATCAAAGCCCTTCTTGTAGATTTGATTTTCATATAATATACAGAAAGTAATTCGTTGGTGAAGTTGAGGAAAAAACTTTTTTCAAAAAACTAAATTTTTGGACATTTTCCTGATACGACATGCACCTTGACAAATCAGTCGACTTGGTCGCGAACCGAAAGCATCGAAAGGTGCGTATCGACTTCGCGGACATGTAGACTTTGACAGAATTTAAATTGGTTGCGTGTGCACGATGAATTTGATGTATATTGGTCAAAATTTATCGTATCGATTTTTTACAAATTTTCCAATTACTTTGTGCACGTTCGTCATCTCGAGACAAAACTTATGCCAACAGGACTATGTCATTTTTCTGGTCATGTATGCCAAATTTGGTTTGATTCTGAGAAGGTTGACCGGAACGCTATTTTGGCGGACTCGCGATCCGATCCAACGGACAAATTTGTGCACGGCCCACCGGAATCTAACTTTGGACATACGATTGTGCACGGCCCACCGGAATCTAACTTTGGCCCACCAGAATTAAATCAGACTTGTAGAAATATAGTTTGATAACTTTAGAGATCGTAAATACTAGCACATTTTTCGGTACAAAGCGAATCCAATGGCAGACATCATTTTTGTCCAAAATTACCGTTTTGCCCCTGTATCCAGAATTGGACTTATGGGTAGGCTATTCTAGCTAATTTGACTACAGTGAGAATGTTGGTAATGTCTGTTTCAGCATTAGGAGACTGTTGTGCGAGTTGATCGTTCGTAGCTTATTTGAGTGGTTGGTAGTATCGATTTTCTTAGCTCAGGACATCAGGCGAGTACATTCTCTGATAGTTTTTATTGTCTTGATATCTACTATATTTAATTCAGTTATAGTATTTTATTTGATTCTCGACACAATGGTTCACAGACTAGTATACGTCGGATCTTGTCATGAGATGTCATTTCTGTGTTACTTGGTATATTGGTATATTGTTCGATATTGTTTTCTGTATCTATATAGACACGATTCCTAAAGGAATTTGCTACCCTCTTAGAGAATCTTGTGTCATGATGTGACATGTCCGGATCCATATACTATTCGGAAATGGGGAGTTATTAGTGGTTATGTGATCATATCCATCCTGTAACTTTTTTGTGCTTGCTCCACCCTCACGTACGTAGGGTGTAGCGAGATCCGTTACTCCTTGTGCTCGCTTTCCATGTTGGATGGCTAGACCCTATATATATATATATATATATCCTTCTTATGATAGTCGGGACAAATAAAACAAACTGATCTTGACCCAAGCCGATCACATAACACTCTAATAGCTCAAGGCACTATTTATATTTACTTATACATCAGATTTCATGTAATTTTTATATTCCAGTATTTTACTCCCTGACATGATATCTAGTTTCACATGTACTACTTTATTTTTAGTCTTGACATTTGATATTGTATTTTATTATAATTGTCACTTATAGTATTTGTCAATTCACATGGAACTGCTATTGGCGTTTGTACTTGCTCATATCCTGACAGGATAACCTCAATTGTTTTTTAGAGGACTTAGATGCAGATTGCCCGACCTTCTACGGATCTGGCATAGATGAAGTCTACGACCAGGACCTGCCTGTGGATCCGGTGTACGTAGAGGACACACTGCCTGTAGTGACTTAGATTAGCTAGCTTGTTTGGATTTGTATTCCATCTTGACACTTTGGGTCTGTAGAACTTATTTGGGATTGTTTTATGTCTTTAAATTTTGAACTGGTGTTTGTGACTCTGTTGTTATTTTAGTCTATTTATTTCCATCTTTATCATTATTATTTTGTGCTTATCTTCCTTCGATTTTTGTGATTGAGTAATGATTATATTCCTCCGTACGGAGATAACATGTTATATTATTGTGTCTTAGATGTTCTATGTTCTAGATGACCTAGACAGCGTTCTATCGTCGACTCTGCGGCGTAGGCTGGACGTACCCACGTGCTCGTTCCCTTAAATAGGGTGCAGGTTGTGACACATTTTTATGGTGGCACATGCAGGTCAGAGTCGCAACTAGTGCAATTTCGTAATGGTACCTTAGAGTACTAATTATGAGCCTGTAATTAGGATATAGGTTCTAGGTTATGATAGCAGTTACTTAATCACAGTTAGGACTTCTTGAGAGATTCTTGGGATGACCCTTGAGAATCTTGTTTGAACTTTAATTTGAATTCCCTTCCTCTTGTTTCTGTTCGCCCTTGCTTCATGATTTTAAAATTGATTTTGATGTTTCGTTGTTGATTTTAATTTCATATAAAGATGAATGTTATGGCCTGAGTTACGGTATCTTCTGATAACATATATTGAGGAAAATAACCGGGAAGGTAAACATTTACTTGGTTATGGAACCTGGAGTTTATCGCAGCTATATTAGCCGACGTGGCGGAAACGTAGAGACCTAACTTAGGATGTACATATCTTGGTCATGAAATTTGAGATTTCTCGTAGCTATACTAGTCGGCGTGGCGAGGATTCCAGACGACATGGATACCCAGTTATGGAATCTACCGTTTATCACAGTCTTGCTTACTGGCATGGCGAGGATTCCGGGTATCATGATTTTGGACAGACGCTTATGATTATCAAATTGTATCTTGAGAAGGGTCCTAACATGTCATCTCTATCATTTTGCCTCTGTTATTATAGGTTATGTTCCACCATCAATTAGCTTAGGAGTAAGGATACTTTCAGTTCTTTAGTCTAGATCCTTGTAGAGCCTCACTTCATTATAAGTTCTTCGTGTTGTGATGGCTTGGTGACTTGCATTGGTCTGTGTCCTTGAGTTTTGTGTTAATAGTTTAGAGTATGGTTAGGAAGTAATTGTATATGATTTTTTGATAATTAAATACAGATGAGAACCCTAAAGTGATTAATGAGTGTCAAGGTAGGAGTTGTACCAGGTACCAGAATAGGAGGAGTACCCTAGTAGCAAGAGTCGAAGTATCTCAAGTGTTATATAAGTTTAGGCACCAATAGTTTAGCAACTAGTTGGAGGAGAGACATGAGCAACCTAGTATAGGGGTACCATCCAAGTATCATATAGAGGAGTTAGTGCCTTGTGTTGACAGTGTCAAGACTTGGGTATACACCCTAGAGAGAGTATTCTAGATAGACGAATGTATCAATAGGGTGCGTGATTGCGGTGTACACTAGTGTTCATCACAAGAAGAATGGTTAAGTAGTGTAAGGCGATAGAGAAACTGAGATAGATATTAGGGTTTATTTTAAATTTTCTAAATGAATATTTTCAAAGAAATTTTTTATCATTGGATGTTCTTTCCGTGACTTTGATTTCTGGAACGTCAGAGATGTCAATCTCTGGAAATTTCCTTTATGCGTTTGTAGTACATAAGATTATCTTCATTTTGATATATCATGTCCCAATCAAACTTGTTCCCTTGTACTATTTTCGTATCGCAACTTTCGGATCAATTTAGGCCATTTGATCTTTTCCACTTTTATTTACGATTATCATATGCACATTTTCATGACTTTTAATTTAGGAGCACAAGACTAGTTGTTTTTTCAAAACCAACTTCACCTGCATGATCTAGACAAGACACCCTACGCCCATGACCTTTGTGTCCCGCTCAGGCACACTATCTTGTGCTTCATTTTATCGTACGACTTTTCTGACACAAGACCCAATCTTGATTCACCTTACGAAGCCACTTTTATTTTCGACTCGAATTGGGGACACCATTTTGACCCAAACTTATTGACCCAAAATATGGACACGACCCACATTAAGCTTACTACCCACATGACACATGTGACCCATTCAATCGAGCCCCATATGCTACTTATTTAACCATATTCTTTTGAGGTAGACAATAGAAGGTAGTATCCCATAAAGTGTAGTATAGTATCCTGGATAGTGTGTGCCAGTAAGTTGAGTTTACCATAACCGAAACCATAGTATACGGTAGTATTATAACTGGTAACCCTTTGTAGATAGTTCTTCAGTTATTATGATAATTATCAGTTTCATTATTATGATAACCTGTCTTACAACCTTCAATGATTTCCTGTTTTCCTACCTAACATTTTAGTATGGCGCCCGTGACCCGAGCCCGTCGTATGAGAGCAGCTGTAATTTCGGACACGACTGGTGGCGTACTTCCAACGCCTACTACTCAGGAGGTAGTGACCCCTCCGGTTGACCAGTGGGTAGTTGCACCTCCTGCCGTTGAGGAGGTGGTAGCAGCCTCACCAGAGAGTTTCCCTACCATTCAAGATAGGGCTGCAGTTTCGTCCGAGATGGAGAGTCTTCCTCCGCCTCCTTCTCTATCTCCGGGAGTGGTACCCCATACCATATTCTCAGGAGGTTTGCCCATTGATGGAACTCATATATTTGGGCTCATCTAAGACGCGTTAGAGGCACAAAGAGTTCATACCGAGAGGTTAAAAGAGCAGAAACAGAGGATACAGGAGCTGAGGGACCTAGTGCATTCTCGGAGAAAAGATCATAGTTCCAAGAGAGTAAGGAGCAGTATCCACCCTGGGCCTCGGGAGCGCCCAAACTTTCAGCCAATGCCATATATTCCATTTGTAAGAAGCTGGGGCATGTACGGATCAACCGTCAAAAGAGGAAGAGATTGTGCCTGTTTTGTGGGTTATCTACACACCTGATGTGAGACTATCCTAGTACAACCCTTCGAACTAAAGCCCCAGTTCGGGAAGGGATTTCCACCCACTAGATCCGGTTGGAGGTAAGTGACTAGTCTAGATATTTGGTTTGTTTTCTTTAGATAAGTTAAAGATGATAACTAGAACTTTAACCTTATCTGCGATTGATATTTGCAATAGAAATTTATGTAGAAGAGTAGAAATACAAGTGTTAACTCTAGGAGCTAGTATCATGTCTTGGTAGGTGAACATGTAGTAGATCAAGTATAGACTTTGGGTGGCCCAGGATAGGCGGTGATATTAGGGCCGATAGCACCAGAGACGTTAGAATTCGAGGTATAGTTTTAGTTTTCTGTTTTTGCTCGTTTGTGATATTGTTTTAAGATTGTGTTGAGACTTATTTTGTGACTAGGTTGGCAATTTGGGGTTCCTGAGGATTTCTCCGACACAGGGCACGATTTGTTATAGCCGAGGTGGGAAGCTTAGTCTGTGCTTCATCGGGCCTTTCACTATTCTTGAAGGGTCGGTGCAGTGGCCTATCGACTAGACTTGCCGTCTACGCTCGAGGGAGTTCATAACGTGTTCCATGTGTCGTAGCTGAGACGGTACATAGCAGATCCTAGCCATGTATTGTATCATTCTGCGATAGAGGTGGGGCCTATTCTCAACTATCCAGCGCAGCTTGTGGAGATTCTGGATCGTCGAGAGAAGGTGCTCCGGAATCAGGTTATACCCTTGGTTCGTGTCGCATAGAGGCATCACTCTCCAGGTGAGTCTACCTGGAAGAGAGAGGATGAGATGCAGGAGCGTTACCCTTATCTCTTCGAGCCTTAAGGTATTATTCTCTTATTCTTGCTTGCGTTTCATGTGCTAGTTTGCTCTAATTTCGAGGACGCAATTTTTTTAAAAGGGTAGATTTGTCACCTACACTATCCTAGATAGGGTTATTATAGTCATTTACATTATTTTATTTATTAAATATTTATTTAAGTTATTTATTATGAACATAGAGCTAGTGTATTCACCTTATTAGTTAAATAAGTATATTTTTGAAGATGTATATATATATATATATATATATATATATATTTTAATATATATATATATATATATATATATATATATATATATATATATATATATATATATATATATATATATATATATATATATATATATATGCAAATGAGTTTTTATTTATATAACTTTTAAATAGATTTAATATATATGGGATACAAAATATTTATTTTTATTTAGTAATAATTCAAATTTTATTGGGTATATATATATATATATATTTTTTATTGGGTATATATATATATATATATATTTTTTTTTTATTGGGTATATATATATATATATATATATATATATATATATATATATATATATATATATATATATATATATATATATATATATACATATATGTATATGTATATATATATATATATATATATATATATATATATATATATATATATATATATATATATATATATATATATATATATATATATATATATATATATATATAAAAATATATATATATATATATATATATATATATATATATATATATATACATATACATATATGTATATGTATATATATATATATATATATACATATATGTATATGTATATATATATATATATATATATATATATATATATATATATATATATATATATATATATATATATATATAAAATATATATATATATATATATATATATATATACATATACATATATGTATATGTATATATATATATATATATATATATATATATATATATATATATATATATATATATATATATATATATATATATAGGGTTTGGCGACGACGATCCTCTGCCTTGATCTTTGTCCACCTCGACTCCGGCTTAGCCTTGGCCGGGTCGGCGTCCCTCGGGAGCCCGTGGACCACTTGGCCACCTGCTCATCATGGTCTCGGTGCCGAACCCGACGTTCGCGTCGGTGGTGGCGGGCCTCTACAGATCCACCATCATCGATTGCCATTAGAGCTCCATCGTTCTCTAAAGGGATCCCAGTGATTTCTTTCTCGGAGGATGAGGAAAGGATTTTAGCCGATCCGTTCAAGTTCGCATTGATTGGTAAATTCTCTCATCAACGGCCATCTATTGATGCGATCTGTAAAGCTTTTGACGAGTTCAAATTCAATAGTACTATAAAGGTGGGTCTCATTGATTCTAAGCATGTTCTCATTCGTCCTTCTTTGGAAATTGATTTCTTTCGACTTCGGTCTCGTGAGGTATGCTATGTGGTTAGAGCCCCGATGAGGGTTTTCAGATGGACTAAAGATTTTTCAGCTACTAAAGAATCTCCGATTACACCAGTTTGGGTGTCTCTCCCGGGTCTTCCTATACAGTTCTTTGCAAAAAATGCTCTTTTCTCCATTGCCCTAGGCATTGGTACTCCTTTACGGCTAGATAAAGCTACGGAGGATCTGACTCGTCCTAGTATCGCCCGTATATTTGTTGAAGTGGATGCTGGTAAACACTTGCCAAAAGTGGTTCGCATAAATTTGTCGTAGGGAAGGACTTATACTCAGCATATTGAATATGATCATGTTCCTAAATATTGTTCAGTGTGTTTTCATCAAGGCCACACAAGGGACGAATGCAAATCCCAGAGAGAGAAACAATCTACCACAGCTCCTTCGAAAAGGGCGAGGCCCTCCACAGATCCGAGTAATAAAGGCAAAGGGTTATTAATTCAAGAGGTAACAACCAAGAGAAGAGGGGTGATCAAATACAGACATCATCTTTGCCCAACATAGAAACTAGTGCTCGGCCATTGGAAGATGTGGACAATCATGAAGAAAATACAGTGACGATTGTCGACGGCTCCACACTCCCTGATGATGCAGCTCCTAATCTCCAGTTAAATACAGAAGCTCAGATGGAAGTGATTGATCGACCACTTACGATGGAACCTGTTGACAGCATTCGGAAGGAAACCATTCCTGAGGAGATACAAAACATTACTACAAGAACGGAGCGGAGGAGAATGTAGAAAATTTACAAAAGGAAATAGCTGCTACTGCTACGGAGGAAGACAACATCTCTATTCAGTCTTTTCCAGAGGAAGGAGAGATCCTGAAGACTTGGGCTGACATTGCTGACGAGGAAGCTATCAATGGAGAGTCAGGAGTCGTCACTGCTATCTTCAGGAAGTGTAGGGGAAAGAAGAAAGTTTACCCAGTACCAAATGTGCCTAGACACACCAGGTCATCGTCAAAAGGTCCATCAACAACTTCCTCCTCCAAAACTAATAATGTTTAATATTCTTGTTTGGAATATTAGAGGAATAGCTAATAAGATGACTTGTAAGAGACTCAAATCTTTGTGTCGCATTCATAAAATCATGATGCTAGCTATCATTGAACCGAAGGTCTCACCCTTGCAGCTTTTTTCTTTTCAACTCAAGTTATGGTTCCAATCTTCATTTTCAAATAATAAAGGAAATATTTGGATCATGACCAGACAGGAGATCAATATGGTGGAGGTTGATTCTCATGATCAGGTTGTGAGTATAATCATCTCCGGATCGGTGCTACCTTTTCCTTCCCTAGTTTCAGTGGTGTATAGGCATAACAAGAAGGAAGGAAGAAGAGAGCTGTGTGATAGATTGCAGGAGTTACAAAGGCGTCACAAGTTACCATGGATGGTAGGAGGAGATTTCAACATCATTGCTTTTCCAGAAGAAAAGTTTGGAGGTTCTCCTCCTTGCTTAGTGGGTATCAATGAATTTCAAAATTTTCAACTTGGTACAGGCCTTGTTGATATGCCTTTCACTGGTAGTTGTTTTACTTGGGTGAAATCGGATGAAGGCCCTCATAGACAGGGTTCTAGACTGGATAGATGGCTGTTGGACAGTGATTGGCACGAATGGGCTCCTCTCTCCTCTTGCTCACAACTCAATAGAACAGAATCAGATCATTGCCCCATTCTTATTACTATGAAGAACAGAAGTGATTCTAAAAAAAAGCTATTCCGTTTCTTGAATTTTTGGACATCGTACGAGGATTTCCTAACTATAGTGACTCAAGCTTGGTCATCTGTCAATAATCCCAATAGTATGGTGAGGACTGGTCTTCGATTAGCTGCCGTTCGAAAAGCCTTATCGACATGGAGCATAGCACTTTTGGAGACATTTTTTAGGAAGTAAAAAAGATAGAAGATCGAGCTTTAGCTGCTGAGCTTGCTTTCGAGTCAGATGAGAGTTTGAGAGAGAATTGGATGAAGGCTAAAGCTTACTTAAAACAAAGGGTGAGCTATGAAGAATCATACTGGAGACAAAAAGCCAGAGTGAAATGAGATTGTGAAGGAGATAAGAATACTAAATTCTTCCATTTGTGTGTCTCGACTACTAGAAATAGACTACTTATTCATCGTCTGGTCTCGGAGAAAGGAAGGACTCTTACTACTTTGCAAGACATTCAGGCCGAGGCTAATAATTTTTACAGTAAGCTCTTTCTCCCAGCTTCTATCATTCAAGATCCTGATTTTTTTAAATCCTATTCCAGTTTCTATTACTCAGGAAGATAATATTCACCTAATGGCCAAGCCTGACATGGAAGAACTGGTTGCAACTCTAAAGAGTTTGGATCAAGATAGTGCTCCAGGTCCTGATTGTTTTTCAGAAAGATTTTTCAGAGCTACTTTGGATATTGTAGGACAAGATATTCTTGAAGCTATTCTTCTGTTTTTTGATGGCTTTGCATTCCCTCGATCCATCACTAGTACTCATCTCTTGCCTATTTCAAAGGTAAAGGATCCTATGTCGATAAAGGATTATAGGCCGATTAGTTTATGCAATTTTATCAACAAAATATTTTTCAAATTAATTGCAAGAAGGTTGGCCCCGTTTCTCCCTCGCATGATTTCCCCGGAGCAAATCGGATTCATTAAGGGTCGTGAGATTATTGACAATGTGGTGTTAGCTCAAGAGATGGTCAATATGATCCACCATAAGTATAGGGGAGGAAATACAGCTGTCAAACTTGATATGAGTAAAGCTTATGATAGGGTTCATTGGGCATTTCTCATCAAGGTCATGAAGAGGATGGGTTTTTGCAATGAATGGTTGAATATGATCTTACATCTACTGGATAATGTTTGGTTTTCAACCTTGATTAATGGCAATATGTCAGGATTTTTCAAGAGTTTATGTAGTCTGCGCCAAGGTGATCTGATCGCACCTCTTCTATTTGTCATTGCAGCGGATAGCCTAAGCTGTAATCTTAATACTCTTCGAGAGAATAGCGGTTTTGTACCTTATTATGCTCCTAGTGGATGCCCTATCATAACACATTTAGCCTATACGGATGATTTAATTCTATTCTCAGGGGGTGAGAAAAAATCTATCAAGAAGATGATGAATGTGGTGGAGAAGTATGAACAAGTGTCGGGCCAGAAGGTGAATGTCAGCAAATCAGGGATTTATCTATCTAAACACATCTCGGCAGAGAGAGTTGAAGAAATCAGAAACTCATTTGACTTCATTGTTAATAGTTTGCCTATGACTTACTTGGGGTCACCTATGACAGCGAGTTTGCGTAATGCAGCTATGTTTGATGAGCTAGTTACCAAGATTAGATATAAAATCAGTGGATGGCACAATAAAGCATTATCGATGGGTGGGCGGCTCATTCTGCTAAAGTCGGTCTTAACGTCGATTCTTGTCTACACATTGGCTGCTTGTAATCCTCCTTTGAGTGTCATTAAGAGAGTTGAAGATATATTTCAAAGCTTCCTTTGGGGATCCAAGCTTGGGTGTGACAAACGCTCATGGGTGTCCTGGTTAAAGGTGACTCAACCTATCGAGGAGGGCGGATTGGGTATCCGTAGACTACATGATGTACTGGATGCTCTTACTGTTAAACTATGGTAAAAAATTCGAACGACATCCTCCCTATGGGTTACATATATGAAAGCTAAGTACTATCCCCATTCACATCCATCAGTAGCTAATGTTTCAGTAAGTGCATCTCACATTTGGAAACGGATCCTCAAGGGTCGTGATATAGGGGATATTCATATAGATCAACAAAATCAGGAAGGCATGAAGAATTTCATTTGGACCCCGGGTCGAACAGATGCTTTTTCTATTACTTCTGCTTGGAATTGTATTAGGACTCGAAATAATATCGATAATAGATTTGTTCAGATATGGGGATCGTGTATTCCTGCTAAGTGGTCAGTGCTCCTATGGCGTGTGTTATGGTGCAGACTGCCGACTGATGATGTGATTCAGAAGTTAGGCTTCCAAATGGCTTCCTCATGTCACTGTTGCTCGAGCCCTATAGGTGAGACTACTAGCCATATTCTATCGGAGGGTGAGTTGGCTACAGAGGTTTGGAGCTTCTTCACTGGTCTTCTTAGAATACAGAATAACCATGGCTCGATTGAGCAAAGGTTCAATGCTATGTGGACGAGGGGTCTCAAACATATTAAACAAATCATTGTCGGGGTGTTCTATGGAAAAATAGAAATAAATGGCGTTATGAAGGCTTCTCATACGGGGGTCAGCAGCTGGTGTTCGAGATTAAAAGACAAATCAAGAAGGTGATGTCTCATTGCTCTCATGCAAGTCTTCCAGATGGTTTTGAGTGACTGCATATATCCAGTTGTAATATGAGCTTCAAGCTCCTTTTGTAACCTGAGTTGGAACTCTCTTTATATCAATAAAATTCTAGTGTTTCATTAAATAAATATATATATATATATATATATATATATATATATATATATATATATATATATATATATATATATATATATATAATATTAATAAAAAGAAAAGGAAAAAATATTTTTAATAGAAATATTTATAAAGTGTGTGTAGCAAATAGTTTTTATATAAATATATATGTATATATGTCTATATATGGATGTACGTATATGTATATATATGTATTTGTGGTTGTATGTAGATATGTATATACACATGTATTAATATATCTAATATATAACACACTCACACACACAGAAAACACCAACACACACACCCAACCCACCTAAAACCGAGCCCTATTTAACTAAGCTGAGCAAACCCGACAACACCCTTATATATACGATAGATAGAGAGAGGGAGAGAGTTTTTTTTCTAAAACTTAACCCTAGCCGCACGACAACAACCTAGCGCCGCCACCACGACCACCAGAGCCGCCGCCGGTGGCCGAAAAACGTGTGTGCGCTCGGTTTGACAGCAGCAGCGAGCACCGTGGAGCCGACTTTGGAGAGGCGTTCGCCATGCTCGCCCGATCAATTTTTGAGCCATTTCTTCCAGTATGAACCTAACCTATACCTCTTCTAATTCAATGGATAGTTTTATAATAAATCGGATGAAAATCTAGTTAAAAATTGAACCCAAGTTGACAAAAAACTGTTCAAAACAAACCAGAATACTCGTTCATGGAACCAACTTGGAAGGCAATTTTTTGCCAATCCATCGACAGATTCAAAAATCTGTTTTAAGTGACTTATAGACAACCTATAGGAGATCAAAACCCTTCTGTAGATTTGACTTTCATGCACTATACAGAAAGTAATTCGTTGGTGAAGTTGAGGAAAAAACTGTTTTCAAAAAACTAAAATTTTCAAAATTTTCCCAATACGGCGTGCGTCCCGACAAACCGAACGACGTAATCGCAAACTGAAAGCATTGAAAGGTGTGTATCAACTTAGCGGATATGTGGACTTTGACGGAATTCAAATTGGTTGTGTGTGCGCGACGAATTTGATGCGTATCCGTCGAAATTTACCGTATCGACCTTTTTCCAAATTTGCCAATTACTTTGTGCACGTTCGTCATCTCGAGACAAAACTTACGCCAATAGGTTTGTGTCATTTTTCTGGTCTTGTATGCCAAGTTTGGTCCGATTCTGAGAAGTTCGACCGGAATGCTATTTTGGTGGGCCCACGATCCGATTCAACGGGCAAATTTGTGCACGATCCACCGAAATCCAACTTTGGATATACGGTTGGGTTCATCTCGTCAAATCGGACTTGTATACATATAGTTTGATAACTTTAGAGATCGTAAATAATAGCATATTTTTTGGTGCAAAGTGGATCCAACGGCGGACATCATTTTTGTCCAAAATTACCGTTTTGTCCCTGTGTCCATAATTGGACTTATGGTTAGGCTATTCTAGATACTTTAACTATACTGAGAATGTTGGTATTGTCTGTTTCATCATTAGGAGACTATTGTGCGAGTTGACCGTTCGTAGCTTATTTGAGTGGTTGGTAGTATCGATTTCCTCAGCTCAGGACAGCAGACGAGTACATTCTCTGATAGTTTTTATTGTCTTGATATCTACTATATTTGATTCAGTTGTAGTATTTTATTTAATTCTCGACACGATGGTACACGGACTAGTATACGTCGGATCTTGTCAAGAGATGTCATTCCTGGGTTACTTGGTATATTGGTACATTGTTCGATATTGTTTCCTTTACCTATATAGACACTGATTCCTAAGGGGATTTGCTACCCTCTTAGAGAATCTCGTGTCATGACGTGACATGTCCGGCTTGCTCCACCCTCACCGTACGTAGGGTATAGCAGGATCCATTACTCCTTGTGCTCGCTTTCCATGTTGGCCGGCTAGACCCTATATATATATATATCCTTCTTGTGATAGCCAGGCCAAATAGAACAACCTGATCTTGACCCAAGCCGATCACATAACGCTCTAATAGCTCAAGGTACTGTTTATATTTACTTATACATCAGATTTTATGTACTATTTTACATTCCAGTATTTCATACCCTGACATGATATCCAGCTTCACATGTACTGCTTTATTTCCAGTCTTGACATTTTATCTTGTATTTAATTATAATTGTCTCTTATAGTATTTGTCAATTCACATGTAACTGTTGTTGGCATTTGTACTTGCTCATATCCTGACAAGATAACCCTCGTTGTTTTTCAGAGGACTTAGATGCAGATTGCCCGACCTTCTACGGGTTTGGCATAGATGGAGTCTACGACCAGGACCTACTTATGGATCCGGTGTACGTAGTGGACACACCGTCTGTAGTGACTTAGATTAGATAGCTTGTCTGGATTTGTATTCCAGCTTGACACTTTGGGTCTGTAGAACTTATTTGGGAATATTTTATGTCTTTAAATTCTGAACTGGTGTTTGTGACTCTGTATTTATTTCAATCTATTTATTCCCATCTTTATCATTATCATTTCATGCTTATCTTTCTTAGATTTATGTGATTGAGTTGTGATTATATTGCTCCGTACGGAGATGACAGGTTATATTATTGTGTTTTAGATGTTCCATATTCTAGATGACCTAGACAGCGTTCTACCGCCGACTCTGCGGCGTAGGCTGGACGTACCCACGTGATCGTGCCCGTAAACAGGGTGCGGGTCGTGACAATGGCACACAAAATCTTTCTATTTCTCTCCTTCTACTTTATTGCTGAACAATTTTTTTCCTCTTCTAATTCTATTTTTTTGTTGAAATTTTATTTTTTATGTAAGTCTTATGTGTTTCTAAACATACTTATTATATCATAGATTAATGATTTCCTAATGGATGTTTTCCTATTGTTTAGAATCCAAAATAAGGATTTTAAACTGAAAAAATTGACACAGTCCCCCTTGGGAAAGACAAAGGGCTGTCAGGATCCTGACAGTCCTAAGACATACAGTACAAAATAATGTAAAACTGCGATAGAATTTTGCGTCGCTAATATGACATATTCCGTCGCTAAACAGTAACAGCGACGAAACATCGACCAAATTTTTCGTCGCTAGTCTATGTACTATATGGCAAGGGCCTCTTATCATCCTTTTAACTTCATCATGTAAATGGTATTCAAGGCATTTCCTTCAATTTATAGGAGCCAAGTATTATCACTAATACTATCCTTATCCCATATTCTGCTCAGTAGCTTTTTTGCAGTCTGTAATTTTCAGATTACTTTGACTAAATTTAGGAACATCTGACCATCACCCAAAACCTTACTTACCACCAAACCAAAAATTTCTGAATTGATACCTTAAGGCTCATTTGGTTCGTTAACATCGACGATATACAAAACCTGAATATCTTCCTTTCGCAAAAATTCAAATATGTTTAATCAATGTCATCATCTGAAATGAATACACCATCGAGTCTCGTACGCTCAATATTAAACCATTTGTAGCTATCTCCATTCATCGAGCAACACACAAATCCTTAAAGTCATCATATTCCCTAATTGAAAATCCAAACCGTACTATCGATCAATTATTCGCACTACTCAATTCAAATCCGGCCGATTCAATCATTTCCTCAACGCAAAAATCCTTTCACTTATTTCAAGTCAATCGTTCGACTTCTACATAACGAATTATCGTTCGACGTATGATCCATTGATATGAGTTTGCGCCTAACCGTTCTAACCAAATTTATCAAAGCATACATTTATCAAATCTTATCACACCATTTCCACTCGAGTCTTATTTCTACCCCATCTGTCGTGGACAGACCAATCGATATAAATGTTTCAACGCACCCATAGCTAGGTGGTATGGCATATACCACTAAGAATTCGAGTCACTCCTCACATTCAAACTTCGTATTGGTTCACATCTGTTTTGAACTATAATCGTGCATCGGTGATCATGCCGATCACAAACGCAACATTCCTTAGTTAATGCTTAACTCTAAATTCGGCCAATATACACATTCACTAACTCAAGGTTCGACACAAAAACTCGGTTATCGTACACGTTCACTTACTTAAGCTCGACACACAACCAAAACAACTCGTTCTATCGACTTACAATTTCTCGATCCCATCCGTTGCATCTCGTTCAACACATCATTTTCCGATATTCCAAGTCATTACTCGATTCCTCTCAATACATTCGCTATCTATTCGCATATCCATATAAGACATATCGTCACACTGATCGACTCATTGCACTGAGGCAACAAATATATCGTGATGTGCTGCACCGATGCAGCCAACATCGCAAGACTTGCTGCTCTTGTGCAACAAAAATCCCACGATGTTCTCAATATCACGTTATCATGAGATACCCACAAAAAAAATACACCCACAAATATAGACTTATTGTATTGAACATACAGTGTAGAATCGAGTAGAGTCAAGATTCGACTATTAATCGCATAGGAAAGCATCTTAGAGTCAATTAATTTTGATAGAAAAAACAAATAAGGGTCAAAGAGATTCATTTAAGGTCTAAAGGATAAAACTGCTCTGATACCACTTTGTCACGTCCCGACCCAAAAAATTGTTCGTCCTCATATCGAATTCATTCGAATCAATCATCCTCGCTGGGGCGTGATGTCACATGAGTTTGGAGTTGCATTCGTGCAAGGTAAGATGATAAAATCTTATAATGGTTATCTCAATTACAAATATAAGCAGCAAAAAAAGATAAAGACACATCAAAGTGTAGAAAATAATCTATGTTATTAATGAAGCAGCAGAATACAAGGACTCTGAAATAGTCTAAATAAACATGCCAATTGGGCTTACAACACTCATGATCTCTTTAGCTCGAAAAGGATTTCTTCGTTCCATACATCAGTGTCCTGTATAGCAGAAGGCATCTTCTTGTAAGAAGAGCTTCTGTACACCCATCTGATTCATCGTTGTCGCGACTCTGATCAAATGACTTCCAAGCACGAGCACCTGAAAATGATGCCCACAATACATAGCTGTGTACTGAAGAGTGAGGTAACCCACTCACCTAATCAACACTAAGTAATTTGGTGAAGCAAGTATCTTATTTGGTGATCTTTCTATTTTGTCTTAGGATCAATTTTATGACATAATTCAAAGCAATAAAAACATATACTCATGTAAATATGTTGTAAATAACATCTGAATCATAAATGGGTCAAGTACCGTGTCCCTGCAATAGATACTGTTGGCCAGATAATACACATAAATATAGTGATCGTGTGCATCTTCATATCATTCAAACTCACTCGACTGCAAACTAACGATATTGTCATAACTATAGGGGTGCAAAGATTTATCAATGCATCCGATCCTAATAAAAAACCACCGACCCTATCTATATGAAGGTCATTGGCATTCCTAGCTATAATGGACTATATCGCATGTAAGACGACGATCGCATCGGTACCGATTGCTATCCCAACATCCAAAGGACCCTGAATTACGGGTATATAGTTTATCACATCAATAGTAGGGTAACCTGTCTGAATGAAGTGCATCACCAGTAACTATTTCAATTCTCTCATAGGCCGAAGGTCCCTGGTGCCCCGGCGATCTCTCGTTCGAGGGAAATAAAACCCGTGCACAGGTTGTCCAAGTCAATTGACCATACAATATGCACAACAATTAAGAAGCCATAATAATCGCAAACCAATTCTCATGTTCGAACTCAAAAATTGCACCGACTTGTGTTATCATCTTTCAATCTCAAGTTCCATCGGTACTATGTCCCCAACACATCCGTATTGATGCATAATGCCCCGAACGGTAATGTAATGCCCAGTCCCAAAATATGAAGAACAAGGATATGTATACATGCCAGCTACGTATTATGTGGATTCCGGTCCAGCTCGAATATGTATGAGCTGTTTTGGTTTTCTAAATCTATCTATCAAATCAACTAATATATATCAATCTCAATCCACATAATATAATATAATAAATGTTGGTAGCTTTCTTTACATGGAGAGAGCTTGCTCTCAACATGCCTTGTAAATTTTAGTCCCACATCGGAAATGCACCATGAGTTATCTCAACATATATACTTGGGTGTGTTGTTGAGAGATGCACATGGGGTGGTGACCCTAAGGAGGGAACCATGTAGGGTGATTTTACTAGAAGGTAAGAATAAGGCTCCAAGGATTAAGCATTAATGCTTTTGTCATTATCTTGGATTAATTCCATTTGGAGCTAAGCCCCATAGGGGCTTAGCGACTCGGACTCGGACTCGGACTCAGGGCTCATGAGGCGTAATGTGGCATTTTGTTGGCGCACTTTGTACTTAGCACGTCAGCAGTCATGCGGTCTTTATGCGGCTCATATGCGGCCATGCGGTATCATGCGGCATGCGGCTCATGCGGTTCATGCGGTCTATGTGGCTCATGCGGCTCATGTGGTCCATGCGGTCCATGCGGCTATGAGGCTCATGCGGCCAGGCTGCTGCTGCTGCTGCCGCTATGGAGGGCTCCGCTGACTGTGCAGATTACAAGTCAGTTATGGAAAGGCTGAATCTATGCGATTAATTCAGATTCTATCTTTGTGGGATTTGAATTAATTTCGTTCCTATCTTTGTGGGATTTGAATTAATCTCGTTGCTATCTTTTTGGGATTTGATTCAATCTTTCCATAACTGAAGAGGCTGCTAGGTTTTCCACCCTCTCTCTATAAATACTCTCTTCTGGCCTCCTTTATGGTTACTACGAAAAATAGAAGTCAGAAAAGGAGAAAGAGAGAGAGAGAGCTGCTGCCGCCATTGCAAGTCCATCCGAGGAGTCAGAACAGAGGTGACTTCGAGCGTTCCACAAGTTCTTCAAACTTGCTGGTTCCTGGAAGCAGATCCTGTGGGGTGAATCTTGCTTTGAGCAACGATGTTTTGACACGCCAGCATCGTTCTTCTTCTCATCTCTCTTTAGATTTTTGTAACTCGTTCTGTCCCAATTGCAACACGTTTGCAAGGAAGAACGAGAGATCTTCTCTTCTCTATTTTCCTCCTCTATGTTGTAATCGGGTTATTTGGTATTTGTATCATCGTACATCTTTGTTGCATCTATTTTACCATCTTTGATCAAGCCCCGGGACTAACAATCGCAAAGCAAGATCCGTGTAGATGGAAAATATTAATGCTTCGCTCCTCCAATCGGACTTCTGCAAGTTGGAAAAGTTCGATGGAGAGCACTATCAAGTCTGGAAGAGAAAGGTTTACCTAACTCTTCAACTAAAAGACGTTGATCATGTTCTGTTGGAGGAAGTAACCCTCTGTTCCAGATACTGGATCTACTGCCGCAATCAACACGGCTACCAAACTCCAGGCCAAGTGGAGAAGGGAAAATAGCATCTGCAGGCTTCTCATCCTGAATGCTATGGAGGATTCCCTGGCAGAATCCTACTCGAAGAAAGAACTTGCCAGAGACATATGGGAGTCTGTGGAAAATCTGTATGAAGAAGACAGGAACAGGAGCAAGATGTTTGTGGTTGGAAAAATATCACAAATTGCTCTTTGACGACGAGAAGTCCATGTTGCCACAGGTGAAGGAATTTCTGAAGCTACGTCAGAAACTGGAAGACGAAGAGATGCCCCTTCCCGATAAGTTTGTCGTTGGAGGGATCGTCTCAAAACTTCCTGCTGGATGGAGTACCTTCTATGCAAGGATGCACAGAAAGAAGCTAGACATTAGCTTGGGAGATCTACTTCAAGAGATCTATGTTGAGGACGAGATGCGTTCCCAACAGAAGGTGGACACTCTGTCCAAACAGTTGGCTAAAGCCAATCTAGTGCAGACGAGGGATCCCAAGGGGAAGCAGGCGGCTTCTTATCCCAAGAAGAAGGACTTCACTAATCTAAAAGTGAAGGGTCCTTCATTCAAGCAACAAAAGATTAAGTCCCACGTGACTTGTTACAATAGTGGCAAGAAAGGCCACTACAAGAGTGAATGCAGATCTAAGCCTAAACAATCAGAGAAAGGTGAGCCTAATAAGGTTTCATTGGTTTCTAACTTTGTTGCTATGATCGCATAGGTCACAACTGTGGGGGTTAACTCTGACTGATGGATAGATACTGGTGCGACTTGCCATGTCTGTTCTGGCAAGGAATGGTTTGTCATGTACCAGCCGATATCTGAGAAGGTTGTCATGGCGAACCAGGCCCAAGCTGAAGTTCTGGGGATCGGGACCGTGGAACTGGAACTCACTTCTGGGGACACTCTGACGCTTCAAGGTGTGAAGCATGTTCCGGCGATTGCCAAGAACCTGATCTCTGGGAGCCTGCTCTGCAATGCAGGCTTGAGGATGGACATCAATGCTGGTCAGATGGTGATGTCCAAGAAAGGAACATACTTCGGAAGGCTTATCAAACCGAAGGAATGTTTAAAATTCAGCTTGTCAACCAGTTTGATGACATTAATGCAGTTACATTTTCTGATTATTCTCTTGAGTTGTGGCATAATAGACTAGGACATGTTCATTGCAAAAGAATTAACAAAATGTCTAGTCTAGGACTTATCTCCAAATGTGGAGGTAAGGTGGAGAAGTGTGAAGTGTGTGCTCAGACGAAGATCACAAGAAACCCATTCATCGGGTCAATCGAAGCACAGATCTTCTGGAGTTGGTGCACTCCGATATCTGTGACTTCAAACATTTCTCCACGAAGGCCGGGATGAAGTATTTTATAACCTTCATCGACGACTTCTCAAAATACGCGTTCGTCTACTTGCTCAAGTCTAAAGATGAAGCTTTCGAGAAGTTCAGAGAGTTCAGGGCCGAAGCTGAACGGCAAACTGGACAACAACTCAAGAGATTAAGAAGTGATCGAGGTGGAGAGTACAGGTCTCATGAATTCGCATCGTTCTGCAAAGAACATGGAATCATATGCGAGACTACTGCTCCATATTCTCCTCAATCCAACGGAGTAGCGGAGAGGAAGAACATAACGTTGACAGAAATGATGAACTCAATGCTGCTAACCGCGGGTCTTCCTAAATGCTACTGGGGAGAAGCTGCATTGACGGTCCTCTTTTATTCTAAATAGAGTGCCATATGCAACTTCGGACGTAACTCCTCATGAACTCTGGTTCAAAGTCAGACCAAACTTGAATGTCATTCGAGTGTGGGGGTGTCTGGCGTATGTGAAGCTCCCAGATCTGAAGATTCAGAAGCTAGGGACAAGGACTACAAAGGCTGATCTTCTTGGGGTATGCCGAGAAGAGTGATGCTAGGAGATTTCTTGATATTGAGTCAAATCATATCATTGAATCTCGCGATGCTGAATACTTTGAAGACAAGTTTGCTAAAGACAAATATTGTTCTTTCGGACATTCCGGAAAATGATGTAGGTGCAAATGAGACTGAAATCTCATATGGGCCAGTAGTCCAAGAAGAAGCTGTTGTTGATGAAACAACTCTTGTACCAGAACTCGCAGAGCCGTCAGCTAAACGAGTGAGGAGACCGAAGACTTCGGAAATGACTTTGTCACCTATCATGTGGAAGCAGATCCGCTTACCTATGATGAGGCAATGAAGACCAGAGATGCTATCTTCTGGAAGGAGGCAGTGAATGACGAGTTTGACTCTGTCACCTCCAATAACACATGGGTGTTGGTAGATCTACCTGAAGAAGAAAAGCCCATCGGATGTAAATGGATCTTCAAGAAGAAGATGATGGCAGATGGAACTATTGACAAGTTCAAGGCCAGGCTGGTAGCCAAGGGATTTTCTCAGAAACAGGGGATAGACTACTTTGACACGTACGCTCCAGTAGCTCGGATGACCACCATCAAAATGTTAATCGCTCTAGCAGCTATATATAAGTTGGTGATACATCAGATGGATGTAAAGACCGCATTCCTAAATGGGGAGCTGACCGAAGAGATTTACATGCAATAGCCAGATAGATTTGTCGTCAAAGGTCTTGAAGATAAAGTCTGTAAGTTGGTGAAATCATTGTATGGTTTGAAGCAAGCTCCCAAAATGTGGCATGAGAAGTTTGACAAAGTTATTAGGTCAAACGGCTACAGAGTCAGCGAGACGGATAAATGTGTTTACACAAAGTTCGCTGATGGAAGAGGAGTCATCGTTTGTCTGTACGTGGACGACATGCTAATCCTAGGCATGGATATAGGCTGTGTCACAGAGACAAAGAAGTTCCTCTCAACCAAGTTCAGTATGAAGGACTTGGGGGATGCAGATGTCATCTTGGGCATAAAGATCATCCGGACAGACACTGGAGTAGCGCTGTCTCATTCTCACTACATTGAGAAGATGCTCATATGCTATGGGTATAAGGATCTTCCAGGGATCGATACGCCATACAGGTGTGATCAGAAGCTGAAGCCAAACTCGAGGGAAAGCGTCAGACAGCTGGAGTATTCTAGCGTTATCGAAAGTTTGATGTACGCTACCACTGCCACAAGGCCTGACATAGCTTTCGCCGTGGGGATGCTGAGTCGGTTCACAAGCAACCCAGGGGTTGAGCACTGGAAAGCTGTGAAGCGGGTGATGAGATATCTCAAGAAGACTCAGACATATGTACTGTACTACAACGGGTATCCGACAGTAGTGGAAGGCTTCAGTGATGCTAGCTGGTGTTCAGAGGTGGAAAGCGAGAGATCCACAGGTGGATATGTCTTTTCCTTAGGTGGAGCTGCTATATCGTGGAAGTCGAAGAAGCAGACTATACTCTCTCGTTCCTCCATGGAATCTGAATTCTATGCACTTGAAACTGCAGCAGATGAAGCAGAATGGCTTCGGGAGCTCATGTATGATCTTCCAGTGGTTGGGGCTCAGATACCGACGATACCGATATATTGTGACAACCAGACGACTGCGGCGGTGGCATCAAATGACCTCTTCAACGGGAAGAAGAGGACTGTGCGGTTGAAGCACAGGACAGTACACGATCTTTGTAGTGCTTGATGTTCGGAGTCAGGAGAACCTGGCAGATCCTTTCACAAAGGGCCTCAAGTGCAGTTGGTCGATGACACAGCTTGTAAAATGGGCTTGAAGGCATTCTGATAGTGTGTCTTTGTAATCATACCATAAAGTTTTATGCTATTAGTTCAAAGAGAAATCTACTAGGCATCTAACTTTTGGTTCAAAGGAGGATCACTGACTGGGAAACTATCAGGTAACAGTGGGTACTTGTTCTCTGGAACATGGAAGGGATACGGACCCATAACCACTGTTGTCTACTATGTATTTTTCTGCAGAAAAAATAGATCCTATGGAAGGTTGGCTTAAACGCCTTAATGAGTTCTCAGGCAGAGTGAATGCCTGGTGTGCTTTACAGGAAGCACGATAGAGCAGCACTACAAGGAGTGAAACTCCATGCTACAGTGGGATGACTCCACCATGAGGTTCTCAGGTAGGGGTAATGCCTCGGCTTTGCAAGCCAAGTCATAGCCGCGTAGCACCGCAAATAGGCAGATAGCCTAATACTGTATGACGAAATTAAAGAGTTGTAGATAGCACTACAAAGGAGAGGATGGCCCCATGTTACAGTGGCACGACACCACGATGAGGTACCCAGGTAGGGGTAAAGCCTCGGCATTGTAAGTCATGTCGTTGTGGCGTAACACCACAAGGAAGCCTTAGGCTTCATGCTGAGTAGATTGGCACTGCAAAGAGGCTGAGACCTCATGCTACAGTAGTATGACACTACGATGAGGTTCCCAGGTCGGGGTAATACCTCGGCTTCAGGCCATGTCATAGCGGCGTAGCACCGCAAGGAAGCGCAAGGCTTCGTGCCATATCTCTTTAATAAAGAACTCACCTATAGTGTATGGAAAGAGATATCAGGCCGTCTCTTGAGGGTAAACTTGTAGACGCCCAAAATTTTATACTGAAACCAGGCTGGCACAGGGCCTTTAATGTACAGCCTAGACGCATACGTAACTACACTTTGTGAGTAGAAAAGAATTACAATTGTGGTGCAGAATTCAAGGCGTAGTCCATTCTTGTATCACATTATTATTTAACCCATGCGGGAAGATTCAAGTCGTCAGCGACATCTATCCTAATACAAAATGGACAGTTACTGTGGGGAACGCTCAACCCTGGACACATATATATGTTGTGACATGTGGGGGATTGTTGGTGCTTTCTTTACATGGAGAGAGCTTGCTTTCAACGTGCCTTGTAAATTTTAGTCCCACATCGAAAATGCACCATGAGTTATCTCAACATATATACTTGGGTGTGTTGTTGAGAGATGCACATGGGGTGGTGACCCTAAGGAGGGAACCATGTGGGTGATTTTACTAAGAGGTAAGAATAAGGCTCCAAGGATTAAGCATTAATGCTTTTGTCATTCTCTTGGATTAATTCCATTTGGAGCTAAGCCCCATAGGGGCTTAGCGACTCGGACTCGGACTCGGGCTCATGGGCACATGAGGCGTAATGTGGCGTTTTGTTGGCACACTTTGCACTTAGCACGTCAGCAGTCATGCGGTCTTTATGCGGCTCATATACGGCCATGCGGTATTATGCGGCATGCGGCTCATACGGTTCATGCGGTTCATACGGTCCATACGGCCCATACGGTCCATACGGCCATGTGGCTCATGCGGCTCATGTGGTCCATACGGTCCATGCGGCCATGAGGCTCATGCGGCCAGGCTGCTGCTGCTGCTGCCGTATGGAGGGCTCCGCTGACTGTGCAGATTACAAGTCAGTTATCGAAAGTCTGAATCTATGCGATTAATTCAGATCCTATCTTTGTGGAATTTGAATTAATTTCGTTCCTATCTTTATGGGAATTGAATTAATCTCGTTGCTATCTTTTTGGGATTTGGTTCAATCTTTCCATAACTGAAGAGGCGGCTAGAGTTTCCACCCTCTCTCTATAAATACCCTCTTCTGGCCTCCTTTATGGTTACTACGAAAAATAGAAGTCAGAAAAGGAGAAAGAGAGAGAGCTGCTGTCGCCATTACAAGTCCATCCGAAGAGTCAGAACAGAGGTGACTTCGAGCGTTCCACAAGTTCTTCAAACTTGCTGGTTCCTGGAAGCAGATCGTGTGGGGCGAATCTTGCTTTGAGCAACGGTGTTTTGACACCCCAGCATTGTTCTTCTTCTCATCTTTCTCTAGATTTTTGTAACTCGTTCTGTCCCAATTGCAACACGTTTGCAAGGAAGAACAAGAGATCTTCTCTTCTCTATTTTCCTCCTCCATATTGTAATCGGGTTATTTGGTATTTGTATCATCGTAGATCTTTGTTGTATCTGTTTTACCATCTTTGATCAAGCCCCGGGACTAACAATAAATAAACAGTATGTATCATAGTTTGCAGTCCATTAACATATATATTTGAGTAGATCCGAAGAACAATATAGGTCTACAAAACTAGGCTAAATAGCGGAACAAATAATAGATAAAATATAAAATCATGATAAATGTCTGAATCGAAAATATCAATACCTCCATGATCACGAACTATCTCTGCACAATCACTACCTAGAGAGATTATCAGATCCTCAGAAGGAGGTAAGAAGGTACATAATATACACACCAAAGTAACAGTAAACAGAGAAAATAACTACTAAAGGATAACTACAATAACCATCGATATGAAATGCACGTGATAACACTTTTCGGTTATCAGGCTTCAAGTACTGAGGTTCAGTCTAGACATATTTTCATAGAATGGACAGCCCTGACAAATCGTAAAGAACCCTGTCAGTGGATAATTGGACATAAAAATAGACACAGAGATATTTTCATTTGTTTTGGTTTCATGAGAAGATGATGTCAGAAAGTACATAAAACCCTAGATACAAAACAGGGTACCTGCTGGAACGAATTCAGACATGGAACCCAACTTCGGGTGACTTCTAAAATCTGCAACTTCTCGCCAAGTTGTCATAGCTCATCGGGGCTTGCTAGGATATTAGAGGAAGGTCTTAGACTCACGGAAGAGGTGGTGAAAGGGCGAAAGAAGGCCGCGTTTTAGAGGGAAAGGTGGCAGCCAAAAAATGTTGTCGGGTTGGAATAGAAAGGGCCTCAAGGTTTCTATTTATTTTATATACAAATTACTTACAGAAAAGTAGAGGGGCATGGGTTTTACGTGAGAAAAAGGTTTTGGAAAATATTTAAACTTGGTTTGGAAGGATTTGGAGGAGATTTGATAGTTTAAATCAAATGTGTATCTCAAAGACATTTGATTGGGTCCAAATTAGAAAAGTAGTTATAGAGTATATTTAAAATAGATTTGAATTGATATGGCTATAATTAATTCATAAAAATTTAGTTTAAATAAGTCTAATAGGTTAGGGTACCCTTGAATATGTAGGACCGATTGTAGGAACGAGTTGTAAAGCACAGTACTCTAGAGGGGGGTGAATAGAGTAGGCAGCAGAAATTAACTATTTAAAAATTGTTAGCAACATGATCACAGATAATATATCACAGATATGTAAATGAAAAGTAGAGAGTAGAGAACAAACGCAAACACAAGGATGTATACTGGTTTCCCTCTTGTGAGGACTAGTCCAGTCGGAAGAACTCTAGCTTCCAGTTGAATCCACTATGGAAAATCACCACAAGTTTTCATCCGAAGTTTTTGCAACTTCTACAACGCGAGCTTTGATCCGAAGTACTCGACCAACTTCAATTGTGAAGTGTTTAACTTGAATCAAGCCTCTGATTACAATCACTATGAAACTTCTAGACCGTACTGCACTGGCAAATCGATTAGAGAATTGTAACTGGCTTAGGATTTGAAAATGAATAGCTCAGAATACTTTGGAAGAAGTAGTAGGCTTATAGAGAAGAGATATGAAAGTGAATGAGTGTGTTAAAAAGATCGAAATCCTTCTCTATTTATAGTTTTTTCAAAGGCAAAATTCTGACAGAATTCGGGCAGAACTCGATGAGAAAATCTCGTTGGGATCCGTAACTGCAGGAAGACCAAGTTCAAAAAGCAACATTCACTAACCGAACTCTGGCCGAACTCTGGCCGAATTCGGGCCGAGTTCTGCTAGGGTTCTGTTAGAGTTTTTGCAAATCGGTTTTTGGGCTTTTTGAAAAGTCAAACAGTTAGGAAGTAGTTTGGGCTTTTGTAAGTGGGCTTGTTTTCAAAATGAAAGGGTATTTTGAAAACATTTCTTGGGTAGCCTATTTGCCAGTACGATACAGTTTACATCGTATTCCTAGACTCAATAAATATGGAAAAATATATTGATAAAATAGGAAAACCAAGAACCCTTTGATGACGCCTTTCTTTAAATATTTGAGCAGACTTGAAGACGCTTTTTCACTTGGCGCTGCCCCCTCGACCCTTGTCCGCTGACCGGGCAGCGGAACCCCCGATGCGAGGCCCCGGATAGGTCGTTAGGCGGTTCAGAGAAATCTTCTTGTATAACGTCGTCTTTGGCCCATCATTAATTCTCCATTGCATATGTCCTGGTTTGATCATGCTTACAGCATGTCTACAAAAACATGTTAGACAAACAGAACAATATAATACTTCTATAGCAATATGATACTGAACATTTAGAGCAATGCTAATATTAGGACAATGCTAAGTTTAAGTAGCAACATGATAGTGATTACATGAATATTAGTGACGTCATTATGTTAAACTCAATTGATTAGCCATATTCAAAAATATGATATAATCATTGGGCTAACAAAATATGCTCCTTGAATCTCAGTTGGTCTAGTTTTGGGTCGGTGGAATTAGTTGGATCGAAACGAGTCCAACAAGTCTATAGTTTCGTCTTGTGTGCCATTTGAAAATAAATAACACATGAGAACCCAATGGAGTGGGACACCATTGGCATGTGTTTAGTAGTCTCAATAGGTCAAAACGATCAGTTGGGTCAAGAAGTTTGGATCAGGTTTGGGCCTCAAATCGGAGTTCAAAAAATACGTTAAAATGCGAAGGGTAATGACTATTTTGACCCCAAAAATTGTGCAAAAAATATATAGTACAAAAAACATGTTTGAGTGGGACATGATATACCAAAATGAAGGTGGAGTCATCTAGAATATGAATATGGAACTTGTTTCAAGGAATTAGTCAATAATGTGCTTCAAAAATCAAAGCTTCGACAAAGTGCCTATATAGCCACAATTAAAAATAAAACATGGTTTAATATATAAAAATTATATAAAAAATAAAAATGCTAAAAATTAGGGTGCTTACAATCTATCCACTTTAAAATAAATTTGTTTTCAAAATTAAAAATAATGAACTAACGAAGGACCATGCTAACGTAACTAGGAATAATTCTAAGGGTACACTAAATCACTACGGTCTCTCCTAATAACTCGAGTAACAATCAATCCTAAATAATTTTCTTATGCAATATTTCGATGATAAAACTATAAATGGTTACCTCTAGTCGCCCCTCCTGGTGCTGGCGGTCTTGCAACGATCATATTGAAGGCTTGTCCTCTATGACCATCAAGACAAGAAATTTAATTACAAGTCCCTTAACCACTATCATCGATTCCCCATTATATATATGTATGTCTAGTCTAACATAGTCATATCCACTCTATACTCTATTCCATTGTCGACACTATGGTATAACCTATCATCCTGTATGTTTTTAATAGTATTATCCCTAGTAAGATTTTTGGGCCACTATCCAGTAACTCCATTTCTTGACCTAATGTCTACTATCATATTTTTTACATTATTCAAAAGAAACTTCCTTTGTCTAGATGCAACCATATAATTTCTAGGAGGTTTTGTATCTATCTTAAGTACAACGTTATGGACTCATTTTATTCATAACAAGACTTTCGAATCCTTTCACTATAGTCTTCCATATGGGTGATCACACTCTAACCAGGGAACCGTATCTAATTCAAAAATTCTTCCAGATATTCTTCCAAGTTACTCCATTCATTTCGATTGAGAATCATGTATTATCTTCCTCAATAAGCCAAATTAAACTGTGCTATACTTCTACCTCATCACTATATAACCAAGGTATTCTAATCCGTCTCTACCTACCATAGGTGAATAGCAGAAGGGTTGTAGTCTATTGCTACTAGAGTCGCTCGTTAGAGATAAGTTGCCCATAAGTATCCTATGTTGCAAGTTCGATCTACTTTGTCTCTCTAATTGAGACGTCTATCCAAACCCTTACTACCTTAAATAACTAATTCCCTTTTTAAAACACTTCTATAAACTACGTTCAATCAAATAATGTAATATAATTCAAATGGTTCATCAAGCAAGAGAATTCTTCCTTCCGAAATAGAGAAAGTCGAGAGTCCAAGACAAGTAGTTCAAGAAGGATGATCGACTTCAAATTTGAGTTCTAAAGGCGATGGATAAAAACAAAAAGATTTTCAAAGCAATTGTGCATTGAGATCTTAATACAATATCCTATTGCAGGGCCACTCGGCACAGTAACGTAGCTAAAATGATACGCTCTGACTTGCATGAGCCACCAAAATATATATATATATGACGTCCCAGTCCTAAAATATAATGGACTAGGATACATATCCATGTCAGCTACGTATCAAGCGAACTCTGGCCCAGCTCATATACGTATAAGCTATCTTGGATTTCTAAATCTATATATCAAATCAACTAACATATGTCTATCTCAATCCACATAATATAATATAAGGAATAAATAATATGTATAATGGTTTGCATTCCATTAACATATATGTTTGAGTAGATCCGAAGAACAATATAGGTATAAAAAATTAGGCTAATAGTACAATACAAATAATGGATAAAATATAAAATTATGATAAATAACTGAATCGAAAATAGCAACACCTCCATGATCACGAACTATCTCTACACAACCACTACCTGGAGAGACCACCATGTCCTCAGAGGGACGTAACAAGGTACATAATATACTAAAGAGAGAATATAAATACTAAAGGGTAACTACCATAACCATCTAAGTAAAATGCACGTAAGAACACTTTTCGAATATCAGGCTTCAAGTACTGAGGCACACAAGCACCTGAGTAGCTTACACCTAAGGCGCCGTGTCGTGGTACCTTACACAAATATGTTAAGAGAACTCCAAAGCTCGGGTACAGAGACAGTAGCAAACGAGTTAGGTAATAACTAAGTCCCAATTATAGAGACAAGGCCAAACGTGTCAGGCTAGCCTGATATGATGGTAATGTTCTTCCCACCCCATGATCTAGATCTATCCAGTCAAGTCATGACAAGCAAGTAGATCTCAAGTAAAAGCAATAAATTATGCAGCCTATCACAAAGTCCGTAGCCACAAATATCTTATGTAGACTCCGTATCATGATCGTGTGTCCTACTGGCTAAAATGTATCGCCATGCCTAGTGTCGATACCCAATATCTATATAACGATATCGATACCCGAATATAATTCAGACGCAAAGTATCGACTATTCCTACATCCTAAATGTTAATTAACAAGAAGTAAAACAACAATAAAGGAAAGGGACATGAACTTTAACATTGGCTAGGTACTTACCAGCAACTTTTAATTGCGAATATGACGGCACGGCTTCGAGATACTATCTACGCCTGTCACGCACTCCTATAATAAATAATTTCATCTATTAATGATATATATATATGCCTTAACACATACTATTTATAGACTTACCATATATATCCCTACTAGCATAAGCTACGGAACTAGCACTTACTATATATATGACCCAATCCACCATATATGGTATTAAATCAATATAACAAAATAATATTTTTATAAAGTAAACATATGATACTTATTTCTGAAAAAATATATAAAAATATTTATAATAAAATTTAGGCTACATTATTTATAAGGAAACTAGTATCAAACTAACATATCAATCTAGCATATATAGTACTAAATCTATATGATAAAGTAATATTTTATTAACATAAATATATCTTATTTAATTCTCAAGAAATAATTATAAATATTATATGATAATATTTAATATATTTTATTTATAGAAAAATATGTATACAAGTCTTGTATTGATTTTACATCAATATACTTAGACTTGTTCCATAGTTTGGTTCCCGAAACAGCAAATTTCTATAAATATTAATTCTGGAAAAATAGTATAAAATATGTAAAAATATTTTTTTATCAAAACATGTACACTAATTATTTTGGACAAGTCTCATGAAGTTTCGAAGCATATGACATAGAATAAATGAGTTTTCGGTGTTCCGACATTACAGTGACAAGTCCGAATTTTATAATAATAGTAAACCTCAGTAAATACAAGAAAAGTATATTCAGTGGAAAGCTTAGGATTTCTAGATTCTTACCAAAATTATAGGAAGGGTCAAAGTAGTCCAATAGTTGACAAAAATTTGCACACGAAAGATTTGGGTCAGTCTAGACACCTTTTTCTAGAACGGACGCTCTGGACAAACATAAAGAACCCTTTAGTGGCCAATTGGACATGAAAAATAGACATAGATTTTTCCATTAGTTTTCTTTTCATGAGAAGATGATGTCAGAAAGGATACAAAATGCTAGATGCAAAATAGCATACCTGCGGGAACGAATTCAGACTTGGAATCCAACTTCGGATGACTTCTAAAATCTGCAACTTCTTACCAAGTTGTTGTGGCTCCTCGGGGCTTGCTAGGATATTAGGGGAAGGTCTTAGAATGTGGTGAAAGGGTGGAAGAAGTTTGGGTTTTGGATGGGAAGAGGCGGCCAAAAAATGCCGTAGGGTTAGAATAGCAAGGGCTTCATGGTTTTTATTTATTTTTTATATAATTACATACAAAAAAAAGGAGAGAGGGCATGGGTTTTATGAGAGAAAAACTTGGAAAATATTTAAACTTGGTTTGGAAGAATTTGGAGGAGATTTGATAGTTTAAATCAAATGTGTATCTCAAAGAGATTTGATTGGGTCCAAATTGAAAAATAGTTATAGAGTTTATTTAAATTTGATTTGAATTGATATGGCTGTAATTAATTCATAAAAATCCTGTCTAAAATAATTCTAATAGGTTAGGGTACCCTAGAATAGGCTCTTTGAACCCCAGTTAGTCTAGTTTTGGGTCGGTGTAATTATTTGGACCGAAATGAGTCCAATAAGTCTATAGTTTCGTCTTGTGTGCCATTTGAAAATAAATAGCACATGACAACCCAAAGGAGTGGTACACCATTGGCATGTGTTGTATGTTAAAAATAGGTCAAAACTATATATTGGGTCAAAAAGTTTGGATCCGATTTGGGCCTCAAATCGGAGTTGGAAAAATATCGAAATTACGACGAAAGGTAAAATGACTATTTTGACCCCAAAGTTGTGTAAGAAATATGTAGTACAAGGGAACAAATATGCAGTACAAAGAAATATGATTCTGTCACGACCCGCACCCAGATATACGGATACGAATACGTGGGCCACGCCCAGCCTACGCCGCAGTATCGGCGGTAGAACGCTGTCTAGTACCCAATAAATGTACATACATCTAGAAGGTCCATGAACTACAATTATACTCAATCACAACCCAACATCTAAAGAAGATAAGACAGGAAAGATAACTAAGACACAAGAACAACTAGAAACTACTAGAAGGAATCCTAAGACAAGAAAATAAAGAAAAAAATAAGACAAACTAAGGATAACTACCAGGCAACTCACAGAGAAGAATAGTGAGATCCACCTCAGCTAGCAACATCATGAAGTCCAATAATGGCATAACAACTCCTAAATATTGTCAACGTATCCAATCATGATGGAAACGAGTACATAAACTAACAACAGTTTCATAGTATTGACAAATGCTGTAAGAGACAATCATAATGAAATACAAGATGATATACCAAGACTGTAAGTAAAACATGATATATAAACTGGAAATCATGTCAGGGTGTAACGTAAAGGAATAGAACAGTACATGAATATCTGATGTATAATATAAATATAAATATGCCTCAAAATATTATAGCATTATGTGATCGACTTGGGTCAAGATCAGGCTGTTCCATTTAACCGGCTATGAACAAGAAATATGAGAATACAGGATCAGGCTGGCCACAATGGAAAGCTATGAACAAGTAGGGTCAGGCTTTACCCGTCGTGAGGCGAGGGTATAGTTGAACAAGTAATAGGAATACAAGTAGGGATATTGATCACATAACCTATAATAACTTCCCATTCCCGTGTATATGGATCCGGACATAGCACGTCATGACAGGGGATTCCCTAAGAGGGTAGCTACTCCCTCTCAGGAATCGGTGTCTATGCAAGTACATAAAACAAGACAAAATGTACCAATGTACCAAGAAAGTCCAGGAATAACATCCCATGCCAGGATCCGGCGTATACTAGTCCGTGTACCATCGTGACGAGAATCAAGTAAAACACTATAACTGAATCGGATACAGAAAATATCAAGACAATGAACTACTATCAGAGAATGTACTCGCCTGCGGTCCTGAGCTGTCAAATGGGGTTGATGCTCAGAATGATGCCATAGACCTAAAGATAAGATATATATAAGCTAATTAGGGTTCAACAGTGTTAGGCATGATTCTATAGTATAAGCTACGTAATCTAGGTCAGACTCAGTCAACTAAGTCAAACTAAGTCAAACTAGGTCATACAAAGTCAAACTGGGTCAAGCTAAGTTACATAAGTCAAACTGGATTAAGGTTGACTTACAGTTGACTTGGTCAACCGGTCAACTCCAAGTTCAATCTAGGTCGAACTAAGTCAATGGTTGACCTACAGTTGACTTTGGTTAACTGGTCAACTCTGGTCAAATATAGTCAAACCTAGGTCAAATGTTGACTCTACTTCGACGTTCAGTCAAAGTAGTCAACCATGCTCAAACAAGGTCAAAGTTAGTCTCTATACACATATACAAGGTCAACATATCAATTTTAGTGATTGTGAAATCACTGGAATCGACGGATCTCAAAATACAAATTAAAGAGAAAGATTTTAATAATAGGGTGATTGATATGGTAAAAAGCTACAGATGTTGTCGATGGTGAAACAACCATCTCCAACTGTCCAGAATGGTCAAAATAGCTAGAATAGCCTATCCAAAAGTCCAGTTTGGACACAGGGGCAAAAAGGATAATTTTGGGTCAAAGTGATGTCCGTGTCGAACCCATTTTGTACCAAAAAATGTACAAGAAATAAAAGTCTACTTAACCTAGAAAATTATATGTCCATGAATCCAAAATGATGATACGAACCAACGGTATATCCGAATTGGATTCCGATGTCCCGTTCAAAATGGTACGTTGACCCGGATATTGGTATCCGACTTGCACGAAAATGTGCCGAACCAATGTCCACTAAAACCTAACAAATTTTATGTCAACGAGTCCAGAATGATGATACAAACTCAACGGTATATCCGGAATTGTATTCCGATAAGCCGGCGTCAAAAAGTCCCGTTGACCCGGACTGTGGGGCCCGCTTTGTACTGAAATGCGTGCCAGGGCCCACGTCCTCCAAATCTAATAAAATTTATATGAATTCGTGCCAAAACAATGCCACGAGTCTACTAGTGGTGTCAGAATTGGAATCTGGAGTCCCGGGTTCAAAATTGAATTTTACAACTTAGAAATTACGAATTTGGACGTCCAACTTTGGCGTCGAATTCAACCAATCAAAGTGCTCATAATAAACTAAACTTAAGGGACAGGAAGAGGTTATACCAGATGGGACAGGAACTGACGGCGTACCAAATGAGTTGCGACGATGATGAAATGATCCCGCAAGTTGGCTCCACGAAACTGTCCAAAAATAGTTCAAATTAAAACGTCTACTTGGTGGCCGATTTTGATGTATCAAACGATAAAATTAACGGATGAAATTGGAGGGGAGTGAAGATGGATATACCAAAATTGTGATGGAGCAAAGTATTTCGATGCAACGGTCGAATTTCCTGGAAAGGCGCGTAAGTCGCTGCGACGAGGCGCACATTCTGAATTTCGTTCGCGCGTGCGTCGACTAGATTTTGTGCAAAATGCACGAATCACTATGTATCGCGCGGAGAGGAGGGCGGTAGCCAGGAGTTCGTTGGGGGCTCGCCGAAGGGAGTACGGCTGTACGACGGTGCAGTGGTGCACGGCAGCGCGCGGCTGCTGCCACCGTGGCTGCTGCTGCTACTATTCGTGCGGGCTGCGCTGGCCTGGCACGGTAGTACAGTGGCAGAGAATGGCGATAACGGTGGCTGGTCGGAGGAGAGTTGGTTCGTGGTGGTGAGGTGGTGTGATATTGATGATATGGAAGTGGTGGTGGTGGTGATGGTGTAATGTTTATGATGATGGAAGTGGTGGTTATTGAAGAAAAGGAGAAGAAGATGAAAGTTAAAATGAAATAAAGATGGTGATGGTGGAGTCGTTGAAAGAGGGGGAAGTTTTACTCTCCAGAACTAGAATACTGGAGAGCGGGGGCGAACATAGCCAGCTACGTATAATGAAATAGAATACATCTCACCATACGGTCACGGCGGTCTAGATATATGAGGGTTTAACTACAAGCCACAGTCTCTTATGGTCATGAACAAGCCTATTGTCTCAATCTCAAGCAAGTAATAACAGTTACAAGATGTTAGAGCACCAAATATACAATAGTAAGGCATCCCATACATTAGATATTTGAATGATCATGAAGCTAGTCATTACAAAATATGAAGACTAGCAAGAGTTTTAGTCATACATGATCAACCCTAGGATCTGTCAATCATGTTACAGCCCGTAGGCAGACAGTAAGTATAGTACAATCGAGCTAACACGTGCTCTTCAGCTATATGCCTCAAAAGAATATTTTTACAATAGAGTGGGAGAGCCAAAATAAACCCACTCGTTGCCAGAATTCCGTCTAGTGGTCACCATTTGGCTGAAAGTTTGGTAGATCCTCTGGAGCTGCTCCAAAATTTGGCCATACAAAACCAGCTGGGTCAGACCCCAGAAAGAGCAAGTGCCACAAAGGAGGCTTCAATTAAGAACTAAAACCAACAATTAGCACAAGAATATAAATAAATAATAAAACTGGACATACGAAAAAATCAGGAGGATATACGATGAGATAACCATGGAACTATTCAGATAACCAGGTTACAACCCGTAAACCAAATAAGGACCGGGGTTGTAGCCCTTCATCTGAACGAAACTTGGTTTTCCTACCATTTATCGGCAAGACAAATCTAAGAAATCAGGTCCTGTAAAAATCTTGTACAGGCTCAGGACAGGACTAGACAGGATTAGACTCCATCCAATCATTCACGGCCAAGCAATAAGTACAGCTTGATACTTTAACTAACTAGGGTTATCACAGGCCTAGTTGCTAGCAAGATGCAGTGAGATTATTCCAACAGCCACAAGCCCTACAGACAATCAAGACTATCCGGACGCATTTAGGGGTTGAGTTCATGTGGGTACATCGTCCAGGAAACGCATGTATCCTTAAGTAGCTTGGTGGGTGCAACACATGACAGTGTACTGGAAATATGCCCTACTCGACGGCAGACTACAGATCCCAAGGGCGCCCAGATAACGGGATTGCCTGTAGCTGGGGAAATCTCTTCATGACTACTGGATTATTCTAGTTATTAGCCCTAGTTGTATTCAGTAGGTACCCCTGACTGTGGTACTCAGGGGTCCCTGTCCTAGACATGAGGCAAGATAAGACGGGTTCATTTATACAAGCACAATCATCCACGATGTCCAGGTCATTCATTCTTGTCATGTCAAGCTAGCCGTCGCAACAGCATATCGAGATATATCATGTCAAGTTTATCATGTCAAGTTTACTTGTCAGGAGTGCGTCACGACGGGCCACTATCATGTCAGGTTACTTGTCAAGAGTACACCACTACAAGTCACTGTCGTATTCATGGTATATGTGCAGGATAACATAATACAAGCATTTTATCAGGGGACCCAAGTTACACAGAGGGTCATAAGACACGAGCATAATAAATAATTAAAATAACAAAGGGACAAGGCTGGAGGAGGAGTCATACGGCTCAGGGGAATGAGTTCATGCGGCCAGGGGGACTCATGCGGCCAGGGTTAAGGGCGCATGCGGCCAGGAGAGTGATCTCATGCGCTGGAGGGGGAAATGGATCTCATACGGCTGGAGGAGGAGCGGGTTCATGCGGCTAGAAGGGAACATGAGCTTATACGGCAGAGGGAAACACAACTCATACGACTGAGAGGGAATGGGTCCCATGCGGCTCGAGGATCGAGTCCATACGGCTCGGGGATCGAGTCCATGCGGCTCGGGAGACAGGGCCTTATGCGGCTGGGAATGAAGGGATCTCATGCGGCAGTGGAATCGAGTGCATGCGGCTCGAGAATAGCAAATCCATGCAGCCGAGTCCCATGCAGCTCGAGAAACATGCGACCAGAAGTTAAGGCGCATGCGGCTGGGAGAAACTTGCTGCATGAAAAAGCCACACGGTCAAGCACTGTTCTTCTTCTCCAAATTTTTGAGAAGAAGAACCATGAAGGCCATATTTCCAAGCTCCATAAATCCTTCATCCAGGGTCAGAATTCGAACTACTATAGGTCAAAATGGGACTGAAAGAAATTGTCTACAACATGGAACCATCAAAACTTGAAAATAACAAGGTTAGATAGATCAAAATCCAAGAAATCTGAAAAACAATAAACTTAGATCTATAAGAAATGAGCCATGGAAATTAAAAATGCTAAGTGCTAAAGTGTCTTAGAATCTCGAGGAGAAGACAATAGAACAATAAAACTTGAGTTCCTCCATGAAGCAAGTTGCACTTGCCTAAGCTCTCCTGGTAGGTGGAGAGAATTAATGGAGAAAGAAGAAGTAGAAGTGAATGAGGAGAGAAAAGGGGGTTGGTGGCTTAAATGATGGATGGTGGTAGGTGGGGTTCATGCTAACCCAAAACCAACCGAACCCAACCAAACAAAACTAAGCCAAGCCAAGCCACACCAGGATGAGCCCAAAATAAGCTAAACCAGGATCAAGACAAGCATGATAAGTCTAACTACAGGTCGGGATTCCGTACATGTATACAAAATATGTAATACGAACCACGGGCATTACAACTCTATCCACCTTAAAAGAATTTCGTCCTCAAAATTTAATCAAAGGCTAGAGAGGCAAGGATAAGCTATACTAAGCAATCAATCAAACAATCAATCATACAAGCAAGAATTTGAAGGCATAAGAAAGAGGGAAGACATCATGCTAGGAACCTCTCTGTCGGTTCTGAATATGAGCTTGGACCTGGACATACTGCTGGGGTCTATGCTGGAAGACTTGTGCCTGAGGCAGCAATGGCCTCGAAGGCTGGTACTGCTGTTGTACTAGTGCTGGTGCCCTAACCGATGGACTGGTTAGGTTCGCTGACGATGGGCTGGTCCTATTCGGACAGGATCCTATCTTGTGATTTGGTGCCCCACAAGCCAAACACAATCTCTGTGCTCTGCGACACTCCGAAACAACGTGTCCTGGCTTCCCACAATGAGTGCAGCCCATTGCGAAAGACTGCTTCTGCTTCTGTTGCTGAGGGGACGTCGGAGTCGAATGCTGAATCGACGTAACCGAATCAGCCCTTTGAAGAACTCCAATAGTCAAAGCCCTAGCTGCCGGGGCTGGTGCTGAAGACTGGGTCATCTGGCCGTGAGATCGCTTCCGACCTCCGGTTCTGTCCACTATCCTCTGGAAGGTATACTCATGCCTTCTAGCTGCCCTCAATACCGCATCGAAAGTCTGATGCTCAAACTGCTCTACGGCCAGTAAAATCTCCAAGTAAAGTCCCTGCTGGAACCGCTAGGCTCTGTCGAACTCGGTCGCTACCAAGGTGGGAGCAAACCGACTAAGCCTGAAAAACTCGGCCGCATATCCATCGACCGTCCTGCCCATCTGCTTCAGATTGGTGAACCTCGTCTGTAGGTCGTCGAGCTACAACAACGAAGTACTTGGTCTGGAATCTCTTTTGGAATACTGTCCAGGCAAAAGGTGCCACTAATCCAACGGCCTGTGCCGCCAACCAGCTACGGGCAAGATCTAATAACTGCAGGCGCACCATAGCAACCTTCGCATCCTCGGGCTCTTCGCCGCTTCTAGAATTACTTCTATATCCTGCAGCCAAGCGTCTACGGCAATAGCATCTTCACTACCATCGAAGAAGGGAGGATTCAAGCGCTTGAAACTATTGGCCGCACTATTACCTGGATGACCACCTCTGTTCAGAACATCTTGTACTGCCTAGTACAATGCGTCGCCTCGACGATCTTGAGAAGCTAATAATGTCCTGATGAGACCCACCAAGGTGCCATCATCAGGCTCTGTAGGCTGAACTGGCTGAACTGGTGGCTCTTGACCTCCAGTAGGCATGGAGGCTACTCCTGAATGCTGGGCTTGATCTCCAGGTTGCTGTTGGTCCACGGGAGGTTCTCCGCCTTGCCGATCGGTAGGACCAGGAATAATGCTGCTGAAGAAGACGACATAGGGAACAATAAAGAAGGACCAGGACAGATCAAAGATACAAGCATGTCATCAGGTCAAGGTTTCAGGGATTTAGAGGATACGAGCAGAGATCAAGGGCGAGAGCCGATTGAGACATCTATTCGGTAAACTCTCACATATCTTGATTTACAAGACCTGTATAGGCCACCACTTAAACCATGTCACACCCCAGAACCAGAATACTGGAGAGCGGGGGCGAACATAGCCAGCTACGTATAATGAAATGGAATCCATCTCACCATACGGTCACGACTGTCTAGAATATGAGGGTTTAACTACAAGCCATCAGTCTCTTATGGTCATTACAAATGTACAATAGTAAAGCGTCCCATACTTTACATATTTGAATGATCATGAAGCTAGTCATTACAAAATGTGAAGACTAGCAAGAGTTTTAGTCATACATGTAACCCCTATTTCTCAAATTTTTATTTTATTTTATTATATTTTATTTTATTGTGTTTGAAAGTAATTTATTTTTGAAACTTTGTAAAAGATATTTACTATTTTTTCTGCATTTCAAATGTAGTTTGTAATTAACGGTTTGAAGTACTATTTAGTTTTAATAAATATTTGTTCTTGAAATTTTATTATTGAAATTATAAAGTTATTTATCATTATGTTTGGATTTTCAAAAAAAATATCGGTTTCAAAAATAGTTTGAAAATCATGATTATTTTTGGAGCAATAAAAAGATTTAGTAACTTATTTTGAATAAGATTAGATTTATAAAATATATTTTACCTTATTTGATAACATCAAACATTATTTAAAATACTTATGGCGACTAATTGTGGCATTAAGAATTATCTAATATAGATTTGAAATATATTTGATTTAATGATTTATCTATTATATGATTTAAATTGTTTTGATAAAAATTAAATTTATCTTAAAGTTATTAGTTGAATTTGATTTGGATTTAGATTTGGATTTGAATTCATATGATTTGGATTTAAATAATTTATTTGATTTAAATTTATGGAGAGACTTGTCCATTAGAAATCATAATCTTATTTGAATCATATCTAGTATTAGATAGATTATTCTTATTTGAACTAATCATATTCCTATCCAAATTAGTTGGTAATCCTAATCATATCTTTATTGATTGAGTTCTACATACCCTAATTCACTAATTGCTTTCCGTTATCTATATATATTGAACCTATAAAATAAAATCATCTCTCATACCTTCTTTCCAAAAAAAAATTTCTCTTTTTCGTCATAATTACTCCAAATTCGTCATAAATTTAGCCTTCCTTTTCAAATTTTTGCCAACTTTGAAGGGCCATAACTTCCAACTCCGGACTCCGTTTGACCTCCAATTTTTTTTGTTGTAACCGTCTCGAGGTATATTTTTGAATATAAAATTCATTTTCAAATAATTTTAACTAAATTTTCTGGAAAATTTTAGAGTGTCAGTTGTCCAAAATTTGACACGTTTTGGTGTTTTCGAGATTCCGGGAGAACCAGGAAACGGAATCACGATCCGTTTGAAGTTTCGGAACGCTGATGAAAAAGTACACATCATATATTTTTCTTAACAATTTTCCAAAATATTTTATTTTAGAGGCCCGTCTCATCATCTAAAATCATCTTGCGTAGCTTTAACTTCTGAGACTATTTCTGTGTCGACATGACAATATCGTGCCAGTCAGCTTCAAATCAAACTGAGACAAGTATCACTATGACCTATGTTTCCTTTATTTATTCTGCATGTATCTTCGTGTCGTCTTTTTACTATTACTCCCTTATGGTTCATGATTATCATTGTTCATGATTACTATTGTGTACGAGAGTTAGAATCGGTTGGATATACATACATGTTCATGCCTTACTCATTGTTTTCTATTGTTTACAGTTTATCGTATTGCTAATGTTTATCGTAGTGGACATGTATTGTGAGTGAGTCGGGCGGGGGGAATACAACAAGTAAGCATGTGGTCAACGAATTGAATACAGACCCCCTATACATTGATTGCATAATATCAGTCATGCACCACACGTATGACTGACGGATATCCCAAGCCATCTATATGCTGAAAGTTGGTATTCTAAAACACACAGTACACGTGACTTAATTATTGTTGTTCTATTGTCTATTATTCTTCTTTCGTCAAGTCTACCTTCTTATTGTCATAATTTCTTAGTGGTATGTCAAGTCTATCTTCATATTGTTATCATGTCTCAAAGGTACTTTCTTATCATACAATGTCATGCCTATACTTATCTTCAGTTAAATGTCTTTTTATCGTTCCTTCATGCTTGTATAATATATTGTGTAATGTAGTGTTATGGTGATCTTGCTCCAATCCTGACTGGATAACTATTTTTCAGTTGACAGATTCTTGATGACTATTTTCGATGACTTGCTCTCTTGCTTTGGGTTCCTTCGGGTGGAGTTAGAGCTATCTTGGAGCCCAACCATAGATTCTAGATAGAATAGTCACATCTAGCGGGTTTGTATCTGTATACAAATTTGAATGTATTATTGGAATTGTAATTAAAATAATTATTGTGAATGAGAAAAATAGAGATATTTGTTGTATTTAAGATTTTATTGAGTCCAGACAGCGTACTACCGCCGATGCTGCGGCGTAGGCTGGACTTGGCCACGTACTCGTATCTCGAAAAGCAGGAGCGGTTCGTGACAATACATGATCAACCATATGATCTGTCAATCATGTTACAGCCCGTAGGCAGACAGTAAGTATAGTGCAATCGAGCTAACACGTGCTCGTCGGCTAAACGCCTCAAAAGAATATTTTTACAATAGAGTGGGAGAGCCAAAATAAACCCACTCATTGCCAGGATTTCGTCTAAACCAGCTGGGTCAGACCCAGAAAGAGCAAGTACCACAAAGGAAGCTTCACCTAAGAACTAAAATCAACAATTAGTACAAGAATATAAATAAATAATAAGAACTGGACATACGGGAAAATCAGGATGATATACGATGAGATAACCATAGGACTATTCAGATAACCAGGTTACAACCCGTAAACCAAACAAGGACCGGGGTTGTAGCCCTTCATCTGAACGGAACTTGGTTTCTCCACCATTTATCGGTAAGACAAATCTAAGAAATCAGGTCATGTAAAATATTGTACAGGCTCAGGACAGGACTAGACAGGATTAGACTCCATCCAATCATTTACGGCCAAGCAATAAGTATGGCTTGATACTTTAACTAACTAGGGTTATCGCAGGCCTAGTTACTAGCAAGATGCAGTTAGATTATTCCAACAGCCACAAGCCCTGCAGACCATCCAGGCTATCCGAACGTAATTAGGGGTTGAGTTCATGTGGGTACATCGTCCAGGAAACGTATGTACCCTTAAGTAGCTTGGAGGGTGCAACACATGACAGTGTGCTGGAAATATGCCCTACTCGACGACAGGCTACAGATCCCAAGTGGGGCCCCAGATAACGAGATTGTCTGTAGCTGGAGAAATCTCTTCATGACTACTGGATTATTCTAGTTATTAGCCTTAGTTTTATTCTGTAGGTACCCCTGACCGTGGTACTCAGGGGTCCCTGTCCTAGACATGATACAAGATAAGACGGGTTCATTTGTTGTCAC